>CM053785.1:138081110-138406110 GCA_028749045.1 Cupressus sempervirens | reverse complement strand
AGAGAGAGTGAGAGTAGGGGATGGGAGAGAGAAAGTAAAGAGGGAAAGAGAGTACTTGAGAGAGAGAGAGAGAGAGATAGTAGGTGGTGCAAGAGAGAGTGGGAGAGGGAGAGAGAGGGGGGATGGGAGTGTGTGTGACAAATCTAGAGAGTAGGGGATGGGAGAGCAGAGAGAGAGGGGGGGATGGGAGTGTGTGTCTATGAAAGAGAGAGAGTAGGGGATGGGGGAGAGAAAGTAGGCGGTGGGAGAGGGAGTGGGAGAGGGAGAGAGAGAGAGGGGGAATGGGAATGTGTGTAAGAGAGACAGAGTAGGGGATGGGAGAGAGTGTGAGAGTGTGAGAGAGAGTAGGTGGTGGCGGAGAGAGCTCGTACGAGATGGGAGAGAGAGAGTGAGATTAGGGGATGGGAGTGTGAGAGAGAGTAGGGGATGGGAGAGAGAGAGAGTGAGAGTAAGGGATGGGATGGGAGAGAGAGAGAGAGAGTAGAGAGGGAGAGAGAGAACTTGAGAGAGAGAGATCTAGTAGGCGGTAGGAGAGGGAGAGGGAGAGAGATAGGGGGGATGGGAGTGTGCGTGACAGATGTAGAGAGTAGGGGATGGGAGAGAAGAGAGTGGGGGGATAAGAGTGTGTGTGTCTGTGAAAGAGAAAGAGTAGGGGATGGGAGAGAGTGTGAGAGTGTGAGAGAGAGTAGGGGGTGGTAGAGAGAGAGTACGGGATGGGAGAGACAGAGTGAAAGGATGGGAGAGATAGAGTGAAAGGATGGGAGAGAGTGAGAGAGAGTAGGGGGCGGCAGAGAGAGAGAGAGTACGGGATGGGAGAGAGTGTGAGAGAGAGTTGGGAATGGGAGAGAGAGAGAGTAAGAGTAGGGGATGGGAGAGAGAGAGTAGAGAGGGAGAGAGAGAACTTGAGAGAGAGAGATAGTAGGTGACTTGGGAGAGGGAGTGGGAGAGGAGGAGAGAGAGGGATGGGAGTGTGTGTGACAAATCTAGAGAGTAGGGGATGGGAGAGAAGAGAGAGGGGGGATGGGTGTGTGTGTGTGTGTGTGAAAGAGAGAGAGTAGGGGATAGGAGAGAGTGTGAGAGTGTGAGAGAGAGTAGGGGGTGGCAAAGAGAGAGTACGAGATGGGAGAGACAAAGTGAAAGGATGGGAAAGAGTGTGAGAGAGAGTAGGAGGTGGCAGAGAGAGAGAGTACGAGATGAGAGAGATAGAGTGAAAGGATGAGAGAGAGTGTCAGAGAGAGTAGGGGATGGGAGAGAGTGTGAGAGAGAGTTGGGGATTGGAGAGAGAGAAAGAGTAGGGGATGGGAGAGAGAGAGAGAGAGTAGAGAGGGAGAGAGAGAACTTGAGAGAGAGAAAGATAGTAGGTGGTGGGAGAGGGAGTGGCTAGGTAAACCCTATCCCCAACCTTGTCTTGTCCCCTTCAGTGCTCGAACGTTCTCAGGCACGCCAAACCAGAATGTCCCTAAGGGTCACTAAATGCCACAAGGCTGCGATCTTTGATGAGGCATATCTCAGAGCTCATGCAAGATATGGATGAGATTCCAATTCCTACAAGACTGTGTTGCAGAGACCTACAATAACCTCTCTCGCTTTTTGGAGATCACATTCCATTTTCATTCTACAATGCCATCTCGGGTGATGCTGAAACTTGTAGTGTTGGCCAGTACAAAGTTGCCAACTACCAAATCTCTCTCATCTTTCGTCATGGGATCAAACTGTCTGCTCCATTAGCTCTGGGTGGTCGGGTAAACCCTATCCCCAACCTCTTCCTGTCCACTTTAGTGCTCGAACATTCTCAAGAACGCTGAACTAGAATGTCCCTAAGGGTCACTAAATGCCACAAGGTTGCGATCTTTAACGGGGCATATCTATGGGTTGTCAATACTTCGACTATACTTTAAGTCAACGACTATCAATATGTGAAAAAATGGAACTCGTATTTTGAAGTACTGAGAAGATGGCCTTGCCCTTCCCCAGGAGTTTCTAAAATGGGAGACATTAGGTAAGAGAGTGAAAATGTTACTATTGCTTCAACGCACATGACGCAATTGGAAATGCAAATTTTGATGGTAATCATTTTGTGATAAGGGAGAGACTAGGAATGATCATGATTACTATCTCTTTAGTAGTGGAATTTTTTTTTCTCTTGAATTTGGTGGTGGGGGATCAGTGGTAAGTCTCCTTGGATATTCCTTCTTATGATGTTAGTGACAAGTGTTGCTCTTTGAAAACACTTGTACAATCTTTTTTAAATTATTAGATAAAAACAGAGAATTGTAAGTATTAAACATGATTAGCCTTTAGTTCCTAGAAGATCTTTATTTCCCCATCAATGCATTTAGAAAGTTATTTTTTAAGATCATAAATAGAAAAAATTAGAGAAGCGATTTAAACATTTATATTGATTGGAAACACGTGAGTCTTGAGTTTCCTCTACCTTTTAAAGAACGTTCCTTAGCTAGTAGACCTAATTCCACATTCCATAAGACTGTCATTGCGCTAAAGATTTAGGAAACCGACTACTCTAAGATAAAGCTTCCCGGTCAATAATAATCTAGCCTATTAAGGTACATAATACTTCTCAATTAAACTTGTGTTAATTCAGTATTAATTTTGTAATTAACTACAATTTCAGTATCTGTGTACAGGGGGTGACTGAGAAAACTATTTGAGGTCCAATTTGAAAATATATTTGTAAGGATCTTGACCAAGGTTCACAACTTCGATGATTAATACATTCATTCAGGCCAGAACCTCACTACAAAAAAATGATATATAAAAAAGGTAGTGAATAACGTCATGTCTAGACCCAAATCAACCAATGAAAGTCAAATTAGCATAATGTGGAACAATAATATATGCATTGAGTGGGTTGTCATAAAAAATCTTCATAATAAAATTAATGTCTAGAATTAAAAGACCTTAAAGAACATTTATGCTTGTAATACAAATGGCCATTCAAAACTGAATATGATTACAATATGTGAAATAGCATTACAAGAACTTGTAATGCTCTTGTGAACATCGTGTTAATTCTTGTAAGAATCCCTAAGATGCTTGTTATACTCAAAATTTTGTTGAAATTGAATTAATTTTTATCCTGTCGGTTAATTGGCTTAGGGTGATATATGCTTCTTGGATGGAATAATGAGTTCGTGATTAACTCTGTATTAAGATTCATAGCATCTTCTAGTTATTTGCAAAGGAAATTTATAAATTACTTGCTAATGTCATATGGCTTGCTTGAGAAAGATGTCTGTGTTCTTATTGATGGGTACTAATGACTATTCACATTTAGTTCTTCAATATCCTATTTGACAAGCTTTCCATAGACATTTCTTTGCCATACTAAGTATTTTTGAAAACATATTTGAGTAGAAGGACTATAGTAGATACTACATGATGGTTTAACAAATAAAGTAATGGGTTAAAGACTATTATTTCCAAGGTATTATGTCATAGTATTTTAATTGTAATGATCTTAGACTAATGATATTCTTGAAGGTAACTTTGACATGCAGCAAGAAAGACAACCTACAGCCAAGGCTATATTGTGCCTACAACTAAAGCCATAAATGCTCACAGCCAAAGCCACTAGTGCACATAGCCAAAGCCATGGATGCTTATAGCCAAAGTTACAAGTGTTCGCAGCCAAAGCCATGAGTACATGAAGTCGATGATCACAATTGTTTACAACTATTCACCAGAAACAGCTTCTTTGCAGTTTTTGAGAAATACTAATAAAGAAAAAAAGAACATCTACTAGTTGGTAGACATAATGGCAACTCTCTAGCAATTGAATTTAATTTCATACATGCACATATCTAATTTAATGTCATACACGAACATATCTAATTTAACATCATACATGAACAAACATATAATATAAAATGATAACCAATAATGTCATATACATTAACAAACACATAATATATTATGATAACCAATAATGTCGTATATGAACAAACATATCATATATTAACCAATAATGTCATACATCAAATATAGAATTTCATATGTACATCAAATGTGTATTGAATATGTCTCTCAGATGCCTATATATATACATGGGGAAGGAAACAAGTCTCTATATATATGTATCAAATATCTCAACTACATCTTTTCCTTCCCACGAGGGGAAGGAAACAAGTCTCTCGATGTCCTCTGCCGTCGTGTGGAGGGAGACAGTGGAGATGACGGGACCCTCCTGACACGCTCACTTGACCTCTTGTTGAGGCTCTTCTCCAGGTCCAACTAATACAAAGAAAGTAGATATGAATCAATATTTATTATACGTTGAAATCAAATATATGTACTCACAAAATCAATTATTTTCTTACCGCCAACAAATAGTCACTTTGTAAGTCCACCTCAAATGCTTGTGGACGATCAGGCATGACAAGACCCTACAACAATTCAATAAATATAATCACTTATAAATAACATTAGAAATTTTGAGATTAACTATTATAAAAAACAACTAAAATGAAGAAAAATTTTTCATACCTCCGTCAGTGGCTGTGAGCTAGCCATAGTTGCGGCCACTCCACTATCAACAGACTGTCGCAGATGAGGAGGTGTGTCCGACATCATGAGTTGCATGTCATACAATACACGTTATATCTAACATGAAACATGGAATAAATATAATCAAATGAATTAAATTAACATGAAACAACCGTACCTGTGTGAAGCTTGTATGATGTCTCTGCTCTGCGTCTGTGGTAAAGGTTGAGGGTCCTGTGGAGAACTGATGCACATGTATATTTTTTTTGGTCAATCCTTAATATGATTACGTAATAAATATATGTATTAATTAAAATGATTAAATTGATACATACCTTAGGACTCGTTGAAGGGACAAAAAATGGGCCTGGAGGATCGCTGCTAGGCCCAGGAACACATTGACCCTAAATTTTGAACAATGTCAATAAATCCTAATTAATTAATCATTCACTATACGTATGAAATGTGATCAAATTAGTAATTTACCTATGTGTCAATGCCAAATTTTTTGTTCAGGAACTGATCGGTGACAAGCCCATCATCTGCACCATCTCCGATATGAGTGCCAAATGTGCATAGGGATCCGCATGAAGTGCACATGTGACCACGACATATAGAAGGCTCCCCCTCAACTAATGGACTCATGGAATGGATGAGGGTCTGCGTCAAAGCATTAATGGTCCCTAGAGTGCTGGCCTCTACATGTTCCTTCACAACTGAAGGAATAATCACATGCTCGCGCTGTGAATGGACCACGGCTGCCCTAACTACAATAGGGTCACGACGTGCTCCTAGCCTCTCAAATGATGACCCCCCACCTCTACCCTAGGAGTCTAACATATCAAAATAATTGGGGATCTCCCCAAGGACAACTCACAATATAATTTCTTCAAAAAATACATGGGGACCTCGTGATTGTTGCAAGGAGGGGCATCAAAAACTATCCACCATCTATCCCAAAAATTATTTCTAATAGCATCATGTATGCACCAATGGATGGGGAATCATTTAGTACCCTCTCTAACAGTATTTTGCTCACCGGGTTTTCTAAATAATGCACATATACTACCTTTTGGTATTTCCTTTTTTCTAACATCTTCATATGATAATTTATTTGCATAAAATCTTTTTTGTTCATCCCTCTTAGCTCGCCAAATATCTAACTGACCACTAACTGAGGCTATCTGAGTGTTAATGGATTTGAGGGATGATGCCAATTGATCCCTCATTGGATTGGTTTGTCTGGATTCTTTCAACCGAGCAATGATTCCTTCTAATTAAGTTTTGCCTCTCTCTATTTCATTTCTTATATTTTCTTGTGTGCCTGGTGGAGGTCTTGCAATTGGTTCAGGTTGTGGAATTTGTTCTTCTTCTTGAGGAGGGTTTTGGTTTTGGGGTTCTTGAGGGTTTTGATGTTCTTGTGGATTTTTTGGTTGATTATGAACATTTCCTGATAAAAAATCAATTGAAATTCAAATAAATATACAAATCTAAATGAAATTTGTAAAAACCCTACAAAAGAATATAAAAAAATTACAAAACAATATGAAAAATATATCAAACAATGCAAAGTTAGGTTTATATCACTTACGGTGTCGTCGTGCGTGCACTTGTGGTCTTGGATTTTGTCGACGAGGAAGCATTTTGGCAAATGGTGGTACAAATGTTGAGTCTTCAACTCGCGTACGCGCTGCTTGCTGTAGGAGTAGAAGAAAATGCTGATGAAAATGATGGGTTGCGGGTTTGCAGCCCATCATATATACTTTTTATTTTTTAAAAGCACGTACTATAGTTGCCCAAGCCATAATGTGTGCGCGCTATAGTGCGTGCGAGCTTTTAAAATAGGAAAAAAAGAATTCCTTGTCACCTTTTTGGCACCACAACTCGGTGCATATGCCCGTATATATATATACATAATAAGTCACATGCTAAAGTCGCTGTGGAAAGTATACATTTGAAAATTTGAAATCACAGTGATAACAAACATTTTTTGTAAAACGTTATCAAAAAAATAATAATAAATACCATATTGCATAGTGATGGGGGGAATGGAACCCACACCTCGTACTCGTTGTCATCGTGGGTCCTTGCTGTCGCAGGCACTGCGGGGACAGAGGGTACGAAGTACCCGCTACCGCCGTAGGCCCTGCGACCGCAAGGTACCGCGTGCCGACGACGGTGTTTTACATATATATGGGTTATGTGATATGCGATTTGACAAAAATGAAATCAGATTTCTCCATTTTGAATTTCTTAAAAATGTTTTAAATTATTTATCATAAAATATTAATAATTTTATATATATATATATATATATATATATATGTATGTATGTATGTATGTATGTATGTATGTATGTATGTATGTATGTATGTATGTATGTATGTATGTATGTATGTATATGTAAGTATGTATATAAGTTATTAGTAATTAGTAATTATCATAATTGATAAATGATTTGAATTAAAGGATCATCCTTTATAATAATGAATTATTTTGTAATATTATAGTCTCACTATATATAGATTTAATTAATTGATTTGGATTATGAAGAAAAGATGTTTATGAAATTTATTGGTAATTCTCATGTCAAAATTTACTATTTAAAATGGATGGGGGACGTTTTCAAATAACAATAATATAAACAAAATATCATTTTAATAATTGGAAGATTGATTTTTAGAGTTATAAAGGGAAATCTTTATTTACCAAACATATACATGGGTTAGGAAAACGTACAAAACATTCCTCCATTCAATATTTGAAAATTGGAAACGGAAACTGAAACCTCCATACTCAATTCAGTTATGTAATTTTAGCAAAACCAAAACATGTGCTTACATTGTGTATTCTCTATACTATTTGTTTTGGTTTTTGGGTTGACTAGTGTTGACCAGTATAGGACATCTACCAGAGGCTTGGGGGTTATGATTGTGATATCATAATGATGTGTTAATTCTGATCTTTATAAACCCAACCGTGGTTATGTGATGGAATGCTCTATGAAATGTTTGTATTTACTGATTGTTATTGTTTTCCAGTCTTCTTGTGTGAAGCTGAGATTCTTATGTATGAGACACTTGACTTAATCATTTTTGAGTCATCGATCAGTTATCCTTGGAGTACTTTCTTGTTGCCATGATAGGACTGAAACATTGATTTATTCTTGATGATGTCATGTTGTGACATGTTTGACTCAACCATTTTGGAGTCTTTGATCGATATGATTTCGAGATATATTTTGGTTATTGAGAACCAATGATTATTATGATTATCAAGGATACCTTCAGTTGCCAATAGATAACTGTTGTGGTCATGATTATCTATTATGCTTTTCAGTTGCTCATGGAGATTTGATGTTTTTATTATGGATATTTGATGTTCTTATTGTGGATTATCTTTTGGTATTTCTTTCTAGTCGCTTGTATAGGACTGGGGTGATTATGAGATTTATGATTCCATGAGCTTAGGGTAGGTTATCTACTTGTAGTGATGGGTGAACCCACAATAATGGGTTTCACTTTAGTTTGCGCAAACATGATTTGCATATTTGTGCGAATATACATTCATGCAAACATGGTAAACGTGTTCGCGAGAATGCCATGTTCGCACGAACATGCAAAATTACAAAATTTTTAACCTTTTTTTCATTATTTGTTTTTTTGCTCTTTTGACTGCCATAATTGTAGGAGAATGATCTCCTACTATAAAATAAAAAATGTCAAAATGTGCTGCTCGGAGCAAGCTTTCCAATGACTATAATTTTATTACATAATTTAATCATTAGGACTTTCAAATATGAGTTTAACTCATTATAGGTTCATTACCGATTGAACATCAACAAACTTTGAGACCTCAAGAAAATTAGTAAATTAGGTCAAATTTTTTTTGAAAAATATGGAGGAACTGGCTTATTGATATACTTTTCTATTAAAAAATAAATAAAATGGTTTATGATAAATTGACTTCAAATTATCTGTGTCAAACGGAATGTATGTTTGAATTATAGTTCATGTCACTTCAAAACTTCATAAACTATACAATATTCAACCAAAATAAATCAAACCAAATGCATCCTCTGGATATTGATGTTACAAATCTAACGTCAAAAGAATTACTTCATTATCATTTCTAGAAAAAAAGTTATGTGGGTCAAACAGACTGTCACTTTTTAAAATATTGAATTTTATTATGTACCACTTTTTGGAGGAGATAAAAAAATTTGACATAAATAAATTTTTTTTTTTAGATTAAAAAATATGGTTACAAAGTAGGAACAAAGTACTCAAAATTACTAGTTTATGTCATCTTGAAACTATTTATAGTTTTGGAGCTATAGTCACTTGAACGTGACATTTGTTGCAAAAATATTGATTTCAGTGTCAAAATTGGTCAAAAAGTGGAACCCATTATTGTGGGATCACCCTGGGAAGTGGCTTGCAATGGGGGTCGGGGCCCTAAGAGGCTACTAGGGTAACTCATTGTAAGTTTCCTTAATAAGTGAAAACATTCACACCTAATACTAACTAAATGAACCTAATAAGATAACTATTTTGTTCTCGCCCATGCCTCGAGTGCTAGTATAGACTAGGATGGGAGTAGAGAGAATGCTTGGTTGCAACCTTGCATTCCATAGTATGCCTTGTTAGTATGAGAGGATACTAGTGGCCGCATAAGGATCAGTAGGGACCCTGGAGTCCTAAGCTAACTGCTAGGGTAACTTCTACATGATTAATGCGATGACACTTGCCCGCTTACAGAGTAGGTTTCCTACATGTCATTGTGTGCCTCTGGGATTAGATGTCAATTTATGTGTTGGAACCTTTGAGTTAGTATACTTTTAGGATTCATGTACTTAGAGAGTATTTATACTTTGTGATTGTTAACCTATTTGGGACTTGAGAACTATCTCCTTAGCACAGTGGGAGTGGACCACTTAGGTTCCACGCGGTCGGGTGGTAGTGTTTTTCTACTCTTATCATTTGAGATCTATTTGAAACACCGTAGCTGATGCATTCTTGTTGGCATCTATCTTCATGGATTATGATGGTGGACATGTATCCTTATATTGATGATTTGCATATGTTAGATGATGTTATCTTATGCTTACTTTGCATGTTAGATTTCTTTCTGCATATGATGTAGTAGGTTTATAGGAGTGACATTTTTACTATGTTAATACTGATGATCTCTTCGGTGATTTGGAATGTTACGCACGGAGGGATGGCTAGGACCCACGATGGTCTAATGATGTTATTTACAGTTGGGAGGAACCGTGCACTTAGTTTATTATGTTTGATGATTTATGGTTATCTCTTATGATGATGTATGGATTCATTTATGTTGTTGCATCATGGATGAGAATTAGAATGATGATATACTTTATTTCACATATGTATATTCTTTTGAGCCTATCATACCCTGTGACATGTGCAGTGGATGATGGAGCATTCAGAAATGTAACTTATGAACATTGGACTTATCATTATTATTTCATGTTGTTGTTGTATTAGATGGATTCAATAATGTTAGTTGATTTAGATGTAATTCAACATTAAGGGATCTGTAAAGAATATAACCTGTTATGTTTACTTTTAAATGGACATTGCTATTGCTTTCGTTATTATGTATAAGATGTAAATGGATTTACTTTCATGTTAAAAAAAAAAAAAATGCTACCAAACTTAGTGAAATTCTAGGTTAATTCTTTGGACCCCTTGGCAGGGTGTTACATTAACAATGTTGAAAAAATTACTTGTTGATATCTATTAGGACCATCTATAGCTATCTTAAGTTTCTCTAAATAAAAATCCCCCATTTATAAGCCCTACAAAAACATTTATTATTGATTATATATTCATGTGCTCTTGTAATTTATTTCAATTTTTTGATAATGTATTATAGACAATTCACGAGATTCAATTAAAACATGCATTGAAATATTGTATTTGATGCATATTTGAGTCCCCAAGTTAAGTATGTATTTTTGTCGATGTTAAGTGATTAAAATATTAGAACTGTGTATATTCAATAGGTACACACAATGATAAATTAACATAATCTTAACAAATGATAGAGAACGAAAAATACATAATTAATGTTCATTTAAGAATCTACTATAATAGATTGGGTTATTTAGTTGTATATGATTAATAGTAATGAAATAACTTTCATGTACTATCAAGAACTTTGTTATTTTTTATTAAAAAAAAATTAGTTTGGATAATGCTTTTCACTTTTAATTATGTGTAGGATTATGATTTTTTTAGTTCAATATGTGATTCTTGGTATCTTTGATCTTGATGTACATCAATTTCTTATTTTACTAATTTATTTTGGATAATTTAGCATTTAACCTATATTTTTTTCACTTTTTCTACTATAAAGGATTAATGATGAGTTTGGGAGGTTAATAAATAATTGGGATCAAGTTCTCTTAGGCTAACCCTCTAGATTAGACAATTTTATAACCTTTCTAAATATCAATAAACATTAAGAAAACATGTGCATATCACATGATGCAAATTTTAGAGTAGATTCTTTTAGTGGTATAATTGAAGTGCTTCTATTATGATTCCTACTTGAACATGAATACTTATTCAATGAATGATTGAATTTGATGATGAATAAATTTATTCTTAGACTATCTCGACATACCACTACATAGCAAAAAATCAATTAGTTGTACTTAAAATCTTGCTTTTAGTTTTCTTATCCCCTATTATGTATTGAGATATTATGCCAAAGATACTAGATCCCTATTTTTAACGCTTTCTCTTTTTTTTTTATTGTTGTACACTTTTCCTCATGCATCTAGCATGAAGTGATTGATTTCATTAGTATTATCCCATATTTATTTTTTTAAAATAGTTTCATTTACCCTTTTTTGCATATACTTTCTTTCTCACACATTCTTCTTGAACTTCATCCCTACTGTATACAAAGTGATTAGCTTTCTCTCACATGTTTGCATATATGTGTTGAGTTCTTAGCAATTGTTGTGAAGATTTTAGATTTTGGAGTTCTTCACATCCGTTACAAAATTTCCTCAAGTACACTTCTTACCAACTTATGTGAAGTGCTTTGTTTGAGATCAATTCCATGATATATATTCTTCTCCCCTCTATTTTTAATTGGGATGCAAAACTTAGTAATAGTTCCTACAAACTCATAAGTTGATCACCTTCCCCTTTTTCTTGCTTAAGTTTTTAAATTTTAAATTATTTATGTAGATGTATGTAATTCAAAATGAATTAGAGAGTAAAGAAAAAATATACAAAACTAAGAGATATGCTCAAGCTGTTAAATTTCTTTCCTAAGAACCATAATGCTCTAATACCAATTGTTGGAAATATTATGATAGGCTAAGTTACTGAGAGGAGAGGCATGAATCAGTAACAAATAAAACTTAATCCTTAATTAGCAATTAATCCTTTATGAGTATTTTGATCTAATTGCTTGCATGAGAAACTAAAAACATTAAAGCATTCATAACACTTTGACACACAATTTGGTGACCTAAAAACCTTCCAAATAGAAAGTAAAACTAGGGTGGGGATGATACCCACAAGCTTTAATACTGTAGTATAAAGTTGGCATGTTAAGGCTTACAATGATCACTTCTGATGATCTGCCCTGTTAGGAGCAATAAGGATTGCTAGGTCCACCTTGCAAAAGGAATTGCAAACATACAATGAAGTATGCACTCAGTAAAGAGATTTACATAAGACTATTAATTCTACCTTGTGAAAGGATTTGACTGATCCACTTGTTAGGTTGAAACAATAACTAATCTTTGATCTGCAACTTGGTATGTTGAATGAGATTCCTTTGAGTATAGTAATCACCTTGTTGTGATAGATAAATCTTTGCTACTCCTTATATTGATGTAGCCTTTGTAATTCGATTGTCTATTCTTCTTCTTATTACATTACTTCATGCCATATATTGGATGTGATACAATACATTACATATATACCAATCCAATTTACAAATTACAAAGTTAGAGATCTTTCACTGGCACATCCTATGTTGGAATAGTTATTTCTTCTTTTTAGTTTCTTTGTGTTGTTACTTAATGTTATTACTTTTTAATGAAAAATTTAAAATTACCCATCATATAGTTTTCATTTTGATAATGTCTTTCATTGGTTGCATCTTCTATTTAGGGTTGTCAATTATAGGGACTACGAAATAGAATCCATTGTTAATAATAAGGATTAAAAAATGAATCCGTTGTTATGTGAAATGGAGACAAAATAAAAAGACACTGCTCAAGGGAAATGTTTCACATACTGAATCAAATTTCTATATGTTTGATATGTATATCAGAAGTTTTAAATATATTGTTGTAAGAGTAATATTTTAAAATAACTTCATATTGAAAAGATGTACTTTTGGAAAAAATAAAATAAAAAGATTTATTTTTCCTTTTATAAGATATTATTTTCAACAATTTGAACCACAAAACATATCAAATTAATTTATTACAAAATGAGATTTCTAATTCTAATTTTATCTTTAACATGTTCTTTATTTTCTCTCTCCTTGAATTATGATATTTAATGTATTAAAAAATAAGTTCAATGCAATAAAAATATATGATATTTTATGTTTCAAGCCACTTGACACATTAGATTAATTTTATTTTTACTATGTCATCTATGACATCTTTTTTATTATTATTGAATTGTGGCATTTAATATATTTAAAATTCATCAAAATAAAAAATAAGATGTCAAATCTAATTCAATTATAAAAATAATCAAAATTTATATTCAACGTTAATTGGTAGGAAAAGAAGTCATTTTAGTAATCATAATAGGATAATAATATGCACGAAACTATGTCAATTATGATAGTAAATAATCTACAAGAAAATCTTTCTGTAAATTGCATTCAATAAATTCAAAATAGTTCTCATATCTTAGATCTTGTAAGTAAGTATTCAAAGATATGCCTATGGGCTTCTCTCTCTTTTAAAATTAAATTAAATCTATCTATCTACTCAGATTTAGATTCACAAACTTCTATTTTTACCACCACCAATCTTTATCAATGTACATCTCATTTTTTTTTCCTTTCAGAATCTACTTTTCACTCTTCACAAGAGGCAGGGACTCAAGCTCGAACAGAGCTCTTGTTTATAATGAGTTCAATGACTTTTTTTTAATGTAACTTTTTGTCTTTTTGTAGATAAACTTTCAATTTATTTGTTACCATCTTCATAGTGCAAACTTTATAGAAATAAATTCTAACTTGAAGTTTAGAACTTCATAGTATAAAGGAACATGCTTGATATTTGCATATTAATGCATTGAGCGACTTTCTCGTGTTACCAATATTATATTTTCTCAGATATATCTTTGCTTAACCAGGCATTAAATTTTCTACAATTGGAACATTTTACAAAAGAGCAATCATGCATTTATAATAAAAGTCTACTAACTTTTTGTTTTATTGTGTAGAAACAAACTAAATGCATAACTAAACAATTGTTTTTCGAATTTGTCGAATATTATCAATTTGATGTTTAATATTTACTAAATATTATTCTACCAATTAATTTAATCTAATTGTTCAAGTATGTATTTTTGTCGATGTTTAAGAGAATAACACATATATAATGATAAATATTTATATAAGTTTAATAAATGATGGATAATGATAAAATATAGATTTATTGTTCATTTAAGAATTTATATGTAATAGATAGGAATATTTAATTGTATGCTTAATGGTAATAAAATGATTTTCATGATATGTTAAATTTTATTATATAGTTTTTTTTTTTTATCAGTAAACAGTCAAAGCGTAGATTAATTATTGTTATTTATTGTAATTAATTATTTATATGTGTTAAGTGAATTCAAACCCAAGACCTCCCACATGAGAGATTCACAAGTTATTGTTGTGTTGTAGGTTCTTGCCTAAATTTTATTATATAGTTATTAAAAATAAAAGTAATTTAAATAGTGTTCTTTACTTTGAATAATGTTTAGGGTTATAATTTTTTTCAATTAAATTTGTGATTTTTTATTTCTTGGATCTAGATGTGTATCTATTGCTTATTCTAATAATTTATTTTGTTGAGTCTATTTCTCAATTTATTTATTTATTTTTAAAAAAATTATTAATGTAAATGATTAACAATAAGTTTGGGAGGTTAATAAATAATTGGGATCAAGCTCTCTTAACTCAGCTCTCTAGAGTAGACAATTTTATAACCTCATCAAATATCAATAAACATTAAACAAACATGTGAATATCATAGGATACAAATTCTAGTGTAGAATCTTTTAGTGGTCTAATTGAAGTGCTTCTATTATGTGTTGACATTAAGGTCAATTTGTCTATCAGTGACCCAACACTTAGTCAATTGGTTACATTACTACCAAGCTCTACAATTGCTACCAAGCCTATCATTCAATTTTGAATATTAACTAAGTGATTCAATTGTTCCCAAGCTAAGCAGTCAATTTGCAATGTCTACCGAGCTACATAGTGTTTATCGAGCTTTAGAGATAAAGTTCAATGCAAACCAAGCATAGCAGAGGCTACTAAGCTAGTAAGTGGAAGAGAAGAATATCGTAGTGTTAACCGAGCTCTACAGTGTTAACCAAGTCCAACAGTATCTACCAAGCTCTCAAAGTTAACAAAGTGGATCTAGTGTTGTCAACTAAGTGATCCAATTGCTACCAAGTTTCTTAGAGTTCACTGAGTCACACAATGATGATCGAGTTCAAGCTACTTGGAAGTGATTAGTATGGACCGAGCTTCAAGTTCAATCAAGTGACAAAGATTGATGAGCATTGAAAGTGTTTGTCGTGTATTTGAACATCACCAAGTTTGTCTTCAGAACTTGAGTTACAAAAATTGGGCCGACTTTGTGGATTGTGATGAAATTGGTATTGTAGCCAACTCCAGTAAGTTGTAATTTGGATTGGTATATATGTAATACATTGTATCATATCCAAATATGTACATGAAAAATATATGATGAGCAGAAGTGCAAATTGAAGAAGGCTACAAGTAGTATGAGGGATAGCAAAGTATTATCTATTGTTAGATAAAAAGGTTAATTTAACTTCATTAATTAAATTACCTTTTCTCCCTTCTTAATATTTCACTTTATGCACTTGTGCATTCAAATTTTATAATTAATTAGTAACTATTAAATGATTTTTACCTTTTAGGTTACCCTTTTCAAGTTTCAAACTCCCTATAAGGATAGATCATTTGTAAGTATCTTTCATCTTTTCTTTTTCTAAGAATACATTTGTATATTTTTCAAAGTGAACTCTTGCCTCCTCTTGTCGTTTTCTTCTCTATGACAGGTTTTTACATGTAGGTATTTGATGGCTTCATGGATTTGTTTTACGTATTGCTCAAATCCTTTATGGTATCAGAGCCAGATCTATTGTAGCTTATTTGGTATTTGGAGAAAAAGGAGAATGAGGGTTTGACATATCAAATTTAGAGATTTTTTGAGTATTTCTTAATAAAATAAGGGGTTCACTAATTTTTGGAGCATCTTGAGGCCAAATAGACCTTGTGGATGGATTTAGAAGGCATCAAAACCCCTATTTTCATTTAAATTTTGTCCATTTTGGGCAACATTGATTTGGGAGGCAAAAAAAATTGCTCTGAAGGTTGTACGGCCTCTTGCAAGCACTCAGAGGTAGTTTTTAAAAAAAAAATACAAAATATACATTTTTTGGACTATCGCAGTTTAAGAAAATTTTTGGTGGTCACCAAAACCGGTAGCAGTTGTGGTGATTGCTAGCGGTCCCGCAGACCACTACGGCTTGGTGACTACCTACAAATTTTGGTGCTACCTTTTGTGTTTCCAGCATCCAGTTTCCAACTTCACTCTGGTCACCACTGCTCTGCCCACTGACCACCACTCTACTACCACCACCTCCCGTAAGTGGCTCCACTACCCTTTGCCACCAGGCTACCACCATCTCTTTGCTTGGGGTGGTGGCTGAATTTTATTATTATTAAAAAAAAAAAAATCCTTTTTGATGCATTTCTGGGGGCCCTGCCATTTTTTGGTCATATCTTGAGCATACAGACATAATTTTTCAATCTAAAAAAAGTACCGAAAAGATGGTTCTGAGGCAGAGACAATAGTTTCAGATTTTTTGAGTTTTAATGTAGTTTGGTTTTCTATTTGGGAGTTCAAAGACAAGTGTTCTATTTTTCACTCTGAAGGGCATATCTTGAGCATCCCATCTTTGTTTTTTTGAAAACATTATATTTCTGGAAAGTGAGTTTAGTTCTCTTTCCATAAATGTTGGTTTTTCTTCTAGATTATGCTCCAATCTCTTTCTATTATAGTTTTTCTTTATTGTACTATGGTAGATATCTTGGGTATTTCAGGTCCAGGGATCATTTTTGTGGTATGGAATTTCTTCTTTTGGGCTATACTATCTATTGTAACAGCTCTTTGCCCTTTCTAATTTTTTTTATATCATGTGTAAGCATGTTTATGCAAATACACTAAGATAAAGTGTCACTCCTTTTATTTTCAAGATCTTTCTCATCATTTGACTTATTGTACTCACACTACATTATAAAGTGTCATGGGGGATAGTTGGTTTCCTTTTAGTGCCCTCTTCCTTTGTTAAGTGAGTGTCCCTTCGATGACATTAGCCCCATGATATGTTGATGACACATGCCTTTATACGTGTTTATACCTCTTCCTCACTCTAGATGTTCTTGGTTCTTTATGTTTTGCAGGAGTTATTGGTGCACTTTCTCAGTTGCCTATCACCTCACCCTTGTTTGCATTAGGGGGGGTTCTTTTGTTGTTTCTCATGCTTCCTTGGTTTGATTGATAAGCTCTTCAGGCTTTGGTTTTTTATGAAATATGTATCTTCAAGTTCAGTTGTTTTCCCTTATGTGCCTCCTGATTCGATGTAGATTATAGTCTTCTCTACTTGGTCAGGTTCTATTTCAAAGGAGGTTCTACAGATTAGTAATTTTTTTCGACAGAGTTTGTGACTCCTTCATGCTTCTCTGATGTTTCTTCATGATCACTCTTTGTTCATAATTTTTGGAACATTCCTCTAGTTGGAGGCTTTTGTAGTCCTTCACTAGGTTTTTAGCTATCTCTTTTTGTAGTAGAGTTTTTCCCACTAGGTTTTCTTTATTTCTCCATTTCATAGAGATTTGGTTGTGATTGGGTACCTTATCAGGCCTTTTTGTTGCGTCTCAAGTTTGCTTTCAACATTGCATTGTAGTTTCCTTGTTCTTTTGGCATTATTTGTAACTGCAATATTGCTCATCTTAAGGGGGGTTTTAGAGAAAAAGGTTAATTAAATTTTATTAATTAAATTACCTTTTCTCCCTTCTTAATATTTCTCTTTATGCACTTTTGCATTCATATTTAATAACTAATTAGTAATTCTTAAATGGCTTTTACCTTTTAGGTTACCCTTTTTGGGTTTTGATCTCCCTATAAGGATAGATCATTTGTAAGTATCTTGCATCTTTTCTTTTTCTAAGAACACATTTGCATATTTTTCAGAGCAAACCCTTGCCTCCTCTTGTTTTTTTCTTCTCTATGACAGGTTTTTACATGTAGGTATTTGAGAGCTTCGTGGATTTGTTTTGCATATTGCTCAAATCCTTCATCTATCACAGTTGGGTGATCATTGTAATACAAGGATCTCAACCAACAAATAAAAGTTGTAGATCATGGATTAGCCATTGGTTCATCCTAACTGGTGCATCATTCAAATCCTTTAATAGGGTAGACTTGATAGTCTTTGCTAAATCTCTTAATCGAGTGCATACTTCATTGTATGTTTGTAAATCCTCTTACAAGGTAGACCTCACAGTCCTTATTGCTCCTAATATGATAGATCACCAAAAGCGGTCAATTGTAAACCTTAATAAGTTAACTTTATACTGCAATACTAAAGCTTGTGGGTATCATCCCCACCCCAGTTTTACTTTCTAATTGGAAGGTTTCTGGGTCACCATATCTTGTGTCAAATTGTTATGAATGTTTATTTGCTTTCATTCTTTCATGCATCCAATTAGATCATAATATTATATGAAGGATTAATTTGTGAAGTGAGATAAAAATTTATTGGTTCCTGATTCACCCCTTCCCTCTTAGTAACCTTTCCTACCTTATATTTCCAATAATTGGTATCAGAGCTTTTCAGGTTCTCACATCAGAAGTCTAATAGCTTGAGAAAATATTAGAGGCAATGGAGGTATATAGGCTAGATAAGGCTATTGATAATGAAAAGTTGGATCTTGAATTGGCTATTGGGCAACTGAAGAAAGCAATGGAGAAAATCTCTCAATCATTGAAAAGAAGGAAAGATCTTGCATTAAAAATGAATGACAATCTCTGCACTGAAGAAAGAATTGAAGATATATATCCTAAAAAAAATTCATATGAAGTTGATGAAGCAATCAAATATCTATTAGAAATGAACTCCAATCTTCAAGAAGAAATCATAAAGCTAAAACGAGAACAAGAAATTCAATCATTCAGATTATGTGAAGTCATGGAAGAAAAAGAAAAAGCCAAAGAAGAGATAGAAGAAAAGAAAAATGAAATCTAGCAAATATCCCTTCAACAAATAGACTTCATTGATCAGCTCACTAATACAAATGAAGAACTTGTGAATATAAGATCAGAGAATGAAAGACTACACAATGATCACAACAGTGAAAAGTAAACCTATGAAAGAATGATGAAATCTTGAGAAAGAATGAATTAATTGAATGAACAAAGTCAGTTCAAACATAGAGACAAAGCTGGAATAGGATACACAGAAGAAGGTGAATCATCTCAGTAAGGAGCTCAAAAGAATAAAAAATGTACTTGCTATCACTTTGGAAAGATAGGTCATACATCAAACAAATGTTGGAGTAATGGAAAGAAAAATTCAATGGAAAGTGTTATAGTTTTAATAAGCATGGTCATAGAGAAAGTGAATGCATAGAGAAACCTAAGTTTAAAGGTAAATGCCACAATTGCAAGAAACAAGGACACAAATCTTAAAAGTGCAAAACCAAGCAGTGGAACTTAGTAGAACAAATTGTGAAAGCAATATTTGGATGGGATTACAATACATGGTGTAGATGTCACTACTGTGGTGAATTTGGGCACATTAGAAAAAAATTGTGTAAAACATCATATGAGGAAAAGAGACTACAAAAATATGTTTTATTTGCGTAAAACTTGGACATCTTGCTAAGAACTGTATGAATAAAGGTAGAATTGAAGATGAAAAGAAAGCCAAAGCTGACAATATCATAAATCAAATGAGGCAGAAATGGGTACCAAAATATCAAGAGAATGCAAACCAAGATCATGAAGTGAATGACATCCAAGTCAATGAATTGGGTGGTCCAAAAAATTCAACTTAGTTCCCTATGGAGATCATTGGAGCTGTGATTTGGAAGAAGAAAACTAACACCAGTTCCAACTAGCATGCAGAATGATCCAATCAGCATTCAAGATGCATAGGGATCACCGAACATAATGGAATTTAGGAGACCTTACCAAGCAAGGTTGGGTCACAAGACCTTTCCGAGCAAGGTCGGGTTACATATTGTTGTAGACTCAAGTTGGTAGTTCCTACTGAGTAGTTGGTGACTCTACCGAGTTGTGAATATATCTCAAGTATTAAAAGCCAAATCAAGTGGAGGATATTCTTTCATCAAGTGAGTATACGTACTAATCATTTGTGGCAATTAAAAAGGGGAAATTCATTAAAAGGAAGAAATCCAAGGCATTGTTTCACCACAAATTTCCAGAGCTAGTTAAGAAGAGTGAATTTAGAGCCCTTGAGAAATTTGAGTACTTTCTATTGAAGATTTTTTACTTTTTCATAAACCCTATTGAGCAATGGCATCTTCCAACAACAAACACAAGAAAGGGTCTGAAATGTTGGTTTTAGGAGTTGACTACAAAGCACCAAACTTCAAGTTGAGTCTGGCAATTGTAGAAGTGCTTGACCCAACTGGTGCAAACACTCAAAATCCACCTAAGGTATTACTCATTCATGACATTCATTCCTTTTATCACTGGTCAATCCAAGAACTTGGGACCCTAGAATTGAATGAAGCATTCAGAGAATTATGTGTGGATGGTGCATTAAACCTGAACATCAGCATTTGGAAACCAAGGGCTTAATACACATATCACATATGCCAAGAGACTTCTAGGTCAAATGGATGAGATATATTCTGATTCATGTACATAATGGACAGTTATGGTTGGAGCAACCTATTCAGATAATGAATAAAATGATCCATAGAATCACTAGGCTCCTAATGCTTAATAAAGTAAAGACGACCAAAACCCTAGGTCGGGTCAAACTGGAAAAGTGAACTCTTGCTGAGTGGGATGGAAGAGGAATGAAGATTAGTAGTGTAACTAACATGGAACTAAAGTTTGACATTCACATCATTGCACATAAGATTTATAGTTCAAGCAGATTAAACATTGTATCATATGAAGCTGTCAATCTTGCTTACAAGGCTATGAAGAAAAATCTATCCTTTGACCTTGTCGAGATATTATTGAACCAGTTCAACAAGAATATGGAGAGTATCAGAGGATCAAATAATAATTCATGTAAGTTTAGATCCCTTCTTACATGTTTTTTTTTTTGTTTAGAAATTCTTCCCTTCCAAAGGTACAGTAGTATGGAGGAAAGATGTTCATGTTTTGTATCAAATTAATGAGTATATAGTAGAGATGGGTGAAATTTTTGAAACTACCATGGATAACTACTTTGAAACATTCAAAGAAAAGATAAATAATAGATTCAAGATTCCTAAAAATCTTGTAAAAAATTACAAGGATGATATATGTTTCATGGTGGACTGTGAGAAAGTGTACATTCAGGCAATCACTCTTAGAGTGGCATGGGTTAAGCCTATAGAGTATGGGGTTAACATTGATGACACCAAGGATATCATAGAGGCTTTGTTGAATGATCCTATGGATCCTAAAGCTACATACTTCAACACCTATGATGAAGCTTAAGGCAAGAATAGAGCTTGAGATTAAATTACCTCAAGTAGTCAATAAAGGAAGGAAAAGAGTAGAAAAGATTCCAAAAGGAACTAAGCAAAAAAGTTCCCCTCTAATGCTTACTAAGGGAAAAAGGTGATGATATTGAAGAAGATGATGCAAAGGATGAAGAAAAAGAAGCAAAATCTGAGGAAGAGGAGCCTCTAAGGAAGAAAGGAAAGGTTAACATAATCAGACCTACCAAGTCATCCCCTATTATGTTCACTAGAAGGATAGCCAAGTCAAGGAAGAAATTAAAGTTAGGTGAAGATGAAGTTGAGAAAATAATCTTCAAGATATCTCCACCTACACTTCAGGAAAGATTAAAGAAAATAGAAGAAGGAGCTAGCATGGAAATCTCCAAATTTTTTGAATATGAGACAAGAAATGAAGGATGAGAAAAGAAAGATTGAAGATGTTGTTATGACCAAGCTAGGTAAATGGAAGTACTCTCCTAATGAGCTTACACAAAAGATTCCTAATGAGCTTATGTAGGCAATTAAGTCTAGATGGGAGCATGCAAAGAAGACAATGAAGGATATTGTTGAGTAGACCTTGATACAACTCATGCCTAATCTTAGTAAGAAGGAGGTCAAAGAATCCTTGAAGCAAAATGAGAAGAAATTCACACTCAAAATGAACACATGTATGACATTGATAAAAGACATTGAATATGTAGTGAAGTTAGCAACAACTACATGTAAAAATATTTTTAAACTACATCAACCTAGTGACTTTATTGTACATGTTGATGGCAAGATGATGATGAAATGAGGAAGAGGATATAGAAATAAAAGATAACAAGATTAATGATGTCAATCTGGATGATAAGGAGGAAGAATAGGAATCTACTAGAGGAAATCTTCTAGAGATACAAAGTATTGAGGAGACTAATGTAGAGAAAATTGTAGTAGCAGTCATGACCTCATTTCCTCACTCTCTAAGCACAACCTTAGTGCAATCTGGCTCAGAGATAGCCTCTATCGAGTTTTTTGTGGCTACAAATACTATACCAAGCACCCAACCAAGCTCTGAATATATTGAATGTATCAATGATAGAAGTACCTAACACTTCATTTGTCAAGCAACAAGGTCCTCCATCATCAAGCTTGACCGAGCAACAACAAGGTATTCATGTTGTTAGTGATATTTCAACTTTTTTTGCTAGTCCATCATTTTCCATAGTTACTTCTATTCCAAGTATATCTATAGCTAATACAATGACAATTGAAAATCATTCTCAACTGAGTACTGAAGTCCTGGATAAGGGGAAACAAATTATTTCCACCATTCTGAAGGAAAAGGGAAAAGAAGCAAAAACAATTGATATGGATGAGGATATAGTTATTCCAAATTGGGATATCTCTACTCTCACTCCTGATCAAATGAAAACTATGGGTGAATTACTAAAGAAGAGAGCTAAGCAAAAAAATCTTAGAGAAGAAAAGAAGAAAGAGAATCAAATCTTTGAAGACATAAAGAGAATATTTGTTAATGCTATGAGTATTGAGGTTGATGGTACTCAACCCATTTTGGATCAATTAGTAGAGATTGTCCACAAATTTAATGAAGACTTGAATGGATAGAAGAAGCTACTTTAGAGAGTAGAAAGGAAGTTTGAAAATAGATTGTTTAGAACAAGTAGAGTTAGCTACTATTCTTGGTACACTAGAAACATTTGTTAACAATGTTATATCATTATTTGTCAAGTGGCACATCTATCTTTACCAAGGATATCAAGGAAAAATAGTCCAAGATAGATAAAGACATGATGGCAAGTGCACACCAACTGTCACTTGACCCAAGCCATAGTTCTGCACATTATTCAAAGATCAGATATCTAACAAACTTGTAGGTAGAATTATTAAATGAAGAAGCCAGGATGAGGGCCACACTTGTAGAAATCTAAGGCATGATTCTTCCAAACATGGATGCATTGTAGAAACATATTACAAATTCAAAGACACTCATCCATGATAACAACTTCTGAATAGTTGATCACATGATGGAATTATTAGCAGAAGTTTCTAGGTTGCATTACATGCAAGCAAGGTGATACAAGAAAAATGGGACAAGAAAATGGTACTTATTCTAAAGGTACATTATGAATTCTTGTCACATTTTGGTATTGACATATAGATATTATACAACTTTTGAATTTATGTTAAAAAGGGGGAGAAGTGTATATGTATGTATAATAATGGTGGAGAAGTAATATGTAAAGGAGGAGAAGTATGTACTATACTATGTATGTATAATAATATGGGAGAAGTAATATGTAAAGGAAGAGAAGTATACTATACTATGTATGTATAAGAATGGGGGAGAAGTAATATGTAAAGGAGGAGAAGTATACTATACTCCATTTGTATGTATATATGAGAGATATATGTATGGGGAAGTAGTATAGTGCAGTATGAATATAAGCATAAAATACCTTGCAAAAGAAATTTTGAAATATCAAAAAAATAGAGTATGTTATCGAGCTACAACATGATGAAAGTCAAAATTGAGTTGAAGACATAGACTAATGGCAAAGGAAGTTTTGACCTACAATTTTGATTGATCAGATTTTTTTTGTGATAAGTGTTTTTGTCACTAATGGAAAAGGGGGATATTGTTGACATTAAGGTCAATTTTTCTATTAGTGACTCAACACTTAGTCAATTAGTTACATTGTTACCAAGCTCTACAATTTCTACTAAGCCTATCATTAAGTTTTCAATATTAACCAAGTGATTTAGTTGTTCCTAAGCTAAGTAGTCAGTTTGCAATGTCTACCAAGCTACATAGTGTTCACCAAGCTTCAAAGACAAAGTTCAATGCAAAAAAAGCATAGTAGAGGCTACTGAGCTAGTAAGTGGAAGAGAAGAAGATTGTAGTATTAACTGAGCTCTGCACTGTTAACCAAGTCCAATAGTATCTACCAAGCTCTCAAATTTAACAAAGTGGATCTAGTGTTGATCGAGAAATTCAATTGCTATCGAGTTTCTTAGAGTTCATCAAGTCACATAGTATTGATTGTGTTCAAGCTACTTGGAAGTGATTAGTATGGACTAAGCTTCAAGTTAAATCAAGTGCCAAATTTTTTTGAGCATTAATAGTGTTTATCGTGTATCAAAACATCACCAATATTGTCTTTAGAATCCAAGTTATAGCAGTTGGGCCAACTTTGTGGATTGTGATGAAATTGGTATTGTAGTTGACTCTAGTAAGTTGTAATTTGGATTGGTATATATGTAATACATTGTATCATATCCAAATATTTATGTGAAGAATATATGATAAGAAGAAGTGAGAATTGAAGAAGGCTTCAAGCAATATAAGGGACAACAAAGTATTATCTATCATAGTTAAGCGATCATTGTAATACAAGGAATCTCAACTAGCAAATAAAAGTTCTTGATTAGAGATCAACCACTAGTTCATCCTAACAGGTGCATCAGTCAAATCCTTTAATGGGGTAGGCTTAACAGTCTTTGCTAAATCTCTTAATCGAGTGCATACTTCATTGTATGTTTGTAAATCCTCTTACAAGGTAGACCTCACAGTCCTTATTGCTCCTAATATGATAGATCACCAAAAGCGGTCAATTGTAAACCTTAATAAGTTAACTTTATACTGCAATACTAAAGCTTGTGGGTATCATCCCCACCCCAGTTTTACTTTCTAATTGGAAGGTTTCTGGGTCACCATATCTTGTGTCGAATTGTTAGGAATGTTTATTTTCTTTCATTCTTTCATACATGCAATTAGGTTAGAATATTATATGAAGGGTTAATTGGTGAAGTGAGATAACATTTTATTGGTTCCTAATTCGCCCCTCCCCTCTCAGTAACCTTGCCTACCTTATATTTCCAACATTATGATTCCCATTATTATGCCAAAAATATAATTTTTCTTTTTAATGCTTTCCCTTTTTTCTTGTACACTTCCTCTCATTTATCTACCATGAAGTGATTGGTGTCATTAGTATTGTCCTGTATTTACTCCAAATTTTTTTTTTCTATAACCCTCTTTTGCATATACATTTTTTATCACATAGTCCTCTTCAATGTCATTGCTGTTATATACAAAGTGCCTAGATTACTTCCATATCTTTGCATACCTATGTTAAGTTCCTAACAATGGTTATGGAGATTTTAGATTTTAGATTTCTTCACATCCATTACATAATTTCCCTATTTACACTAATTATGCTAAGTGCTTTTTTTGTGATCAATTCAATGATTTATATTCTCCTCCCTCAATTTTGCATCGACATCCCAATCTAGTAACAACTCCTATTAACTCATGAGTGGATCATCTTCCTATTTTTATTTTTTTAATAAAATTGTGGCCCAATAAATTCAAGATAGTAAAATATGTGGAGAGTCCCCATTGGATGAGACATCCTAGTACAATAATGAAACAACATGATTTTTCCACTTAAGAAGGCGAAAAATACATAATTCCATTGATGTTAACTATGACATCGATACACAAGTCCGCTATGAAATACTATTTATCAAAGAATGCTCAAATAAATTATTCTATTCTAAGTCATTAGCTAATTTGATCTTACTAAGAAAATATAGTGATAAACTATTTAAGATTTATGAAATATTGAGAAAGGATTCAATCTCAATAATACAAAATTTGGATTTATTTTTAATAGATATGAGTGAGGCATTGTTCTTTGAGAAGGCATTATGTCACCCTCTCTTTGTACCCCTACAACTACTTCTACGACTCTAATTTTGTCTTTGATGGGTGTTTTAGGATCCTTTGTTTGTCTTGGTTTATGGTGCCCCTCTTTTTTTGGTCTACCTTTTTTTATTACTATAATTAATTGTTGGTTACGTGCAATATTTTATAATAACTTGGGGGGACTCTATCATTTCAACCCATGGCCCATTAATTCACTAGTGTATAGAAGGAATTAATACCAAGAAAGGTGATGACTTATTGAATGCAAAAATTAACAAGGAAGGTGGTGAGAAAGTTAATTGTGGTGATTCAAAAAAGCCACCATATAAATCAATTCTTTCAAGAAAGGAAGATAGAATTGTGTGTCCTTCGTCTATTGGCTTTGATGGTAGAATCATGGCCTCTAGCAAAGTTGAAATTAAGAAAATTATTGGGGGCCACATGAAATGGATAATGAGATAGAATCCACTTCAAACATGGAGACTTTAGAGGGGGAGAAAATGGTAAATAAAATAGTGATGAGAGACATTTACAACCCATTTTATGCCATATTTTAATCCATTTCATTTAGTTTCATACTCACTTCCCTATTCCATTTCCATTATATTTCATCTCATTTTACCATTTTACATTGCATATGATTTAATTTATATAAGTAGTATTTATTATAGTTTTGCGATTAAAATATCAAAAAATTATTATGCATTGCTTTTACTAATCTTTATTATTGTAACATGTTGAGTTTTAGGTGCATATCTTCCTGTCATTTAATCTACTAGAACTTCCTATCGCATTTGAGCAACCAGATCTTCAATTAGTATCACAACTTCTTTCAAACCATGAGTGTACCTATGTGCCACATGGAGGAGAAAATGGCATGGGTATCATCAATTTCTCCTTTTGATATGTATTTCATAACCATTTAACTTACAACCTACATCTCTTCATTTTCATTGGGAAATGAATATTATGGCAGGGCGTGAATTATTATCACCTTCATAAAAAACTTGTTTCTATCTATCAAAGGAGAAACTCACTAACCAAGCTTTTCCTTATATTTATATATTGTTATAACAATAAATATTCTAGCCTATGATGTATGGTTAAAATTTATGTGGTTTTTTTTTTCTAGTTTATTAGTCACTAGTCAAAACCAAACCATTCTATTTTATGCCCTATTAAATAGACAAAATTATGATCTACTCCACCTCATAGCTATATTGAAGGATTTTATATGTACCCAAGATCAAAATTATCATTTTCTATCTTCTGTTGTAACTACACACAACCTGTAAACAATTTTGAGTGGAAGCCATTATTTTGTCTTTTATAAGCCAGATCTATTTTGGTTTATATTTGTTAGAATTGCATCTACATAAGCAGAGTTAGACATAGTGTTAGAGATATGAATTTTTGAAGAAAAGACTATTATATGCAGATTTGAACTGTATTGCTTTGCAAGAAATAAAAGAAGCATTCTCTCATGGTCGCAACAGTGTAGAATCTGTCTATTTTTTATCCATTGTGTAAGACAAGGAGTAAGGGCCTACTCTGGTGATGCATGATTATTAGTGTGTTTATTTTATTTATGTAATTTTCCACTTCTTGCTTTTGTCAAATTGGATGTTTATGTTTATATTAGTTAGTGAGTTTTAGATTAATTTCTTTACAGACTTTAGAGTATAATATAATATTTTGGTACATATTTATGTTATTGTTATTTCTTCTATAAATTGTTGTTTTTATTATTTTTACATATTGATGTTTATTTATGTTTCTGATGTTCCTGTTGCTAGGAAGTGATAGTTCTTGTCAGTGGGATTTATTTGGTTTTTCATAGGTTCAATGTTGCATATTGTAGTTGCTTTCATAATCCCTCATCTCACAACCAGCATCCCTTGATGCCATATTGCCCAGACACCTTTTAGAAGTTTACACTTTTAGATTGACACGATTAGACCAAGCTGAAACTCATTTAAAGTATTAATTATTTCTTAATTATTTGCCCCAATGTTGGCATATCAAATAGGCTTAAGCATTTTTCTATTTTTTACTTGCATGGAACCTAATGATTTACCCTTGTGGGAGTTTTTTAATGAATGGATTAATAGTGTGTGTGTGTGTGGAGGGGGTGTTGTGGATTTATATTAATTTTTTTGAATGATGGATATGGGTTTATTCATTGTTGTTGTCAAAATTTGTGGAATACAAGAGAGATTCCTTAAGAAAGGGTTTTGGAATGTGGACAAGTCTTTGTTTTGTTTGTTCCCATGGTTTTCCAAAAGGCACGTGGAGAAAGTTGTGGCAAGGTCTAACACCAAATTGGCTCATAATTAAGAATGTGAAGGTGGAATTTTGGTACTTATTGCCTCATACTTTGAAACCAATTGGTAATATTCTTCAAATTCATGAATTGAGGATTACCCTTTGTACCATCTTAAATTGGAAGCACTTTAGTTTAATGATGGTTTAGCATCCATTTAATGTGAAGTCATCATTTATTTTTATTTCTCCCCTTTTCTTCTCATTTTTTCTCATTTCTCCTCAGTGGAATCATGTAGGACCTAAAAGATCCTCTTTAGTATATTTCATGGCATAAAACTTGAGGTAGTATCTATCCACTTGGGTCCTCCCTTGCCTTCCTTAAATCACTTGGAATCTACTTTATACGAAAATGAACTTTTCTCAAAAATTGCACCTAATTTCCAAAGATTGAGACCTATTTTGGGACCCCAAGGGAATCCCAAGGGTTTTAGAGCCAAGTTAGTGGGTATGAAATGCATCCCTTCTTAATCAGGGATACAGTGCATTCGTACTAGCAAATTCAAGGACATAATGCATCCTTGCCTATGACCTATTTTGGGTCTATTTCTTAGCTCCCCAGTCTAGGATTATCTAAGGTGCAAAATTTGAAGTACAAATGACCTTCAAGAGAAATTTATTCTAATAACTTTATAATCCCATTCATTTGCCTCATTTTTAATCCATAAGTAATATAAAGTATTTATTTGTATTCAAGCATTGAAGTCTTCAAGCCTTCAAGCATTCAAGCCATCTTCAAGTACATTCAAGGAGATCCTTTTGCAAGTCATTGGAGAGGAGATCTCTTGTATTTATATGCTTCTTCTACATTCACATCCTCTTGATCCATTTAATTGCTAGAGTGAGCTCATTACATTTGATTTGAGAGATCCTACTATTGTAAGGTGAATTCATGGATTTACTTTACATTTCCAACATCTCAATTACTTTAATTTCAAGGTTAATTCCTAAACTAGGGTTTGACCAAGGAAAACCCCTCATAAATAAACAAAAAACCATTTTTTCTTGTAGGTTGCAAATTTGATACCCTTTTCAATGTACTTCAAAGATTTGAAAACTATTTGGTGATAGGACATTGTTTAGCAAGGACGTGCACTGTGTCCCTGCTAAAAAATTTTGACTCTGCTCAGGAAAGTTGATTGTACTCCCTAAAGTTGACCCTGATCAAAAAATTCAACTCTATTAGATAGCCAAATAATTTTCAAGTTTTGTAGATCTTACAGTTTTTAGTCTAGATCAAAAGAATCAACAATTTTGAAGATTGTTTGACATCATATTTACAGGTTTATATTTTGCAAGGTGATTTTCCTTTCCTCCTCTATTTCAATACACATTTCCATTTCGTTACATTTAACTCTTATATTTTACATCTACTTAATTTCAATTTACAGCTCTTGCTACACTAGGGTTTTAAGTACTTTTGCAATACTTCTCCAACTCTATAACTATTAGATTTTTTGGAATACAAACACCACTGAGAGGGGGGGTGAATCAGTGGTTTAAAATATTTTTTCAAAACTTGAAACAATTACAATTATAAGTTATAAAATTTAACACATGAGCAAGATAGTTAACGAATAACAAAGTGACACAATATTTTAATGTGGAAAACCCCTTATTGTAAAAAAACATTTTGAATCTAAATTTTTTTTGGCCTCTTGGGAAAATATTTTATAGCTACAACTCTTGGAAGCACCAACACCTTGTTTTAGAAACACTCATTTCAAGGAACACCAATCCCTTACACCTGAAACACCAACTTCATGAATACAAAAAGCACCAACTTCCAAAATAAACAAATGAGATATAAAATCAAAGGATCATCCCTATTACAACACAAATCATGAATCACTAGTTTCAACTTCTTGTTGAAAACATAATGCAACATATACTTCTATTCTCCTCAAAACATCTAGTATCCAAATATATTTTCCTTTTCCATTGAAATATCTAATCAAATATTGATATGAATGAATGAAGATGCAACATGTAACTCTTCTTCTACCTTCGATAAAATTTTGGAATAAAAATCAAATCAAAAATATGAAAATAGAAACATAAAGCATTACCCTCTTCTTTGTTGTTAAAAATTTGCCTACAAACAATTCGGTCTACAAGAAATTCCACACAAATCCTACAACTTTTGTCAAAACCACCTATTGGATATTTTAGAGTAATTTATCCTCTACTTATAAATAAAGAAAGTCAAAATTTTGGAGGCAGGTACATACCCCAAACTTCCATTAGAACAAAACCACTCAAAATTGCTAAAATTGTCATAACAATTTGGTAACTATTTCTAATAAATAGACTTTTCCTTTTTGTACAGGTGATATGGAAAAACTAATAAAGACCCATTGTAGCTAACTCAAACAACTTTCCAAAAAGGTATGATAGTTTGGGTCTAGCTAATAAAAAAATCTGTCAACTTTCTAATAGACTAAAACTATTTTTTAATCTATTTTCTAAACCAATGTGAACATTAAGTGTTAATTGCATAACACTTAAGTATTTGTCTTGAATATGTTTTGAACAATATTGAAGGACATCAAATAAGATAATTACATGATGATAAGCATATCATATACTCATTATAATTTCATTATTGACATCAATGACAACTATCAAAGACCAAATACCAAGGGTTCAACATACTCCCCCTTTGGCATTGATGTCAATACCAACTTCCACCTATATATCCATGTGTACCTGTATACCATATATGTGTACCTATATATCCTATATTTGTACCTGTATATCCATGTGCACCTGTATATCCTATATTTGCACCTATACATCCATGTGTACATGTATATCTATCATGTAGGCATCTTCATTTTTCTCCCCCTTTGACATCAATGACAAAGGAGATATACCAAGGTTTCACTGTAACAAAATATGCTCCACTTGAAACCTATCACTCAATTATGAACTTATGCAAGAGAAGAGAGGGTTAAAACCCCTTACAAACCAATCTAGCCTTGTTCCTTAATATCTTTCCATTTTCATCAAGTTTATTTCTAAATATCCATTTAGCACCTATTACATTTTTATCTTCAGGTCTAGGCACTAATTCTCAAATTTTATTCTTTTCAATTTGACTTAGTTCCTCTTTCATAGCATTAACCCAAAACTTATCCATACTAGCTTCTTTATATGATTTAGGTTCAATTTGAGATAACAAACAAAGATTAGCACATTCACTAGATGTAGTTCTTGCTCTTTTTTGAATACCTACATGTTTATCCCCAATAATTTGTTCTTGAGGATGATACTTATTCAATCTTGTTTCTATTTGATATTTCATCTCTTCTTCACCTTCATCAACTTTATTAACTACTTCTTTACCTTCATCAACTTTATTATTTTCTTCTTTTAAGTCTTTATCGTTGTCTTGTAGGAGAGTACTATCCATCCTTATTTCCTTTTTATCATGCACAACTTCATCCACTTTCACATGTACACTTTCAAAAATTTTATTCAAGCTTTTATTAAAACATTTGTAAGGTTTATTTTGAGAAGAATATCCTAAAAATATTCCTTTACAACATCTTGAATCAAAACTTCCTATTTATCATCATAATTCTTAATGAAACATCTACTTCCAAAAATTCTAAAATTCTCAACCGAAGTGGGATGTCCATACCATAACTCATAAGGAGTGTATTAGTTTTTACCCTTAGTTGTGCCCTATTTAAAATATATACTATTGTGTGAACTACTTCTTTCCAATACCTATTTGGTACTTTAGATTCATCTAACATAGTCCTTGCCATTTCTTTCATTGTTCGGTTCTTTCTCTCAACAACTTTATTTTGTTGAGGTGTCCTAGATTTTGCATATTGTCTTTTGATACCATGTTTTTCACTATAATCAAAAAATTCATCTAAAGTAAACTCATCACCTTTATCTAATCGTAAGCATTTAATCTTCATGTTTGACTCATTTTCAACCATTTTCCTAAAAATCTTAAACTTGTTAAATATCTTTGATTTATGCTTTAAGAAGGTTACCCATGTCATTCTTGTATAATCATCTATAAAAAACATGAAATACTTTTCATCATTTAACGATATTGTCCTTGTAGGACCACATAAATCAATATGTACTAATTGAAATGGTTTAGAAGAAAAATATTCTTTTGAAGGAAAAGATGCCTTTGTTTGTTTACCATGTTGACACCCTTCACTAATAACAATCTCTGGCTTACTTAAACGTTGCATACCTCTTACTCTCTGATGCTTACTAACTTTTACCAAGTTGTCAAAATTCAAGTGCCTAAGCCTTTTGTGCCATAATCAACTTTCATTCACTTGTCCCATAAGACAAACATTTTCATGATTGTTAGTATTTATGATATCTTTTAAATTGTATACATTCCCTTTAGATCTTTTACCTGATGCAACCAACTATCCAGATTTTAATTTGATTTGACAACCATGGTCATCAAAAAAACTTCATATCTATGATCACAAATTTGACTAACACTTAGAAGATTGTATTTTAATCCATCAACATAATACACATCATGAAGGGACATTTTGTCAGTAAGCATCAAAGAACCCAAACCTTTAATTTACCTTGAAGAATCATCACCAAAACTAACACTACCACCTTTGTAGTTAATCAATTTGTCAAACTTAATTTTATCTCTTGGCATGTATCTAGAATAACCACTATCAATTACCCACAAGTCCTTTTCTTTAGAATGTAGAGCCATTTGAACAAACATAGACTTATTAATCTTAGGCCTCCATATCTTAGTCACTTTAGTATCAAATTATTTATCAACTTGTAGACTAGCATAAGACTGATCATTATGAATTGACTTAGTTTTGTAATTACTCATAACATGAATAAAGAGATTGCATTTGTAACATCTTATACCATTCATTTTAGGAAAGGAATAACTAAAATGAAACTTTGAATACCTCATTGACATATATTTGCAATTACTTATTCTATGTCCATATTGATGACACATGAAACAATACCCATCAAAGAAAGAAGTGAACCTGTTTGAGTATCATTTACCCATGAATGAAGTTCTTGATATCATCTAATTTTTATCATTAGAAATCTGATTAAAATGTCCATTTTTTCCTGCATTTGAAGTGGTAGTATTCTGATTTGTATCCTTACTTTCAGATTTAAATATCTCAAATAAAGATTTATCTTTCTTGTCACTAGAATATTGTCCAAGTTCAAAACCAATTCCTATTAGATCATCAATTCTTCTTTGTTTTCTTAAAATATCATCCAAAGTAGTGTTCTCATATTTTTTTAACTTTCTTCTATATGATACTACTTCATTCATTAGCCTTTTACATTCCTGATCTTTAGAACTTAACTCTCCCTTAGTGACAAAGACAATTCTCATGTGTTCCTCAACTTGTAATTTCAATTCTATAACTTGTTGATTTAAGTCCTTAGTTTCTTTTTCAAAGTTATCTTTTTCTTTTAAGAATTTATTTTCTTGCACACTTAAATTCCTTTTTAATTTCTTGGTCTTTTAAAGTGCATAAATAAATTCACATTCTAAATCAACCTCAACAAGTTCAACATCATCATCACTATCTAATTCTTGACAAGTAGTTTCTATAGCCATGAATGAAACTTCACTTCATCACATTCAAAACTACTAGATTCACTGTCTGATACACCAACAATCAACCTCTTCTTCTTCGTAAAGAACTTCTTTTTCTTATAGAATTTCATTTTTACTTGATTTCTCTTTCTCATTATCTACTTCATCGTGACTATTATAAGGACATTTAGATGCAAAGTGTCCTATTTCACCACAATTAAAGGAATTTTACCTTTGTATTTACCTACTCCTTTCTTTAATTTCCTTGATAAATATGCTTCAAGAAAATCAAGATCTTTTGATTCTAAAGAGACTTGCTTCACTTTCTTTGCCACCTTGAATGTTGCTTCTATGCTTGTGGATTCTGGCTTGCCAAACTTTCTCATTTCATAAGCTACAAGTTCTCCATGAATATCTTCCATTGTATACTTGTTAATATCTCTAGTTTCTTCTATAGAACATATCTTAGAATCAAATTTATTAGGAAGAGATCTCAAAACTTTCTTTACAATATCAATATCATTAATTTTGTTCACCAAGTCCCCTTATGCCATTTACAGTTTCATCTATCTTAAGGAGATAGTCTTCTACCTTTTCATCATTACCCATCTTAAGGTCTTAAAATCTTGCTTTCAAATGTTGTATCTTGGCTTCTTTAACTCTATCATTACCATGATATGTGTTTTTCAATTTTTCACATACTTCTTTAGAAGAACTGCAATGCATTACCTTAACAAAAACATATTTAGATAAATTGTTAAGTATAGCAAATTTAGCTTTCATGTCAATTCAATATTTCCTCTTTTCATCAAGATCCATAGCTGATGAAGGGTGCTCCCCTTGAATACCATTAGACACATGAACAACATATTCAAATTCAAAGTAGATGTGAAAAATAAAATATTTTTGGGTGTCTGCCACTAGATGAATACCATTAGATGTGACAAAGTCACTTCTCAAATTACCCTGGGTGTCTGCCACATGAACAACATCATTAGTCTTCTTGCAAGGAATAAAATGTGTCATCTTTGAAAACCTATCAATCACCACACAAATATAATCATGCTTGTGTTGTGTCTTTGGTAATCCAAGAACAAAATCCATCTTGACGTCCTCCCATGGCTTCTCTAGTATAGGTAATGGAAAATACAATCTTGTATCCTGCTTCACTCCTTTTGCCATCTAACATACTCTGCAACTCTATAAAAACTTCTTTAAATCTTATTGCAACTATGGCTAGTAATAATTCTCAGCAACCAAAGCTATAGTTTCATCTCTACCAAAATGTCTAGCCAATCCTCCACTATGCTTCTCCTTGATGAGATTCTCTCTCATTGAACTTTTATGAATGCACAACTGGCTTCCTTTGAACAACATATTGTCTTGGATCATAAAATCCAACCACTTTTTCCTATAAATTGTAACATGTTTTATACAAGCCTTCCATGCTTCACCAAAATTAGGATCATATGGATACAAAGTGTTGAGTTCCTTGAACCCAACCACCTCTATCTGCATTTTTGTCAACAACAGTTGTCTTCTACTAAGAGCATCTACAACTTTGATAGACTTTCCACTCCTGTGTTTCAAAAAAAATGTATAACTCTCCAAAAACTCAACCCACTTCAAATTCCTTTGGTTCAATTTCTCTTGACTATTCAAATATTGTAAAGCTTGATGATTAGTATACAAAACAAACTCCTTGGGAAGAAGATAATGTCTCCACTTCTTCAATGCTTGAACTATAGCATAAAATTCTTGATCACAAAAATAATATTTTCCTTTTGTATCATTCAATTTCTCACTAAAATGAGTAACAGGTCTACCTTCTTGGCTCAAAACAACTCCTACTGCAGTACCACTAGCATCACAGTCTACTTGAAACACATTCTTAAAATCTAGAAGTACTAAAATAGGTTTCTTAGTAACTTTATGTTTCAAAAAATTAATAATCTTATCTACTCCTATAGTCTACTTAAATTCTTTTTTATCCCCTATCATTGTTTCAATCAGGGCTCCACAAATACTACTAAAATTTCTTATGAACTTTATGTAAAAACTAGCCAGTCCATGAAAATATCTTACCTTTGTTACACTCCTTAGAGTAGGCCATTCAAGGATAGCCTTCACTTTCTGTGGGTCCATTTTCAAACCTTCTACTAAGACTACAAATCCTAGGTACACCAACTTCTTTACAAAATTGTACTTCTTTAGGTTAATCATTAACTTTTCTTCCCTTAACTTATCAAACACCTTGAAAATATGAATCAAATGCTCCTCTAATGTCTTACTAAAGATCAATATATCATCCAGGTAAAAAATGACAAGCTTACCTAGAAACTCCTTTAGTGCCTCATTCATGAGCCTCATGAAAGTTCTCAGTGCATTGGTTAGCCCAAAAGGCATGACTAACCAATCATACAATCCTTCCCTTGTTTTTCAAGCAGTCTTCCACTCATCACCTTCTTTGATATGAATCTAAAGGTACCCACTCTTCATATCTATCTTTGTAAAATACTTAGCTCAGCTCAAATAGTCCATAATATCATCCATCCTCAGTAAAGGAAATCTATACTTGATTGTGATCTTGTTGATAGCATGAGAATCTGTGGACATCCTCAATTCTCCATTCTTCTTTGATGCTAATACAACTATTACTGCACATGGACTTAGATCTCTCAAATCAACCCCTTTTGTAACAACTCGTGAAATTGCCTGTTCAACTCTACACTTTTTGTTGGTGTCATTCTATGTGCTACCTTGTTTAGCAAACCAGCTCCTGGAACCAAATCCATCTGGTGACTAATCTTCCTCATTGGGGGCAATCTATCAGGTACATTATCTGACATAATATCAAAAAACCCTCCCAACATATTTGCGACTTCTACAGGCACCTCCTCTACTTCTTTACTATCTTTAGGAATTATAGAAAAATGCATATGTTCACGCTTCATACCTTTAAGAAACTTATTTTCATCAACAAAACATATTCTGGTAGCACTAAATACCTTTCCTTCTTTATCCTTCAATGGCTTCAACTTATGTTTCACTCTATCCTTGGTTAGAGTGTAGGTATTCACTTGCCCATCATGTACAACATACCTATCAAACTGCCTCATCCTACCCAACAACATATGACATATGTCCATAGGTATGATATCACCTAGTACCTCATCCTAGTAGCTTCCAATCTTGAACTAAACTAAGCATTGCTCATTGACCATGACCTTGTGGTCATCTTGCACCCAAGCAATACAATATGGATGTGGGTGTTTCTGTCTCTTCAACTTCAACTTGGTGACCATCATTTCTAACACCAGATTTTTAGTACTTCCACCATTAATGATCACATCACAACACTTCTCTTCACATTTTCAACTTGTGTGAAATAGGCTCCTTCTTTGATCAAGTTCATTCTCACCATTTAATAGGACTCTTCTGTTAACTAGGACTTCTCCTCTTTCAGCATCTTTAGAAAGTGAGGATCCAACATCTTCATCAACAATTTCAACTCTGGCCTAGCCTTCTATTCTTTGATTTTTCCTTCCTTGGTGTTGGGTACATTCAAATGCTCTATGCCCTTCTTCTCCATAGTGAAAACATTTTCCACAAGAGCCTCCTCATCCAGATCCTTGTCCTCCACCTCTTCCTCTCTGATCTTTATTGTTTTGATCATGGAAATGATTGGAATTATTTCCCCTCTAGTTCTAACTACTACTTCAAGCCTCATCCTTGTTCTTCTAATCATCATTATGGCCACCATAAGATCATTTGCCAGATCTTTCGCCATGACCTCTTACACTATTCTTGTTGTCAAACTTTTTGTTTAGTTTCTCCTCAACTCTTAGGGAAAATTGGTATGCCTCCTCAATACTATTCATTTGAACTAGACTTTGATTGTCCTAAATACTTGGCATTAATCCATAAAGATAATGGGTCACTTTCTCCTTATTAGCTTCTGCATGGCTAGTTCTGATGAGAACTTGGTAGAACTCTTCGGTATACTCTTGAATAGATTTTCCTACTTGCTTCAACCCTTGCATCTTCTTCAATAGATCAAAGATCATAATCCATAGGAATGAATTGTCGCTTTAGTTTAGCTATTGTCCAATCTCATCTAGTGATTTTGTCCTTTCTCTTTCTATTTCACTCCAACTGAACCTCCTACCACCAAATCTTAGGATATCCCTTTAGTTTTGCCTTGACAAACTTGACCCTATCAAGATCATCAATATCCTCATACTCAAAGTACTCCTCCAGTTCATTGATCCAATCAATTAGCTCCTCTAGGTTAAGATTTCCCAAAAATGTGGGAGCCTCAAACTTAGGTCTTTTTCCAATCTTGGATATGGCCCTAAAAAGCTTCTCTTCCTCTAGGTTTAGAACTGCCTTTGCTTTGGCATTTTCTTCTACTTTTTCCTAATCCTCACTTCATCTCTTGCAAGAAGATTCATTCCTCTACATATTTGTTCTTCCAATGCTTGCATCTATCTTTGGAGGGCTCTAAAACCCTCAAGTGTAACACTTACAACTCTTCTGCCACACTTTTTTTGTGGAGGCATTTTCATGCTTTTTTCGAAACCCTATTGCAAACTACCTCACAATTGGTGATCTATCCACATCCTCAACCCAAACCACAGTCCTAGTGTGAACTACCTTACAGTCGGTGATTTGTCCACACACTCAAGAACTCTAGCTCTGATACCACTTGATGAAGGGTGCTCCCCTTTAATACCATGAACTCATAATAGACACAAAGAAATAACAAAAAATGTGAGAACAAAATATGGACTTCTTACTTGTGTTGTAAATGTGGAATTATAGAATTCACAAGTACAATATGCTAACCCACATGGCCCCCTTCATTAGAGTAATTTGTAAGACAAGCTCTAAACTATCACTGAGAGCTATCCAATGTTCAAACCTTTCTTAAATAGGTAATTTTATACCACCTAGAATGGTTCTAGACATTGAAACTTAATACATAGGGCCAACAAACCCTAACAATACATATAAAGTCGGCCAAATACATCTTTGATAATTATTTTAGATATTCTAGGTAGCCCAACTTTGGAAGGCCATAACTCTTGAACTATTGCTCTGATTGGCTATTATAACCACTTTTTAGAAATTCCAGCTCCTAATCCATAGGCTTAGAACAATGCAAACACCCTTCCATTGAGTTTTTGGACCTCATCCAGACAATCTAAGGCCTCCAACAATGAGCCTAAAGATTTTTCTGCAAATTTTTCCATCAAAAATCCACAATAGCTTCTCTAATACTTATTCTTGAGCAATGACATTTTTATGGTAGGCTTACAACTCTAAAATGAACCTTCCTATAGAAAATGAGAACTTTCCAAGCTCATATGATAAACTTACTAAAAATAGCAAGTTCCTATAAATAGTAACCACCTTGTCTACTAGTCCTTATTAAAATAGAAAATACTAAAAATAAAATATTTTTGGGTGATGCAAGATTGCTCTTACACACAGGATGCTCCTGCATCAGTAGGTAAAGTATTAGGAACTTTATAACCATTAACAACTGAAGCCAAAACATCAACATTAATAGATAACAAATATGGTTGCATTATTACTTCCCAAAAAGCATAATTTGATCCGTCAAAAATAGGAACCTTTGAAGAATTATCTTGAGCCGTAAAAGATAAGTATTCCACTCAAACAAAATCTACCCAAAGTTGTTAAACTTGATGTAGGGAACCTTTCTCTATTACCATTTGTTGGAATACAAACACCACTGAGAGAGGGGGTGAATCAACAATTTAAAATACTTTGTCAAAACTTGAAACAATTACAACTTATAAAATTTAATATATGAGAAAAATAGTTAATGAATAACAAAGTGACACAATATTTTAATGTGGAAAACCCCTTAGTGTAAAAAAAAAAACTTGAATCTAAAACTTTATTGGTCTCTTGGGAAAATCTTTTAGAGCTACAACTCTAGGAAGCACCAACACCCTATTTTAGAAACACCAATTTCAAGGAACACCAATCCCTTACACCTGAAGCACCAACTTAATGAACAAATGAGATATAAAATCAAAGGATCATCCCTATTACAACACAAATCATGAATCACTAGTTTCAACTTCTTGTTGAAAACATAATGCAGGATATACTTCTATTCTCCTCAAAACATCCAGTATCCAAATATATTTTTCTTTTCCATTAAAATATCTAATCAAATACTGATATGAATGAATGAAGATGCAACATATAACCCTTCTTCTACTTTTGATAAATTTCTATAATGAAAATCAAATCACAAATATGAAACTAGAAACATGAAGCGTTACCTTCTTCTTTGTTGTTAAAATATGCCTAGAAACTGTTCGGTCTACAAGGAATTCCACACAAATTCTGCAACTTCTGTCAAAACCACCTCTTAGATGTTTTAGAGGAATGTATCCTCTACTCATAAACCAATAAAGATGGTGGAGGGGGTATGACATAAGATTTCTTGAAGGAGTGATGGGAGGCTGGCATGGTGGGCCTAGAGATAGGCTTGGTTTGGGGGTGTGGTGTACCAACACCTTTAGATGGTGAGCCTTTGGATACATATCCAAGACCATGAAATCCTAGATTCTTTTGTGCAATAATAGGCTTTATGATTCCTTGCTCTTGTGGTCCTAAACCTTGACCTTGATAATGCCATCGATTGAGCATTTGAACTAGCTGAGGATAGTTTTTGCTTGCAAAAAATGGGGGAAGTGCTTTATCAGATGTATTGCAACGGGGAGATACTGTTCTTAATTCCTTTGCTGAGAGGAGGCCACCATGGATGAACGTAAGTGAACCAAGAGGATAGATTATAGATGGTGGAATAGCTTGGATAGGTGGTAGGATGGAAGCATAGAGCGGAGGAGATGGTAGGATAGGATCTTGATTTAGCTAATGGGATGAAAAGATATCTTGCAGCAGAGGAGGTATGGCTTGAGGTTTTCGAGATGAAGGGGATGGTGACTGCACTATGGATGGAAGACATGGTATGATGATATCTTTGTTTATGCTTTGGGGGATGTCAACATGCTTTTGGGAAAGATCTTGATAGGATTGGATTGGAGTGGATGGTGCGATAAGAGGTGAAGGGATGGATTCTTAAAACGTAGCAGATGGATAGATGGGAGATTCGGTAATGGAGATGGGTGAGTAGAAGATGGATGCATAAGGGTCATTATGGGAGATTTGGGAAATGCTTGGAGGTGATGTGAATAGGACTTGGAGGGATTTGACAGGTGGTGGGATTTTGGTGCTTGCGGGAAGTGGAAGGATTTTAAGCAATTTGATGGATGGTATGGGGATGATAGCTATGGGAGATGGAGATGACATTATGGATGGGGAAGCTTCATTATTGACTACTTCACATGGTTGGATTAGATGACATGGCTTATCGACTGCTGGAGGTGACTTTTCTTGTATTTTCTCTGGGAGATTCCTTGGAGACTTGTGTGTCAGAGGTGGAGGTGAATTGACAGGAATAGCTAGTGTGATGGGGGTGGAAGATTGTAGGCTTGGTTGATTGGGTGATGGAGGAGAAGCTGGGATATTAGATGGCATGACTAGATAGTTTGGAATAACTCTTGGATTTTGGGGGATGGTTGGTGGAATGTTTCTAAGGCTCTCAAGATATCCTTCATAGTCAACAAGATTTTCATCATCATTGGAATAGGAGGTGGCAGGAGCAAGGAAAATACGACCAAAAACATCATGATAGAATTGGTACTTCATGCTTTGACGATGAGTTTGATGGGGATGGGGTCTTGCATATGGATGAACACAGAAGCTCATGGTCAGATTTGGATTAAGCTCAGATTTTGGATTGGCTAATGAAAGATTTCCTAGGGAGAGTCAAAGCTATATGATAGAACTAAGGAGGATTGGCTGGAGATTTTTGGCTTTTCTATGGATGGAAGATTTCAAGGGCGTGTTGTCAAAAAGTGAGAGTTTTTCTTTCCTATGTGCAGGATTGGTGGAGATTGTGTCAACTTAAGGATAGACTAATGATCTTATGGGCATGACATGAGATTGAGCACTTGTGGATCCCAACCTTTAGCTCAAGGTGATGAGGGATACAAGTGACAAAGCTGGATTACCCTAGACAATGCTCTGTCATAGGGATAACCTTGATGAGATTGGTTGATTGATAGGATTGATAGGAAAGAAAATTCTAGCAGAGTGACAACAACTCCTTAAAGGCTTGGGTGTGATTTTGGATTGGGTTGCTAGCTGGCTGGGGGGGATGATTTGGATGGACTTTGGATTTGAGATTGTTCTAAAGCAAAGAACTAGATAGATTTGGTTGCGGCAGGGGAGCTTGGGTGATTTTCTCATGAGGCAGTGACTATGCTAAGTATGCCTTGAGCTAGGAGATTTTTTCTTTTCTGGGATTTTGACCAAAGTTGGAAAACATTCATTCAAAGGCTATGAACAAATAAGCAGACAAAATTTTGGAGCAAGCACGTCAAACACACCAACATCCTAAGAAGCTTTCTACAAGGATGAAATTTGGTTTAGCTAGGGAGTCCTCGATATACGCAAGGTACGTGAGGCCCATATTCGTAGATGAAACCAAAAAGATGTCACACAGCCGAGAGGAGCGGTAACCCACTTCTCCTCTTTCACTTCTCAAGGGTATAAAGTTCCTTGAGGCTTAGCCTGAATGACAAAATCTTGATTCCAAGAGAGGTGTCTTTCGATTCACCTCCCAGTTCTTATACTTCGCCAGAACGCTAGAGTTGAGGTCGTCCCAAGGGGTGATGAAATCCCCAAGCAAGCCTCCTAAAACTAAAACAAGGTTTTGGATCCTAGTCTTATGAACCCAAGATGACCTGCAAAGGTGACAAGGGGAGAGAAGATTCAGATGACCTTGGGCTAAAAAGCAGAGTTCTTTTCCAATTGATGATTTAGATTTTGTAAGCTATGATTGAAGACACTCGTGATTATAGCATACAATGTTCATTCCAACTTAACAATGTCGTCAACATAATAGAAATTGAGAATTCATCAACGTAAAAAATGCGAGCGTCATTGAGATGCATCAAAACCATGCAATGTTCATTGATTGTTAGGCATTCAAGATTGTGTTAGAGTGTTTTAAGCCCAAATTGGAAGTGTGAGATATTGCAATGATTAGTTGATTTTTGGCATTCAAGATTGTTTTCATTGTTTTAAGCATGCATTCCAATAAAAGGTTGATTTTTATCCATGGCATTCAAGAGTGTTTTTTTGAACAAAATTCATTCAATGGAAAACATGTTTAACCATTCAAGTTTATTTTAGCAACATGCATTCAAAGACAAATGATTAAACATTCAAGTTCATTTTTAGCAATATGCATCCAAAGACAAATGATTAAATATTCAAGTTCATTTATTTTTTAACAACATGAGAACCTGCAAGAAACATGGTTAGTGGTTTCATATGTGCTCCAACCTGCAATGAGACAAAAAAAAAAGCAATTTAGTTAGTCACCCAAAATCTTCAAAAATGAAAACTTAACTATGAGAAAATTTTTTAAAACTTTTTTTGCTATTTTTCCTACGCGTAAAAATGCTTAGAATGGTCTAAATCCTACGGAAGAATGCAAATAAAATGACTTGGACAAGATAGCCAAAAGGTAGGCGACAAATCCTAAAAAACAATACAACAGGAGGAGACGCTGATTTGCGCAGACACCAAAATTCACAGACGACAGTTTGATGAAGAAGGCAGTTGGTAGTGTTGGAGATGACAGTTGATGGATTTCGATGGCGGAGACGACAGTTTGATTGTTGGTGGCAACGGAGATGATAGTTTGAGCTTTGGAAGCGGTGCAAATGACAGAAGCCAGGCAAAGACGCTGAAACTCATAGACGCCAAAATTCACAGATGACAGTTCAAGTTTCGGAGCAGACTACTAGAAAATAGGCAGAGACGCTGAAACTCACAGACAACAATTTGAGTTGGCGGAGATGACGGTTGAGCTTTCACAGACGACGTTCTGCGTAGATGACAGGTGGAGACGCTGATCTGTAGAGATGACAGGTGGAGACGCCAATCCGCAGAGATGATATTGCGCGAAGTGAATTGACAAACCTGGGTTTTTTTCCAGAATTTTTTGTTTTCTTGGTTATTTTTGAATTTTAAAGGGGATTTCTTTCTCTCTAGTGTGTCCTTCAACTTGCAAAAACAAGCAAAAACACCTTGCACCCACTCAACAAAAAAAGCAAAATATAGATTGAAATGGATGAAAAAAATGAAAAATGACCCATAGCGGGGTCCTACCGGGCATGCCAAAATGTATACACTAATCTAATGTGCTAGAAATACTAATTCAATGAAAGCATTTACATATTAAACTAACATAACATATAAGAGAGACAAAGAGAAGACAAACTCAAATGAGAATGTGAGCCATGGATAGGCTCTCTCAATGAGATTGTTCTCTTGTTTTTGAGATGTGTCTATGTATAGATTGGGGATGTATGCTCAAGTGCTCAAAATGGCTTCAATGGAGATGGATAAATGGAAAATTGGTAGCTTTGTGAGCTCTCAATTTGGCATTATAAAGGTATGGGTATGGATTTTGACTCTCAAAAGGGCATGATAACTTTACTCAAATGGTTGTTCTTGAATGACTTGAGAGGGGATTCAATTTATAGGCTAAGGGCTTGAGGGATGGAGGGCTGAGATGCAAGAAGAGATGAAGGCTTAAGGAGGGCTAGGATGCACTCAAAGAAGAGCACATGGATTGTGCTTGTTTAGCACAAATGGGAAGGTGACACTTGTCACAAGGAGGATGAGTGTGAGAGGGTAGGGTAAGGGGTTGGTTAAAGGCATGATGAGTGGGGTTGAGTATGTAAGAGAGATGTAAGAGGAATGAGTGTGGAAGAGGGAAGAGTGTGGAAGATGGATGTAAGAGTCATGAGTGGGCTTGTAAGAGTCTTTTATGGTTTGTAAGATCACTCATGACTTGGTGGTTGGGATTTTTGAGGGGAGACTTTGATTTGGTTTAGGAAAGTCTTAAACTTTTTTAGGGAATGTGACAACATTAGGGGGTGGATTAGGCTTGGGTTTAGGATTAGATTAGGGATGTTAGAGATGTGCAAGTGGATGGTATTAATGAGGGTGGGTGATTTAGTGGCTAAGCTTAGTTAGTATGGGTGGATGGGGTGGATTAGGCTAAATAGAGGATTAGGGATAAGTTAGGGGTTTTTAGATTTGAGGATTTTATTTATCAAATAGATTTATTTAATAAATGGGGATTTTTGGAATTAGATAGAAGAATAGGATTTAATTGATAAATAATAGATTATTTGATTTATCAATTAGGACTATAGATGATTAATTAAATTAATCAGCTAGGGATGGCAAATGATTAATTAAATAAGAATTTAATTAATGATGCCTTTAGAGATAACTAAATAGGATTACCAAAGCGGTGTAATCAAATTTAGGTGTCTACAAACCCAACAAGTGACATTTCCACTTTTAATTTGGTCTTATATTCCCTTTTTTATTCTATTAAATTTAGATTCTTTATATTATGTGTTCACCTTTCTTTGGTGAACCTAATATTCTACCCCCATTCTTCTTATAGTTATATTTTACTATCTTGTGTGGCTAGATTGATTTCTCTTTTCTTGGTGTGTCTAGATCTCCTTTGTATTTATGATAATTAGAACTCCTTTTTCATTTACATATAATTTCATTTCATATATTTTCATTGTGAAAATTAAAAAACAATGTGTATCCTATATACCTAGTCATTGTATTTTCTTTCAATGGGGTAGTCATCTTTATTTTCAAACTCTTGTCATGATCTTCAAGATTTTCCATTTCATGAATATAATGATACTCAAGTGTGTTCTTTCATTTAGGTTCATCTTGTTAAAGATGATTATGATCTAACTATATTAAGTCTTGATAATACTAATATATGTGGTGGGACCTTTGATAGTGATATTTCTTCCTCTCCAAATTTGTGTTCTCTTCCACCCTTTGATGATTCTACTATTTGGAATGAACCTATAGAAAATAATGTTGATTATTCCCTTTCTTGCGAAAAAGGTGACATAATTGATACCTTTTCTTTTCAACAAGACTCTTATTTCCCTTTTAGGGATATTTTTTCTAGTATAAACTCAACAAACTCTATCATTCATGAAACCTCAACAAACTCTATCATCTACTAACTTTTTTTTCTTCTAGTCATGATGAATCTATCAAATCTAGTGATAAATATTATATGGCCTTAGGCAGTGTGGGGCATAGGCATTCTTTTAACTCCATTGCTGATCATACATTAGGATATGTACAAAAAACTTATTCTATGTCCACATCCTTTCTTTTATCATCTTTTGCTAATAAAGAACTTATTTTTCCTAAACTTGTGTATGCTAAGTGGATTATTAGACCTAAACGTAGAAAGAAACATAGTCAACAACTTATGAATCTTTCATTTTTCTTATATCAATGTTATCATGATCACTCTACTAATTATTTTAAAGCTTAACCCTTCAATATTCAACAACTCATTAATAATAAGGTTATTCACATAACTCCTTATGTTGATCTCTATTTCAATCTTGATTTCTTTAAATAACATCTATGACACTATTATGTTGCTCTGTTCCATGCAACATTGGTAGCTTGTCTCTTGTGGTCTCATTATCCTACATGGTTAGCTTTCTGATTAGCACAATGGGACCTCTCTTCCCTTTGTTCCTACACTTGGGGGAAAGGGAACCTTATCCATCTTTCTCATTCTCTCAAATCCACAATTTTTTTTGGTTGTGTTATTTATTTATCATGTGACATTCAATTTTATATCATCTAAAATTGGGTTTCCATGGTAAATGGATCACTTACCTTGGAGCCTCATAATAGTGTGTTATCTTTTCCAAGAATTTACACTAGTACATTATGTCTCCACTTTCGACCAACATTTTTTATGACAAGCCAATTTGTCTTGTTAAATTATTAAAAAAAAAAAAAATGATCTTGACAACATCAAAATTTTGATGACAATTAAAATTTTGATGATAGGTAAGTTTCTCATCAAAATTTTGATGACAGTTAAGTTTACCATTGAAATTTTAACATTGTCAGGATCATATTTTTTTTAAAAAGTAAAATAGTTCACTTTTTTTTTGTGTGACAAAGTGTGGGTGGGAGTTTGGGCAATGAGAAACCATAGCAAGAGGAGAAACCATAGCAAGAGGTAATGCCCTTATTAGATTTGAAGGTCAATTATTTGCTAGTTTTTTGGTTCCTTGTTTGATTTACCTAGTCTATATGTGAATTCACTATAACCCTTATCACATTTGAGTAGCTCAAATTTTGGCACCAATCTTCTCGGGATTGAATCAATCACTTGATCACTTGATCACTTGACAACAACGGTTCAACTATTACATCTTTATTGTTATCAAATTCCAAATGGGTTGTAGCATTCATTGTTTCATTGTTCCTTAATATGATAGCCTTTGGAAATTCAAGAATCTTTGAAATAATTCAGTACTTTAAGGAATCTGCAAAAAATTGTGATACTTGATTAGTTGGGAATTGACAATACTACGAATCTACTCCCCAAAACATTGTAATTATTTGGTAAGCAATTATCAAATTTTTTTTGGGTGATTAATCATTACAAATTGTGATTAACTGGAAAAAGAAAACCCTATATAGTAATTTTCACAGAGAAGATGCATTTTTCAAAAAACATTGATGAGTTCAAGAGAAGAATCACATTAAAGGTAGGGTTCCATGCATATTCATAAAACTCTACTCTACGTAGGTATTTTTCAGTGTCTTCATTCAACATTTGTAAGAGAAGTCACATTTGAATATGAGATGTCTTTCAATGTTAGAATAAAGAACAAAAAAGGGGTTTTATTTCATGTGTTTATTGCATTTGAGTAGTCATAATTTCCAAATATATAGACATGGTCTTAGATTGATAGGGTAGATCCATTTATTGATTCCTTAGGGGTAGAGATATCATGGTTATGTTCATAAAGAGTATCCATTGTCTAAAAATTTTATTACAATGTTGTAGATAAGGGTTTCAAAGTTCTCATACTATTTCGAAAGATTTTTTATGTTTTTAGGTCAACCTTCTCAATGATCAAATGATTTTTTTGAAGATCAAAAGATTATCCCTAGGTGAATTTTTGTTCTATGAAAAGAATGATTGACTGTTGTTGAAGAGTTTTTCTAACTGTTTGAAGGTAACATTCACTGTCAAGAGATAAGATCTATTCACTTCAGTTAGGCAATGTAAATGCATAAGAACACATGTCACCATGAAAAAACAAGCAATATGTAGGACAACCCTATTGACTATCATAAAATAGTGAAAGGAAGCCTTGATACTTTTGTTCTTCTCAAATGGTTAAGAAAAACATGCAAGATTGTATGAGTGATGCAAGGTCAATGAAGCTTTCAAAAATAGTGACTAGGAAACTATATGATGGGTAAATTTTTAATCAAGAAAAGAAATATCAAGTGATGCACAATAACTCTAGTAATATTTTAGAAAGCCAAGTGATGAATCTCAACATTAGAGAGAAACCATACATTCAGAGAAAGACTCTTGGCTTAGGAAGATCAAAGAAGAAAGACTTTGTGATACATCAAGATCCAAGATTTTCTAGTACAAGTAGTCCTGAGGTACCAAGCTTCACAACTTTCATGTAGTGGGAAACAAGTAAATGGTTCTTATAGAAAATCTTAAGTTCTAATTGGACTATGATGATGAGAGAGAACTACAAGGTAAGCTAGGTAATACACTTTGTGTAGGTTTAGAGAATGGAAAACCCATTATAGAAAATTCAATAGAAAACAATTTTCATGTAATTTCTCCTTCATGCCAACTTCAATTTATTTTCTATAAATTTAGGTACTTTATTGAGTGTAGTGGTTTATTGCTATTTTATGAAATAATGCATTTCATAAATTTAGGTACTTTATTGAGTTGAGAATGATGTACAATCAAGTGCAACACATCTCATGTCATCATGATGTACTCAAAATTTTATTTTGGCCTGCTCCATAGAAATTGCAATCTATGGGATAAGTGGCCGACATCATATAGCTTACAACAATTGCTAAGAGCATTAAATTTTTTTAATAGGAAGCCTTGCCTTATCTGGCTTATTTCATACTCTTGCAACATTCTTTTAAGTTTTTTAAGAGCGTTAAAGGGTTCTAGATTTATATTGTCCTCTAGCATCCAAAATTTCATGGAATCTTCCCTTAATTCAAGAGCTCATTCTTCATACTCAATTTGTGGATCTTCAATGTCTTCTATTAAAGACTTGCAACTCCATACATTTGCACCCAAATAATGTTCACTATTTCTCAAGAGTATCAGACACGGATATGAAAACTCTAGGGCATTCATCTACTAAAAGGGCTTCCACCTCCCTTGTAATCCATGGTTTTGTAGTTTCAAGTCTTCCTTCATAAAACTATTTTTTCAACTTGGGCCAATAACCACATACACTATATCCATCCACAAGAGGATCTTGTTTTCTTTTGAACTTCTTTTTATCGTTAAGTTTATCCTTGTCACTTGGAAGCTCTTTTTTCTTCTCTTTATTCCTATAGTACCTTGTAGTGGGCTTTGGAATTCGTGGGTTTGGCCAGTCTAACACATTTTGCTATTTCAAAACATGCAAAATTTGCTTCAAATTTGAGGTGATCCTTAGGGAATTTTCATCCTTCTCCTTTTCTTGGATTTATTATTTTCCTTACATCCACATAATACAATCAAGGTATGATGGTGGCATGGAGTGTGGATGAAATGTTAGACTACAATTCTTGCACATATTGTATGTCACTTCTTTCCTTGCTATGTTGCGCATCTATTTTCTACCTATAGTGCCACAACCTATCAAATTCTCATATTACCTTGGTTTAGTATGTTCTACTACTCTAGAGTTGAAAAGTTTTAAGGAAGCCACACTTTCAAACAACTAGAAAATAGAAGCTTCCACTTCCATAGCTTCAGCACTAGTAAAATGCCTTTCCTATGGCATTTTCACCCCATTACATCTGCCCAAAAAATTGTGATACTTGTTGCATGTAAAACTTGTATTTCTTTTGCATAATTTTTTCATGTTACATGTTCCACTCCAAGTTAGAATACCTCAAAGATAGTAATATTTAATTATTTAATTATTTTTTATTATTTACATGATACTACTAATTCTTGTATTTTATATTTGATATAATTTTATAGCCCAAATATTTTCCTGTACAAAAAGTCCATGCCTAACAATATGAACCCAGAACAAAATAAGGTGACATTTTCTAGATTTTGGTCTCAATTCAAAAGAAAAGGTGATGGAAAATGTTATTTTCCTTGCTAAAAATGCAAGGGCATGAAGAATTGAAGAATTCTAATCATAACAGCTCAAAGACATTATAGGAAACATGATCACATTGAAGGGGAAAAGGATTTTTGTCCTTTCGTGAATGTGGATTTCCATATGGTAGAAGGTAATTCTCCCATGGAAGAAGATGATCCTAAGGCAGAGAACATAATTAAAGATGTTGGTATTTTCACAACTAATAATGTGTTAGAGAATAGGATTGAAGAAGATGCTACTGGTGAAACTGATGAAGATGGTGAAGATGATGATAGTAGAGCATCTAATGATGATGATGATGAAGAGAATCTTGATATGCCTATAATTTAAAAGGCATACGAGCTCATGTACCAAGGCTCCCAAATAATGCTTGTCTATGTTGTATTGTTGTTGGTAAACTTCAAGGTTATGAATGGTATATCCAATGTAGAAATCCCATGTATGTTAAGGTATAGTGTCATTTTTGTCATCTTCTATTTTAGCATATCATTAATGTTCTTTATATTAACATTATTTTTTTCCATAGGTTGATAAGTGAGTGCTTGTTACCACCACCAAAAATTCTACCTCACTCTTATCGAGAATTAGAGGTCATTATGAAAGATATTGGAATGGAGTATCAAACATACATGTATGTCCTAATGATCATATTATATATCATAAACAACTTGAATTTACAACACAATGTCCCGATCATCATATCAATAGATATTGATCAGATCAAATAACCAAAAAGGTGCCTTGCAAGGTTCTTTAGTACATTCCCATGATTCCACGTCTACAATGATTTTTCAAGTTCACTAGCTTGGCACAATTTATGGATTACTATGCATGCAATAGAAGTCAAGATGACATTGTGTGTATTCCTATGGATGGTTTTGCATTTAAAGAAATAGAATATAGGTGGCTAGTATTGAAAGAACCTTTTGATCTGAAACTTTCATTAGTAGCAAATGATGTTAATTCATTTGGAGATATGAGATTTGTTTACTCGATCTGGCCTATTTTTGTTATAACAATAACATACCTCATTGGATGTTTGTAAAGAGGGAGCACATAATGTTGGAAATTATTATACCAAGTATTTTTTCATTTAATATTCATCTAAATTAATTTATAAATGTAGTATCAAAATGGCCATAATAATTATGTTTTGCTTATGTTTATTCAACTAGGTAAGTACCAAGTGAAAGATATGAATGTATATATATTGAGACCTTGATTGATGCTTTGTTGGAGTTATGGAATGGGGTCACTATGTATGCCATATCTAGACCAATTGGTGAAAGAAAATTTCAATTCTATGCAATACTTGTATAGACAATACATGATGCCCTTCGACTAACACATTTTGTGGTATGTAAAACTGTTACCGCATATTTTTGGTATGTAATAGTGCTAACTCATTTTCATTGTATATTTAAGTTGTATGTGATAATTGTAAATATGAGTCTTCTAGTACACATGTCATCCAATTATACATGATCTTGTAGGTCTTCACACAAAGGGAAAATTTGCATCTCCAATTTGTGGTCCAAAGATGAAATTGCCACATTTAAGAAATTTAGGAAAGGTGTTCGATGAGCATAGACACTTTCTCCAAAAAAATTAAGTATCGAATTATTGAAAAACATATTTCCAATGGGAAAGAAGAAACAACATCAAAGCCATGAAGAATGACACCTCACAAGTGGAAGTTAGAATACAATAGAATGAATCATCGAGGTAATGTCATTCCATCTGATATAGGTTTTTGTAAGAAATAAAAATTTGGATATTGTCTTTTATTTATTAATGATGTAATTGATGTTCATGAAGGTTGTCAAGGCATTGATGAGAAACTTCCAAAAGAACTTAAAAGTTATCCTAGACAATTTAGTAGGTTGTCATACTATGAGTACCTCCTAATCTTGCATTTGTTTGATGCCTATGCATATTGGAAAGAATTTAATAGAGACACTATGGAAAATATTTGATGGAAGGCATGACAAAAAAAAATTGGTCAAAATTTGTAATGATATTGATGAATCCAATCATGTATTGAAGTTTTTCCATGAATCAAATAACAATGGAAACTAGATTAATATAAGTGCCATTCCTTGGTTATTAATGTAGTAGCAAACTGACGTCATATTTGAAGCCATAAAAAAAAACTAAAATTCCCATAGGATTTGCTGCAAACATAAGCAATCTCATATCAAAGAATGATGATTTTGGGTCATGGTTGAAAATGCATGATTGGCATACCTTCATCAAGGTAAGTCATGTTCTTCTCTATTTACAATAAATTTGTAAAACATCATGTACTTTTGATTGTTTTATTTATAATATATTGAAAAGATTATTTTATTATTATTGCAGTGTTTTCTACCTCTATCTCTCCTACACAACTTTGACAACATAAGTGTTAAACAAGTTATATAAGATCTTTGGAAATACATGACGCTAGAAGTGTTATTTGATAGATTTTTTGTATAGATATTATTTTTGCATCTTGCTTTTCTTTTTCTATAATTTATTGTATAATTTTTGTAGAGTCTTGTTAATATATTTTTGTGTGATGAATATCTTCTAGGTGGTTGTCATCTAAAGAAATTGATAAAAAAAAACATAAAGCATTGGAAGAGAAAAATTCCTTAGCTTTTGTGTGAGATGCAAAAGTGTCTACCTTCAACTTTTTTCAATGCACAAGAACACTACCTCACACATCTAGTTGAGGAGATTGAATTGTGTGAACCTATACCAACTAGAGAGGCACATGAAATTTTTGAAGGGCTTGGTTTGACAAAGAGAACATCTTGAGGGTTCCATGGTTGAGGGATATATGGTATACCAAACCATGGTGTACATTAGTGAATATCTTCTCAAGTTTGCATCAACGATCCATGTAGATTGCATTTGGGATTCCAACTCTATTAATACATTTGAAGGGGAGTACTTGATGGGAAAAGGTAGATTGAGGAAAATGAGAGGTAATTATAAGATGTTATTCTAGTTAATTAATTCTTATCCATCATCAATATAATTTATTTCTAACTGGTCTATTTATTTTATACAGTTGCCTGTGAGTGGGATGTATTTCATTTGTATATTGAAAATAGTCTTGATTGGATGAAGGTATGGATTGAATGATCTCAAGAAAATGGTTACTCATTAAAATGGGAAGGTGTTGCTTCATTGGTTAAAGAATCTCATCGTAATGGATATCCTAATGTTATGCCAATGGTAATTGATCTAGAAAATGGTTTATCAGGTGGAAAGGTACGCATAAGTTAATCTATCACAACCCATTTGTTTAACATCAACTCATAGATGGGTGCATAATTCTAAAATGTTTGAAAAATAATAGTTCAAGCACCACAAAGATATGTACTACAATGGCCATAAATTTCACATAAAAAAGGTGGATGACACTAAGAGAACTTGTGATTTTGGGATAGTCTTTGAGGTTGTTGCCCCATTTTTCATCCTGCACCTTAGTAGTAAAAGTGATTTATTGTGTCTTAGTAATTTCCCAGGGATGTTCAAGTTTAGGTCTAACCCCCCTTAGGTGGAAGGAGTCTTCATCAAATTTTTCATTTTCCCCTTCTCCACATTTCATGGCTGGGTGGTTTTTGGTTTTCCTTTTTGTGGAGGGATTGTGCGAGCAGCTTAGTGCCTAATCTAATGGAGGCTTGTACTACTTATGCAAGGATCATCTATAAAGATTAATCTACTTTTGGTTTGTCATTTTCTCATGAAAATAGAAGCCTACAGAAATCTAGACTTCGTCTTCTCCTCGGTGGGTTTTCAACCCATAAAGATGATTTCCTGTGAAGAGCACCAAATGATGCAGTTGGATAAATGAGAAGATAATAGGTTGCCCCATGGAAAATTAATATTCCTCTTATGATTATCTACCTTAGGGAATGTTCGGGATTTTTCACAACTCTTATAATCATTCCAGGTAGAAAACTAAAAACTGACTTCTCCCCAGTAGGTTTTCAACCCATGAAGTCAATTTTTCGCAAAAGGCAATTTTGAAGGAGAGGAAACAAAAGGTAGGTCCCTAATGAATTTTTGCACTCCTTTTGAACATCTCTAAACCCAAAGGAAATAATAGTCAAGAGATAAAGTAAAAGGGAAGCCTGGGTAGAGAAATAAAAATTGTCTTCTCCTCGATGGGGTTTCAATCCATAAAGATAATTTTTTGGATTTTAGAAAAAATCAAGTTGCGAATGGATTGGACCCATAATTCGTGTGCAAAAATTCTCAAGATGAGGATAGGAAATATTCTAACTATCATGGCAAAGAGTTATTAGGTAGAATTTGACACAATGGATATTTTCTCACAAAGTACTCTATTTGCAACTTCCCGAAACTTAAAGGGAAATGGGAAAGTAAGTATAAGAAGATAGAAAGTTACTATTGGACCAATGAAATAGTAAAAAGATAGTGAGATATTTGTTGAAACCCTGCATTTATTGCCTCAACAGATCTCTCCTTCAATTCATTCATGGGGCGTGAATCCTGAAGATTAATGGGTGAATTGAGTTTCCTGTATAGACAAAAACATGAATAGTTACAAGAACTGCCACTATTTCTTGAATTATTATTCTATTAAAATTGCACAACTTTTTCAAAAAGCTAATATATGTACATTTTCTATTCTTTTTGTTGCTTTAGATTCAAAATTCATTCTCAAACAAAAATGGCAACTAGATTCACGGGCTTCAACAGGTTGAACGGAATTAAGTCTTCACTACAAAATTTCATAGATACTTCTCTCCATTTCTATGATATGCAAGATTTTCAGAAGAGATTGAGATTAGAGCCAACACATCCAATTACTAAGAAGCTCCAAGGATATAGGCTTGTTGAGGTAGCTAGTTTTATTTTTACAGTCTAGGCTCTAGAATTAATATATGAATGCATAAACCATTACAACTCAGACACCAGACAGATTGTATTACTAGATGACACAGTGTTGATCTCCATTGATAGACAAACTATGGTGAATTGCCTTTGGGTTTCGAAGCAGGAAGAATTTTTAGATTTGACATTTGGAGGAGTCATTTCTGAGTTCTTTGTGAAGAAGATGATTTGGAGAAAAGAAATCATGCAATCGTGGTTCCAAAAACCACGAGGCACCAAGAGTAAGGTTCCTAAAACTTTGTTTGGGACTAATATCAAACCTGAGATTGTCAACATCGTTGATTTTAGATTGGTTTTGACAATTGAGTGTCAACACTCTTAAGCTTTTTACTAAGTTCATGTCGAGCTAGTAACATATGTCGAGTATAATATGTATAGACGTCGAATAAATCAAGTGCCGAGTAAATAGTAAGTGTCGAGTGAATAGTAGATGCTGAGAAAGTTTAGATGCCAAGCAAGACAAAATTACAGTATGTGCCAAGCATCAGTATTAACAAGTGCCAAGTAACACAGAATGGACCTAGTTGTTTGTGATGGCACAAACAACTATGTAAACCATTTTTTAGCCAACTTATGTATAGATCTCAAAGCTTTGAAGATAAGATTGAATCTATTTGGATTCCCTATGCGATCACCATCCAACCAATCAGAAAAATGGAAGGAATTGAGCAGGAAAAATGAATGAATCTCAATTGTAGATTCATACCTAACCCTAAGCCACCAAAGTCTTTTTAAAGGGAGACGAAGCTCCATAATATAGTATGAGAAAGAGCATTAGAGAAAATATGTGAGGAGGTGATGCTAGCAAAGATTTGAAGGAAGTGAAAGTGGTGAATGGATCAATATACATTCAAGGTGACTTAGAAGGAGGACAAAATTATAGAATCAATTAGCAGAACAAAGGATCGAGGATACAACAATTTCATAACAGATCAGAAAGGATCAAGATGGACTGAATTGAGATATGAAATCAGCAATACCAAATTGTAAGTAGTCAAATCAAACATTCTACTGTACTTTATAACAACTGTATCAATAGGATGAAATCCTTTTTACTAAGGTTGACTTAATAGTCATAGTAAAATCCTTTAACAAGGTGACATTCCAAGTGAGTGTTCTAAAGTCCTTTAGCTAGGCACACTTTTAACAGTGTGTTAAAATCCTTTAAGAGGATGGGATCTAACCATATTTTGTAAGCCTTTAGCAAGGTAGGCCTTTCCAAGGGTAGATCATGAGAATGGTCAAACTATGTAACCTTAATAGGTGAACTTTATTGCTTTAGTAGTGAAGAATTGTAGGTGTCATCCCCACCCTAATTTTAACTTCTCATTGGAGGGTTTCTGGGTAATCATATCTAGTGTCAAGTGTTTATGTGGATGCATTTACTTTACATGTTATTTTAATATGTTTATGCATGCATTGTTTTAAAGTTAAAAGTTTTATTGGTTAGAGATTAGTACTACTAATTCACCCCCCCACCCACCCACCCCCCCCCAAAGAAGTATACATTTCCCATTTGTATTTCCAATAATGGTATTAGAGCTGAGTTCTCATTAGGAGAAGCCTTACAGCTTGGAGAAAAGATCTTCAGATGGAGGTTTACAAGTTGGGAAAGACCATTGAGAATCAAGAGATTGAAATGCATCTCTTACTACAACAATTGAATGAAGCTAGAGATGCCTTGAGAAGTCCACTAAAGAGAAGGAAAGAGATTGCTATGGCTGAAAATGACACACAATACAAAGAGATTGACACCACAAAGTTATTTGTAGATGGTAATTCCTATGAATTTGATGCAGCAATTGTAGATCTCATGGACAAGAATAAAGCACAAGCTGAGGATATCAAAAATCTCAATTTGGAGCAAGAATCACAAGCTATATTGCTATGTGAGGTGACTGAGAAAAAGAAGAAAGCTATAGAAGACAAGGCCATGATTGAAGAAGACAAAAAAAATTGTCAAAAAAATTGGAAGAGAAGTCGGCAAAGCTATCCAAGATCTCAAACATGCAATTGGACACCCTAAGCCAAATGATGAATGCCCATCATGAGTTGAATGTCAAGGACATTGAGATAACTACATTGAAGTTGTAGAATGAGCAATTGCAAAATGACCTGAAAAGAGAAAAGGAGTTTGTAGAAAGTTTCAACAAGCCAAATGAAGCCATCAAGTACTTTGAGCAACTATTGAAATCCCCTAGATCTAGTAAAGACACATCAGGATTGGGCTACACAAGCACTAAAGAAGGTGAAACATCCAAAGCTGCTAAGGAAAGAAACAATAAAGCTAAGAATTTTAAATCCACTTGTCATCATTGTGGAAAGAAAGGACACACAACTAATGTTTGTAGGAGAAAGAATGCTAGTCAGAATGCTAAGCCAAAGAACATGATTCATTGTCACAAGTGCAACAAACAAGGTCATCAGGCACATGAATGTAGAACTAGAACCATGCATGCACCAAAATTTGAAGGATGTTGCTACAATTGTTAGAAGTTTGGACACAAAGCCTTCGAATGCAGATCCAAGTTCACATGGTCATCAAACAAGGGAAGAAGTCATGGAAATTCCTATAATTGGGATTACAATACAAAACATAGCTGTCATTATTGTCAAGAGTATGTAAATATTCCTAAGAATTGCATAAGAACACACTTCAGAGGTAGCTACAATAGATGGTTGAGTCAAACCACATGCTTTAGTTGTTTGAAGACTGGTTATATCAGCAAGCACTACCGAAAAAGGACAAAGGCACCTAACTCAAAGTTCAAGGGAAAAGGGAAGGTAGATGTTGAGCACATCAGAGGAGAGATGAAAAAAACATGGAGAAAGAAAGATGGATGCAACACATCAAATGAAGGGATCACTTCACCTGAAAGGTCAAGTGATCACATCTCAACAAACTAAGAAAAAAAAGGTATGTGGGACTAATATTTAAATGCTTCATCATACATCAGTTCCAAGATAAGTTAGTAGTGAAATAGATAAATTAGTATGAATAAAGATGCAAGTCAAAAAGGAAAAACCAAGATTAAATCTTTAAGTTCTCATCTTACTACCGAGTGTGAAAAATCCTCTTCAATTGCCGAGTAAATTCTAGTATGTGTCGAGCTGTCAACCAAAGCCAGTTGAAGCTAAGTCAGTAGTAGCTATCAAGTGAAGGAAATTTCTATAGAAGCCAAGTAAGGGTAATTCTTATAGTTTTTGAGTGATGGTAAAATTAGTGAATACCAAGTGAAATAGAAATCATATTGAAGCCGAGTTTATAGATGTACATGCACCATGCATTAAATGTTATATTTTGAAAGGGTATAAGGCAAATTTTTGCTCATTTTTTGTCATTACAAACATAGAGCAAGAGTGAGTAGAGTGAAGAAGTGATTTACAAGTAGGATTGAAGCATTTGCATGGATTCCAACAACGATTGAGTATCATTTCATCAATCTAAAGGTATTCTTCATGTGCCGAGTTATCCATGTAGACACCTAAAAACCTTTAGAAAATAAAGTATTTTTATATTTTGAAAAATTTCTGATGACATCATCATTTATTAATTAATTAATTATTTAATTTATTTATTTATTTTTATGCCATTAAATCCCTTTATCTTAATTAAAAATATTTAATTAAGGAATCCCTCCCAAAAATGTTTAAATCTTATTTAAACATTATTTCCTTATTTATTAATTATTTAATTAATAAATTGACCAAAAAACTCAAAATAAATAAAAAATTTATTTTTTGCCCAAAACTTGGCCAATTTCCTTAAGACCACTAACCTCTTCCAAAATCTTCTAATCCTTCTTTAATTTTGATTAAAGGCTAATCCCATCATTTCCTACCCCTAATCCCAACTCAAAATATTTAATTAAGATTAAATATTAATCCTCATGTTTATTAAAAAAGTTTTAATAAATATCTCCTCAACCCAAACCCTTGAAATAAATAAAACTTTATTTATTTTCTAAAAATCTAATTTATCCTCATCCTAAGAAGTTCTAGACTCTTCTAGAAAGTCTTCATCCTCATCCTAGGAAATTCTAGACTATTCTAGAAAGTATTTATCCTCATCCAAAGTCTAGACTCTTCTAGAAGATGTCTTTAAACCTAATCCTAATCCCCTCCTAACCTTGTCACATTCTCTAAACATGGGTTAAGACTTACTAACCCAAGCCAAAGTTAACAAATATCTCCGCCTTCACCCACCCTCATTAAATGCCATCCACTTGCCTATCCCTAAGCTAATCCTAAACCATCCTAATCCATCTTCTAATCATTTGCACAAGCCTAAGCAAGCTTAAAACCCTCCTAATCAAGCCCAAGTCGAAATTCCTCTCATCTCCTTCAAAATATCCCAACCATAAAACTTTATGAAGCCCACTAGGCCATAAATGACTCTTCCAAGCCCTTTTATTGCTCATATACAATGCAATTTTATATTTGTTGAAACCCTAGTTTGCAAAATGGCCTCTAACTCTAAGAATCCAAAGGGTAAGGAACCATTTGAAGTTCAACTAGTTAGTAATGAGGTAAATCAACCAGATTTTAGGGCTACTCTAGAGGTTGCATACAAAAATGACCCAGTGGGGGCGTTATCAATCATTCCACCCAAGGTCGTAATGGTTCAAGATGTGAGGAAATGTTATAACTAAAAGGTTGGAGGAATTGGAGACATGAAAATACATCAGCCACATAAATTATGTGAAAATGAGTGTTGAAGGAAGAGTTCAAAATCATAGAAAGAAAGGGACTAACTCATGCCCTAGATTTCCTCACTATCTTCAAAATGGAATGGATAAGAATTGTCTCATGCAGAATCCATGATGGATGCCTATGGCTGGATGGAGGACCTATCAAAATTTCAAAGAGAATTGTACATAGGGTTACAGGATACCCAACCCTAGATTGGCCTAAGACCCTAACAAGTGACTCTAAAGAGGTAATAAAGTGAAATATAGGGGAAAAGTGGAACACGAGAGGAATGACAATTGATACCATCAAAGATCCACTTCTTGAATTTGCAATGAGGGCCATATTACACAAATTCTATTAGTCAAGTTGACTAAATAGTGTTCCATGTATAGCAGTTGATGTAGGATATAAGATTGTGAAGAAAGATCATACTTATGATCTTGCAGAGCTACAATTGCAGCAAATAATAGAGAATTTAGGAGCAATAAGGAAATCTAAAAGTGTTCAATGCAAATTTGGTTCAATTTTTGTATGCACATTCTTCTATGTTCAAAATGAATTTCTATCTTTTGGTAGAGTAGGATGAAAGACCAATAGGTTTGTGGCTATGCAAATAAATGAGTACATAGAACAAATGGGAGACAATTTTGAGTCAGTGATGACTAGTTACTTTGAAGACTTTAAGCAATCCATGAAATAGAGGTTGAGAATTCATGTTTCCTTGGTGGAGAAATACTATAATGATATTTTTTTCTTAGTAGACATTGACTAACCTTCATCTAGGCTATAGTACCCAAAGTGAGATGGTAAGGCATTTGGGTTATGAAATCAACATAGATGAGGCATCAGCTACCATCATAGCACTTCTTGTAGAAAAAGTTGATAAGTCAGAAAAAATCTTTGGTAACTATGATGTTGTGAAATCTAAAGTTGAGATGGAGTTGAAAACAACCTCAACTTTGAAAAAGAAACATAAAATGGTGAAGAAGCTGAAAGCTAAATTTGGTGGAGCTGAAGGCAATGATGAAGATGATGATGATGAAGAAGAAGAGGAAGAAGAAGAGCAAGGCCAAGAACCTCTTGCCCTAACCCAAGGCATGTGTTAAGATGAAGAAGAAAATGATGTTGAGGAGGAACAAGCTAAGGAAGCACCAGCCAAACAAGAATCAAAGAAGAGAAAGATTAAGACATAGCCTGGAGCTCAACCAAAGGGAAAGAAAATTGCAAAACCAAGCCTTGCAAAGCCTACTACTCCAGCTACAAGAGCCACCACAAGGGCCACTACTCAAAAGGCCAAGGAGAAAGTAAAGGAAAAGAAGAAGGCTACTAAACAACAAGGTCTTGTGTAGAAAAAACTAAGGAGAAAATATGTTGCACAATCAAAATTAGATGATGAATGGACCAAGTCAAAAGACACAAGCTAGTTCAAAGTGGTAAGTCATGCTCCCAAGTCTAATATTGAAAGAATTTGTGATAATGTTAAGGATAATACAAACTTAATTGGTTTGAAAAAAATTAAATTTAATAAATTGGGTAGAGAAGATCCAAATAAGGTTGAAGAGTATGTGTATGCCATGATTGAAAAATTCAAGAATACCCCTCTTGAATTTGACAATACAATGCCCAAAGACTTGTATTCAATTGTTGAGAATAAATGGCACTATTTCCAAAATATGAAGAAGGAAATAAGAGAATCTACATTGACACAAGTGATGCTAGAATTGTCAAAAGGGAAAATAACCAAGGCAAATAAGAAACATGGTAGAAAATTTGCACCCAAGTATAGGTCATTTAGCATCCTTCAAAATAAGATTGAAGATGTTGTAAAGAAATCAACTCAAATGTGGAGTTGATATATGACTTGAATACTATCAAGGAAGGAGAAGAGGATCCCTTTGAGGGAAGGAACAATGGAGAAGATGAGGGTAATGATAAGGAAGGAGAAAATGAGAAGGAAAAGGGAGATAACATAGTGGAGGAGATACAACAACAGGAAGATGAAATGGAAAAAGTAGGGGATCAACAAATAGAACAAAGTGTGCAAGACACACAATTGCCACCATTAAGCCCTCCACATGACACAAAAAAACCTACAATCACAATAAAAGTGAAAGATGTTCTTGACAGTTCAGCTCAAAACATCAATCCACTAACTATAGAGGATCTCAAGAAGATCCTTGACCAATCTACAATACAAGGTAAATTGTGTGATAATCCAATGTTGGTCAGTGTGGATGAGCTATAGAAAGTAGTAGTTGACAGGGATAAGGTGAACACATAAGAACCACCTTCTACCATCCCTACAACTACTAGTGGTCAACCTCTAGTGCAAACATCAGAGGATACATTAGCCAAGGTTGATATGATAGTCAAAGTTGTTATGATTGAACAATAGACTCAAACTGTAGAGGATCCCACAAATGATCAAGTAGGATAGATAGATGTATCTGTGCCTAATAAACAAACTCAAGGTGTAGGACAAACAATTTTGATTGATCAAGAAAAATTAGAAGAAGATAAGGACATTCCAAAGGAAAAGGACTAGGAAGCCATTCAGACATATGTTAATTTACCAACAATTAGCACTCCTACCAAAGTCTTTCAAAGGCCGAGAACTGATGCAATGCCACTTCAAATTTTTGCACTAGGCTCAAGCTCAACAAAGGTTGCAAGGGTACTTCACTATGGAGACCCAATATTAGATGAAGAAATAGTTATACCAAAATATGACTATGCAACCATGAACCTAGAACATATCAATATCATGTAGGAGGCACTGGAAGGAAGAAGAACCAAGAGATACTCAGAAAAGAGTATAAGAAAAGGCAAGCACTACATGAGATCAAAGACATCTTTTTAGATGCATTTATCTTGTAAACAGCTAATGAAACCAAGCCTATATTGGAACAATTGTCAGAAATTGTTGAACAGGTGACAAATGAAGACCAGGAAACCAATTTAAAACTCATGGAATGGTCTGAAAACAAATTTCAAGGAAAAGTAAATGAGAAAATATCTAATGGAATAGCACTATCACAAGTGGAACTGGCTATATAGATTGAAAAAGTGAATAAGGTACTTGAGAATATATTCTCATTGTACACAAAATTGTGTGACCCCACACTCTTCACACAAGAGACAAGCCACATGATTTTGAGTTTAGAAAGAAATTTGAAGATTTCAAGCACACAACTGCTCAAAATCTAGCTCCCAGTGAGAAGCATCTCCATACAATGCTTCACACACAAAAGGAACTAGTTGTATTAACACCAAAAAAGGCTAATACAAGAGACAAGCTAATCCAAATTCAAGCCTCACTTACCCCCCACATGGAAATACTACAGAAGGAACTAGCCTATGTAGAAATAGTGCTAAAGAAAGATCCTAATCTTTCAACTTTGGATGGCTTAGTTCACCTTGCAACAGAGATAGCCATCCAAATCAAATCCTTAGATGTTGCAATAGACAACTAGGATGTTTCTCTCAAGTTTGTAATGGAAGTTGATAAGAATTTTTTGGATAAATACACAATTAGTGTATAGACCCTTTGACATAAGTGACAAAAAGGGGGAGATAAAAGTAAGGAGGAGACAAATATGTAAAGGGGGAGACATGCAAGGAGGAGACAAATATGAAAAGGGGGAGACATGTGAAAGGGGAGACAAATATGCAAAGGGGGAGACATGTGAAAGGGGAGATAAAAGTAAAATAGAGAAGAACAAACAAAGGGGAAGAAAATAGCAAAAAAATAGAATTAGGGCATATAAGATCATATTAGATAAAGAATATCAGAATGATTGAAGACAAAGAGTATCAGAAAGAGAAAAATCTACTCAGAAAGATTTTGGATACAGAAAAGACACATTAACTCAAGGGGACCAAAATTTTGAGGTATATAGTTCATTACAAAATTTTGAGCTTTTGAACAATTTTGAAGTTTTTTATATATGACAAAATGGATCTATATTATACTCGAGGAGATTAGATTCATCATGTGTAGTTAAGTGTTTTTGCCACTCATGTCAAAGAGGGAGCTTGTTGATCTTAGATTGGTTTTGAAAATTGAGTGTCAACACACTTAAGCTTTTTACTAAGTTCATATCGAGCTAGTAACATATGTTGAGTATAATATGTATAGATGCTGAGTAAATCAAGTACCAAGTAGTTCAAGTGCCAAGTGAATAGTAGATGCCAAGCAAGTTCAGGTACCAAGCCAGACAGAGTCACAGTATGTGTCGAGCATTAGTATTAACAAGTGTCAAGTAACACATAATGGACCTAGTTGTTTGTGATGGTACACATGACTATGTAAACCATTTTTGAGCTGACTTATGGATAGATATCTAAGCTTTAAAGATAAGATTGAATCTATTTGGATTCTCTATATGATCACTGTGTAACCAATTAGAAAAAAGGAAGGAATTGAGCCGGAAAAATGAATGAATCTCAATTGTAGATTCATACCTAACCCTAAGCCACCAAAGTCTTTTTAAAGTGAGACAAAGCTCCATAATTTAGTATGAGAGAGAGCATTAGAGAATGTATGTGAGGAGGGGATGTTAGCAAAGATTTGAAGGAAGTGAAAGGGGTGAATGGATCAGTATACATTCAAGGTGACTTAGAAGGAGGACAAAATTGTAGAATTAGTTAGTAGAATAGAGGATTGAGGATACAACAATTTCATAACAGATAAAAAAGGATCAAGATGGACTAAATTGAGATCTAAAATAAACAATACCAAATTGTAAATAGTTAGATCAAACATTCTATTGTACTTTGTAACAAATGTATTAGCAGGATGAAATCCTTTTTACTAAGGTTAACTTAATATTCATAGTGAAATCCTTTAACAGGGTGACATTCCAAGTGAGTATTATAAAGTCCTTTAGCTAGGAACACTTTTAATAGGGTGTTAAAATCCTTTAATAGGGTGGGATCTAACAATCTTTTGTAAGCCTTTAAAAGGGCAGGCCTTTCACAAGGCAGATCATGAGAATGGTTAAACTATGTAACCTTAATAGGTGAACTTTATTGATGTAGTAGTGAAGAATTTGAGTGTCATCCCCACCCCAATTTTACCTTCTCATTAGAGGGTTTCTGGGTAATCATATCTGGTGTCAAGTTTTTATGTGGATGCATTTACTTTACATCTTATTTCAATATGTTTATGTATGCATTGTTTTGAAGTTAAAAGTTTTATTGGTTAGAGATTAGTACTTCTAATTCACCCACCCCCCCTCAGAAGTATACATTTCCCATTTTTATTTCCAATAGACATCATGGTCCTCTTACATAGATTGAAAGGTGAGGTTGAAGCTTTAAACTTTGTTGAGCAATATTTCTTTTTGGTGCAAGTCATCTGTTCTAATACCCAATGGTATTAGTATCATGTGTAGGTAAATGATTCATCTAGATTTGAACATTTTGATTAGAAGGAGAAACAAATTTATTCATACTACCGTCAACATTATCAATAGATAAGGAAATAAAGTCAATTAAACCTTGAACCTTATGTTTTAAAGAATAAAATTTCTCAATATCATGACCATTCTGACGATGATATTGATAGAAATCTTCAGGATCAAAGGATTTAGATTCAATCATAGTAGGTAAAAGAGGTCTACAACTTGATCAACAATTGCATTTCCTTGTTTGTTTATCTTGACATGGTTGTTGAATTTTTGAAATTTATTTGAATTAGGAGCAACATCACTTTTATCAACAAGAACAAGATCCATTGGAGTTTTCTCTCAAATTGACTCACTTGTAATTGATAATGATGAAGCAGTACAAAAAGTTGTTGAAAAGAAGTAAATTCAGTAAGCATAATCTTATCTCTAATATCCTTTTGAAAATTTAAAATAAACATACATTGAATATCAATATCAAGAATAAGATAGGAATTTTGAGCATGTAAATGATTAAATCTACCAATAAATTTAGTCAATTTTTCCTTAGCATTTTGTTTACAATGCATCAAATCAATCAAAGACACTTCTGGGCCAATGTTGTTTTGAAATTGTTGAATAAAATCATTAACAAGTTGTGGAAATAAATCAATAGAATAAGGAGATAAGGAACAAAACCATTGTAAGGCCTTGTCATGAAAGGTTATAGCAAACAACTTGACTAAAATCTTATGGTCATGAGCATAATCACTAAAAAGGATTTGAAATGTTTTAACATGATGAATAGGGTCTCCCTTGTCATTGTAATTCTCAAGACGAGGCATATTGGCTTGCTAAGGAATGGGAATACAAATGATATCTTAGGACAAAGGACTTCCCATGTCTCATGTAGGAATGCTAAACATATTTTGAGTAAAGGATGCAAGTTGCTGTTGTAAAGATGACACAATTTGAGCCAAACTGATAAGTGTTGAATCATTAGAAGAAATAGGAGGAATATCAACATTAGAAACACTAGGTAAAGTGCATGAAGCTATAGAAATGGAAGACACAACTAGAGGAACACTTGGAACTACACTTGGCAGAGGATTAGAATAAGTAAAAGGAACATTATGATAAGAAGGTTGTGATGTAAGAAGGGACACATGAGGAATACTCATAGGAATAGAAGGAACCATCACATTCACCAAAGAAGGAGTATAGGTAGGAACAATAGGTAAAGGAATAGAAGAAGGTTCTACACTAGTGCCAAGTGGAATCAACCCTAAATCTTGAGCTTCTTGAGCTAAAGGTTTAACATTTCAATGCACAAGGTGAGTAACACCACATAAGAGGTTAACACCTGGATCAGTATCATGAAGAACTTTCTTAAGAGCCTCTATAGCTTGAATAGAATCTTGATAATGGTTTTCTAGAATGAGTAAATTACACATTTTATCAAGTTCGGTTGAAAGTTTTTGGACTTGTTTAGGAGGAACTTTTAAAGAATCATCCTCATGATGAGATGAGTGACAAGAGTTTTTCTCCATAACAGGATTGGAATCATGAATAATCAAATTATCATCCAAAATCCTAAGGAAAGGAGAAGAAGACTTGAGATCAAAGGCACCCATAATTCTATGACTTTGTCTAACTAGAATATTAGTAGAAGGACTAAAAGTAGTAAAGCCCATAAACCAATGCAATGCAAATGAACTAAACTAAGAAAACATAAAGCATGAATATTTTTGTATTTTGAAAAAGATTTTGTAATTTTTATTTCTTTGTGTTTTTTAAATAAAAATGCAAGAAATCTAATTAGCAAGATTTAGATATAACACCAAAAAGAAAGAGTTTTCATAAATAGGTTCACCAAAATGAATAGAATAAAAATATGAATAGATGAAAAGATGTGGGGGTATGATGCAAGAGAGGGAAAATAGGACCTATCCTTAACCCAAATTCCCAAAAGGAAAGATCCAAATTGATCAATCACAAAGAAATGATCAATGCACAAATGAATCAAATGATGGAGAATATGCTAAAAGGAAGAAATCCTATAATCTAATGTAGAAAGTAAGTGCTTGAAATATTGAATGAATAGAAGGAAAATACTAACCTCAATGTGGGGAAAATCTAGAAAATTTTGACTTCTAATGTTTATGCATAGTTTCAAGAATTTTTGCAACCTTCTCTGAAATGGAAATGCTAAGACAGAGAAAATCCAAAAAAAATTTGTCCTTCCAAGGGTAGGTTGACCATGACCCAGATAGTGGGGTACAATATTACCCCAAGGTACAATCTTACCCCAAAAAGTCAACTCTGACAAAAATTATGTTTGTGGATCCTAGAAGTTCGATAAAAAGGGTATCAAAATCTACACTTCAATTAATTGTCCTATACTTGTACCTACAAAAAAAATGGTTTCTTGTTTATATGAAGGGTTTGCCTTGGTCAAGCCCAAGTTTGGAATCAACCTTGAAATATAATTGAAATTGCAATATTTATAAATGAAGTAAATAGAACTATTCACTATTGAAATCCTTGTGAAGGATTTGAATCCTTGAATTCACAAGTATGGATGCTCCAAATGAATGTAGAAATAAATGCAGGATGTCTCAAATAAATGGCATTGGATCTTCAACACCAATCTTGAATGGATCTTAGCATAGGAAGAGGCTTGAATGAATATGAATGAAAGAATCTTCAACAAGAGGGCTCTATAGATATTGAATCCTTCAATGGCTAATAATGGATCTCCTTGATAAATTGGATCTTGAATGCTTGAATGCTTGTTTGATCATGAAAGTGGATGTTTGATAGTGGATTGTCTCATATGTATTAGCTTGGTATCCTCTCTTTTTTCTTTTCTTCTTCATAGATAAAATGAAAGAGGAAAGCTTCCTTATATTGTGATCTAGGGCATAAACTTCTAGAGAGGCTGACATTGGAGAATTAAATCCCAATTAACTTTAAACCCTAGAAATGATCTTAGATTAAATGCAATTTAAGAGTTTACCGTTCTAAAATCTAAAATAGCTGACCGAAAGTGGGAAAATGAAAGAAACCTTTAGAACATGAAATTTGGACTTGGGGTTAGGGTTGATGTCAACTTTTCCCTAAGTAAAAGTCAAGATCATCTTTGACCTAGGTCATGGTTGAGGTTGACCTTGATCCATCACGTCATCATTGACCTAGAAAGTCAAAGTCTTCAATTTCTTAGAGAATGTTATCAGAAAGAGGCTGGAAACAAGAGGAGAGAAGTAGAACAATGAGAAATAGCTAGATCCATACAAAGACCTATTCAAGGCACTTGACATGACCCTAGACCACTTACTCAGAGGGTTAAACACTCTTAACATGGAAGTGCTTCCATTTTAAGATGACACATTTACTATCATGGGACTTGTAAGTACTATATGTAATATTTAAACTAATTACTTCTAATTAGAACTCCAATATACAATATACCATTTTATTAATAAGTTTTTTTGCTAAGTCAACTATTCCTTTCATTATGTTGGTGTTTATATATATAAATTCTTTGTCATAAGGTGACATGGTTGATCCATCAGATGACAAAGACATGGATGTTGCTCCCACCCCTTCTCCAGTGTAGGTAAACCTTTTGTATAAAAATTTGTGTAATTATAATTTTACAAAATGTCATTTGATTATGTTATTTTCATTAAGGTTTTGGACTTGTTTTGATTTTTTTATTGATTTTTGTGTCACAATTTGATGCTTAGGGAAAGGGAAAAGGACATATTACATAAGAGCAATTAGTTGCTTATATAGTAGCCACAGTATTATGCGATGATGACATTGCATATACTAGTGACCTTATAAGAATGTATAAAAAGAGCCTCAAAAGCATCAATCTACAAAATCTTGGGCTTGTGATGGATCCAAATCCAACCAAAGAGAAAGAGGCAACAATAAATTAATTATGTCAGAGAGCATGTTGTCTGAAAGTAAGAAACAATGAAGCTTTTGCTAGGACAATAGTTCAATAAAGCTTTATGTTTTATACTAATTTATGAATCATGAACCAAAATATGTATGTTTTGTTATAGAAAATTTTGATACCTTAATGAGTTGTTCCACCTAACAAGGGTACCAGTGTAGCTCCTACAAGTATGTGATTTCAATTCTCAATCATCAGAAGGGACATCATTTTCTTTATGATTATTTTTGATAGTATAATATTACTATTGTCATGTTTTTGCAATCTATATTTTAAAAAGACAATACATTTTTTGTTTGTGTGTATATATAAATGGTTATTTTTTAGGTGTTTTGACATGCATACACCTCCTTCCATGAGGTTGGCCAGTACTTTGAGATTGTCGAATGTGGGATTGACAACAAGGAACATGCAAACATCCACACCTACTACAACTAGAGCTGGTTAATCCTTGTTTGCTACATTTTGTTAAGTGTTAAATATGATTTGATTTGTACTTTCTTGTTCATTTGATCATAGTATGACATTGATTAACTTTGTGTTGTGATAGATAAACATTCTCATGATGATAGAACCGATACCAGTACTGGTGATAATTTACCAGCCTTTCCTAGAGCAACTCATGTTACTTCTATTGGATCATTGGAGGCATCATTGTTGATGGCCAAGAAAGATATGATTCCATTAAAATTTCCTAAGCTTTTAGATACTTTAAAATTGTAATTATTTAGAGCATAATTGTAGTTTACTTATTCATAACTCATTTTTTACTAATGACTACGTGATGATTTTGCAGTAAATGATCTTCTTTATGAAACTCTTTATCATTTAACATTGAAGATGCTTTAGCCCAAATTACGTAAATGGTACGTAGCTTCATATAATTGGTTGCTACATTTTTTCATTCATCCATTTGTTGGAATATATTCAAGGTACATATCTTGAACTAATTTTTTTATCTAACAATTTTTATTTTTTTTAAAAGGTGGAAAGAGAAAGGCCCTAAATTAAAAGATCAACTCATAAGATCTATAAAGGACCTCTTTGGTCAAATATTTTGAACAAAGTCCAAATTCTTAAAAAATCTTGGAAACATCTAAAGACTGTGAGAGACAAATATAAAAGGGCTCTAAAGCTCAACCCAAAGTACGAGTGTCCTCCTATGGTTCCAGAGCTAGAGTCGAATGAAATCATTGAAGATGAAAAAGAGATAAGACTAAGTGATAAAGGAATTAATCCACCACCTGACAAAAATAGGTATGTGGTAGTAGTAAAGTAATTATGCTAAAATTAGTGATCTTTATATTTATATAATGTAACATAGCTCAAAGTTTACATATATAGGTTGCAAGACACATCAAAGGCTACACAAGCTAGGAAAGAGAAGGTTGGTCAACACCATCTTGGCTCTGGTGGATATATAAAAATTCACTCACAACTTGTAAGTAGTAGTAAATGAATTTCATACCAATTTTCTTATATAAAATTACAAATAAGAAATACATTCAATATTGATGATATTATGCAAAAAATGTAGGGCATTGAATTTAATCTAGCACCCATAGAAAAGTAAAAATAAATTGGCTTCAAGCAAGCATATAAAGTAGTGGTTGCCCGCCACTGCACAAATCCCAATGGCCAAAGAGATGTAGAAGATTTTGGTGCACCAGTTCACACACGGGTAAATAGGCCTAATGAATAATAACAAAAATTGAGAACTTCATGAGAAATAATCTATTTGATGTTAATTTTGAACAATGATAACAATGCACGTGACATTTCACTGTAGCCTTCTACTCCCACCACAAATCCTACTCATGATGACAAAGACATAGATCCTATTCATGATGAAGACCTTGATGTGTATCACAATGATACAAGTACATATTCAATTTCTATTGAAAATAAATTGTGTAGTTATTAATAAAATTTAACATATTAAATTGCAAGTGGTGTGACCTTTATGTGATAATTTTTGAGTATGCAGAGTGTGATGTTAGTGTTGAGCATGTTGTGGTTGAGGCTAAACAAAATGTGATAGTATATTATGTGGCACTATCAGGTAAAGAAAAATCCATGTTATGTTCTTTAGATTAATGAAATGTTTTAACATTTTTAAAAATGTTTAGAATTAAACCTATTTATTTCTTATTACAAGGGTGCATTAGCCTTGTCCTCAAAAAAGAAGAGGAAGCCTCATGTCATAAGATTAGAACCACAAGAGCCATAGGAGAATTCCAAAGATAGTCACAATGTGCCTATTAGCCTTTATCTTCAACAAAAGAAAAAACAAAAGAAGAAATGAATATTAAAAACCTTGTTTGATGATGAATGTGTTGATGATTTTTTTAATGAATGTTGCTTATTAATGAGTTTTATGTCATGTTATTGAATATTGTTATGTGATTATAATGATTGACATGTTCACGAATTATTGATGAATATTTATACATACTAATGAATTATATGTCATGTTAATGAATGTTGTCATGTTAATGATTGACATATTCACAAATTATTTATGAATGTTTATATGTATTAATTAATTTGTATGGCATGTTAATGAATGTTATGTGATTATAATGATTCAATGATATACTTCTTAAATGAATGAATGAAATATTTACTTAGTTGTTAACAAGGAATTTAGAGTGGTTATAGCAAGGGAGAGGCCAAATGAGCTTCCACCTTCACGTGGTTGGCCTTGTTAAGTAGAGAATATGAAAGGGTTCTCAAAACCAAGTGAAGCTCAAACTAAACATATCAAAACTAAACACCAATATATGGTCCCATTAATTCTTCCCAAATTCCTTACCAACTTGACCCTCGAATAAACCTTTACTTAATAATCATAGCACCTTCTAAATAGGATCAGATGGATGAAACTCATTTGTTGATTACAAAGGCTTTATGAACAAACTCCCAATGGAAGCTTCACCATTTCCATCACACAAACTCAAAGGGATATTTGGATCTCTTATTCATCATTCCCTCCATGAATGTAATCAAAATACCCAATCCCATAGACATTTAAACTCACTTCACTTCCACTCATGAAGCACCCAATATAATTAGATCCTTCAAACAAAATATCAACTCCTATCCCATTCATTGATCACATTAACAATAAGGCCTATTAGGTAGTTCATGACATGTTACTCTACCCACCTAATGCTCAACCCTTGAATTAACTTGACAACTCTCAATATGGATTCAGATTTTCTCCCTACACCCTTTCAAACATGACATATGAATGTGCATACTTTGTTAGAACCAAAGGCTCTTTCTTTTCATAATTTTATTTGAATGCCATACTGTGACTGTGGCATAACTATAACAAATGGTTTTTCATATAAAAAATAAAGACAGTTTATATAAAGATTTTTCCAACATTCATTGAATAGATAACTAAAATCCTTTACATATGACATTAATTGTTTTAAAAATTAACTAAAATAACCATAGCCATATCAATGATCATCTAAAAATAACTAGTTTAATGATTAACTGAAAATAATTGTATCCATGATCATCTACAATAACTAGATTAATGATCAACTAAAATAACTAGATTAATGACTAACTAAAAATAACTATATTTATGATCAAATGAAAATAACTAAGTTGTTGATTAGCTATCTTTTCTACATACAAGTAAATAAATGCTTATCATGAAAAGAAGAAAAGAAACATACAAGTATCATCTAAAGGGTCTTTAGCTAGTTGTGCAAGCCTCAGCTTCTAGTAGGAGAAGAAGCATTGGCATAGGCTTAACCTACCAACCTCAGACCATACTTATCCCCACACAATCTATTGAATTAGAAAGGCCCTCCCTACCTTGGGATTGGGCTTGGGATGTTCTCAGTCTAGCCACCTGAGCAACCTAGTGTTTAGAATGTTCAAATAATTATGAAATGGACATGTTTGCATAAATGGTACCACTAACATCAAGTGATCATTAGATGGAAAACATACCTTTAAACTACCTTGACCAAGGTTTTCTAATGGGTTTAATGACTCGATCACCACCACTTGACTTGACAACAAGAAACATTTATAGGGATGAGCATGAGCTGTTAAGTATGGTTAATTAATTTATCTAATCATATCTAATTCCACTTCTATGCTCTTGCAAATTTATTCCACTTCTTCACCTTTACATGGCTCTACAGTTGGTGAATCCCAAGTGTTTGGGAATTCTGAGCAATCTCCTCTATGCATAAATTCTAAAAGGATTCATTGATTAGTATATCTTATCACAAAATGTGACTTGGAAGAATATATTCTTGAGACCCGTCGAAAATATTATTGAATCTTGATTTCCATACAATATATTTCATTCAAGTTTTATTGCATTTAGAAATCTCTCTCTTAAGAGGTTCTATCTGACATTATCTATGATGTGTCTAGCTATTATGAAAGTTTAAAAAAATCAATAACAAATGACATGGAATATTTAGCAAAGCTTATAATGTAACATGAGAGTAATCTAGAAAGGAAAGAATTCTCTAAGCCTAGCTAACTGCTATAGAAATTAATTTTAAAACATTGGAATAACATTAACTAGAATGATTTTCACATGACCTAATAAAAATTTGGAACTTTCTAAAGTTTGCAAATTGATTATATTCAGCTCTTCCTTTAGTTGTTGTAGATGTCACCATAGTGTATAAAAGCTTATATCGTCAACAAGAAAAGCATATACTATAAAGAGAATAGATTGACACTGCTATGGACAAGGTCTTTAAAGGTATTGCAAGTATCTGATAGGTCTATTGTAGAGTGTCAATTGGGAAATGAACCATAATAAGTAGGAAAGAAATGCGATATTAAAAGGGAAGAAATGGGAATGAGGGCTCTTGCAACTTTGTCTCTCCTTACTCATGATATAAAAAGGTTTAAAGAGAATCTTTGGCTTCTATAACTTAAAGAATATTTGTAAATTTAATACACCTAGTGTTTAATAGGTTATAAACAAGGAAACAAATAAGGATGGAAAAAGAGTTGGAAGGTTATAATTCAAATATTATTATAATTTATATTTATATATGTACATTTAAATATATTTGTGAGATGACATCATTTTATTATAAGAAAATAATATAATGGTGCCACTTCATTTTTATATCTATATGTACGTACATACGTACGTACATACATACATACATACATACATACATACATACATACATACATATATATATATATATAATAATATGGTGAAAGATCATTTTAAATCCTTTGAGATACATTTTATATTTTAATTAAATTATTTTATGTTTCTTAAATTATTTATTTAATAGCTCATGTGGGTCCCACAGATGTATCATGAGTTCAAGTTGTTAGGTCCTTACCAAAGAAGTTTAAGGTCATACCTGTCAATCCTGTTGACTAGATTAAGCAAGTTTCTCATTTCGATGATCCCATTTAGCAATGCTTCCCCTTCATCTTCTCCTATAATCACTCATGAAATACTTCCACCATAATAACAGTTCCATAATAATTTTCATATAAACATTTAAAAGACTTTAAATTATTAGCCATAATTCCAAAATCAAGAAACTGTTAAACATCATATAGAAAATAATGGTTAACAACCATCTTCATTAATAGTTAATAAAACAAATATAAATAACTACCTACTTCACATGATCATGAAAGAAAAATCAGTTAAATGCAATGGCTATGAGCAATTTTAAAACTAGGTCCAAATTTAGGATGTAACATACCCTCCCGATTAAATTTTTCATCGCCCCCAATGAATATCATAAAAAAACTTTAAACAATATCTAATGAAATTAATTCAAGAAAAGAAATGTTCAGGTTCTAGCCCTAGAGAAAAGATGAGGGTATTTTTGAAAGATTTCATGATAATCTTCCCAAGTGGCATTATCCTCTGCATACTGATCCCATTGGACCTTGCATTGAGTCACCTCCAGATTTTGTAAGTGTAGCTTATGCACCTCCAGTATTTTGAGTGGTTCCAATCAATTATATGATCATGATGAGTAATGTATTTCTTAAGGTATGACACATGGAAGACATCATGCATCCTGGCAAGGGCTAGTGGTAAAGTAATTATGTAAGCTATCAGGTTCACAACTTCGAATATTTCAAAGGGCCCTACATACTTTGGGGCTAACTTGGCATTCTTACCAAACTTGATAGTACTCTTCTGAGGTTTTACTCTTAATAGTACCTTTTCTCCCACTAAAAATTCCCTAGGTGTTCTTTTTGTGTCTGCATAACTTTTCGGTCTGTCATTAGCTTCCTTCAATCTTTGACGAATCTAGATTATCTATTCTTCCATTTCCTTAAGAATTTTAGGCCCAACAATAATTCTATCTTACAATTGATTCCAACTCATCGAAGTTCTACATTTGTGGCTGTATAGAGCCTCAAAAGGGGCCATTTTAATAGTGGATTGATAGGAATTGTTATAAGAAAATTTTACCAAAGGTAAATATGTTTCCCACTAATATTGTCGATCCATACATTAAACTCTCAAAAGGTCTTCTAATACCTAGTTTACTCTTTCTGTTTGACCATTTCTCTTAGGATTATAAGTTAAACTGATGTTTAGTTTAATACCTGGTGCTAAAAATATTGTTTGTCAAAATCTAGAAGTTATCCTAGCATCCCTATCTGAAATAATTTTCTTTGTAACTCCATGCAATCTAAAAATTTCTTTTATGAATTTATGAAAAATTTCTAGTGCTCCATCAGTTAGATTTCCTGGTATAAAATGAGAAACTTTTTCCAATCTATCTACTACTATGAGAATGGTATTGTGTCTATTCCATGTCAGTGGTAATCCTTGCACAAAATCCATGGAAATTATCTACCACTTCCATTCTGGTACTTCATTTTGGTGCAAAAGACCAACTGGGTATTGATGTTCTACTTTTACTCTTTGGAATTCTAAGAATCTTGCCATGAATTTTGCTATCTCCCTTTTCATTCCTTTCCAAAAATTTAGAGGTTTTGTATCTGACAACATGTTAGTTACCCCAGGGTGTCCTAAATATGGGGTTGAATGAGATTTTTCCAGAATCATTCTACAAAGTTCAGTTTTGTTGGGTACATAAATCCTATTATGGTATCTTAACAATCCATCCTCTTCTAGCCTAAATTCAGAATACTTGGAATCCTATGGGTCCCTAATGAGAGCTAGGCTGATCTCTATATAAAATTTGTCATGCTCTAGATGCTGTAAAATCTAGTCCCTTAATCTAAAATTTATAGTAGCCACTGCAAAAATGTGTTTCCTACTTAAGGCATCTACCACTTTCATTTCCTTGCCCTTAATATAACTTATGTCAAATTCATAGTCTACTAAAAATTCCAGCCATCTTCTTTGTCTAGCATTTATATTTGGTTGAGTGAAAATATATTTTAGGCTGTGATGGTTAGATTGTTGTTCAAAAGGTTTTCCAATCAAGTAATGGATCCACATCTGAAGAGCATGAACAATAGCTACTAATTCTAGATCATGAAGGACATATTTCTATTCATAATTCTTCAATTTATTATATTTGTATGCAATTACTTGCTTATCCTGCATTAGCACACCTCCTACTCCTCCTGATGCATCTGTTATAACAATGAATTTCTTTTGTGGGTCAAGTACTCTTAGTATGGGTGTTGTGGTTAAGTTTTCCTTCAAGTATTTAAAAGGTGATTGACATTTTTCTATCCATATAAATTTCCTTCCCTTTCTCTAAAGTGATGTAATCATGTAAGCTATTATGGAGAAATTTCTAACAAACTTCCTATAGAACCCTGCCAATCCCATTAAACTTTTAACTTCTATCACATTTTTAGGTATAACCATTCCTTAATTGCTTTGATTTTTGATGAATCTACTGCTATTCCCTAAGCTAATATAATTTTCCCTAAATATTGAATTTCGTTTTGATAGAAAGAGCACTTCGACAATTTTTCATATAATTTATGTTCTCTTAACCTTTATAAAAAAAATTCTAGATGTTCTTGATGTTCTTGATGTTCTTCCTCATTCTTCAAATAGATTAAAATATCATCTATAAAGACTAGCACAAACTTATCTAGGAAATCTTGGACTATGCTATTCATTAAGTTCATAAAAGCTGTTGGAGAATTGGTTAACCTGAAAGGTAACACTGTAAATTCATAATGTCCATGCCTAGTTCTAAATGCAATTTTGTGAATATTTTCATCCTTAATATGAAGCTGGTGATATCCTAACCTCAAATCAATTTTTAAAAATACTATTTTGCCTTTTATTTGATCAAAAAAGTCATCAATTCTAGGAAGTGGATACAGCTTCTTGATGGTAACCTTATTGAGTATTATGTAATCTATGCATAATCTCATGGTTCCATCCTTCTTCTTAACAAACAATACTGGGGGTTCCCATACTAAAACACTACACTAAATCAATTTATTGTTTAATATATCATGTAATTGTATTTGCAACTCCATTAATTTTGTGGTAGTCATTTGATATGGTGCTCGAGAAATGGGTTTTGCTCCTGGTATCAAATCTATGGTAAAATCAAAGACTCAGGACAGTGGTATATCGGGGAGTTTTTAAGGAAACACATCTTGATAATTCTTTAGATAGGGATATTTTTCTCTGAAAGATTCCTTTAACTTTTCTCTGATTTCCCCATCTTCAAGAATGTAGTCATCTCCACAAGTGGTATTTATAGGATCTCTCATGTCTTCAACTCTTACTGCAAAAATCAAACAGCCTTTTCTTCCATATTTCTTAAGTTGCATGGTAGATATCTATTTTGATTTAATTTCATGTTTAATCCCTCTAATTCTTGTAGGGTTGCCTTGGTCATCCAAAAAATCTATAGTTTTGGCAAGACAATCCACCTTGGCCTTACGCTCATTGAGCCAATTAATGCCTATAATAATGTCGTAAGACCCAAGAGGTGCTACATACAAATTCAATTTAGTGGAGAAATTTGGAAAATCAACATGAGCCTCAAATAGACACTACTCTACCTTAGCCCTTGACTGGTTTGCATACTCAACTATCCATGGTTTTACCATAAAACTAGATCTCTTTGGAAATCTACTTAATAGTTTAGGAAATATAAAATATTCAGCAGCTCTAGTATCAATTAAAATAGAGACAGGGTTCCTATAGATCTTACCTAGAGTTTTAATTGGGCCTATTTGTTGTTTTGCTTGTCTATTGTCTAGGACTACATGGATTATTTGTTGATAAACATGCTATTGTTTTGGAAGAGGTGGTCAATGTGGTTGATTGGTGTGGGGTTTGATGAGGCATTTACTAGCATAATGATCTCCCCCACAATTGTAACATCCCGAAGGTGGCCCCTTGTTTTCATTATTCTTATTATTTTTAATTCTACTGAAATTACTTTTAAAATCCTTGACTTCATTTCCTTTTGATTTTGGCTTGTTATACTTGAAATCTTTAAACTATTTTTTCTAAGATCTAGTATCTACACCTTCTGTATTCTAGTTTATTTTCCTTTTATTATCCCAAATGGAGTCATCCTTCTTGATTTTGTATTCCTATCGGATAGCCTTCTCTAAAGCTTCTTCCATAGTTCATGGAGTGAGAACATCAACTGCTTCTCCTAGTCTATTATTCAGTCCCATAATGAATTTCCTTACCTTCATATTTTTATCTTGTTGATATGGGGGTACATATTTTAGTAGTCGAGTAAATTTCTCCTAGTACTTATATACAGTCATGTCTCCTTGCATCAAGTTTTGAAAATCTAGTAATTTTTGGTCATAAAAGGTTTGGGGTAGCCAGCGATTTCTAAAAATGGTTACAAATTTTTCCTAGGTAATTTTAGTGGTTTTAATGTTTTTCTCAACTTTGGTGTTTCCTCACCATGTAGTAGCTTCTCCAGTAAAGCGTTATATTCCCCAAACCACCTTTGAGGTTTTTGAAAAGTTTCTAATTGCAAAATACTATTTTATTTCAGTTAACCAAGCCTCTACATCATCTTCAGATTCAGAATTGAAAAATTTGGGTGGTTTGATTTTCTTAATATTTGCTAACAAATTAGCCATTATTTCTTGTTTCTTTTGTTTTTCCTTTTGAGTGGACAAAGAGGTTTTCTTATTATATATTAAGACTTTTATCTCTATTCTAAGAGGAGGGGATGATTGTGTTTCATCATGGCTATGCCACATCTGGGTTGCCATCTCATTCATTCTCCTTTCTAGATTATCCAACTTTAGTTGCATTTCTTGCAAAATCTGAAGTAACAAATTAGTGGATGATTGTGTTTTTTCATGGACCATGTCATGATTTGCAATGTTCATGTTGTTGCTCATTTTGTCTTTTTACTAGTTTGACCTATGAATTTTACAAAATTTGTGTCAATTTATTGTGTGTGTGTGTGTGTGTGTGTGTGTGTGTGTGTGTGTGTGTCTATATATAAGTATACCTACAATAATTAAAAGAGTTTTGTGAATGCATATATCACATGAATTATACCAATTTATTTAATTAACTTTAATACGTTGTTGTTGCATTCATGGCAGCCTTATTTACAAAAATTTCCTCTACTAAAGATATTTACAATATGGAATCTAATCTTGCTTCTCAGCATTTAGTCCTAACTCAAATTTGTACATATTGCACACCATCCAGGATCTATGGAAATATAGAAGAGAGTTTCCTTGATGAGCATTTCAGTTTTGAATTAGTTTTTTCTTATGTGTTGCTTTACTAGCAGGATTCCACTTGACTCTTTCTTTCTTCATTCATTGTAGTGCTTGGTTTAGGGTTTCATTATCTTGGGGCATGGAGTAGCAAGTGTAGTCAACTTTTGGCATTGTTTAATTAAGAGAAGATGGGATGTCAAGCCTTCTTGCAAGGTCTTTTATGTACTTGCATCCTATACAATTATTATAAGAATTTTTTAGGTTTACATGGAAGGTAATGTGCCCTGGGTTCAGTGTTGAACCCATCACTCTAATACCATATGTAACAAACAATTTTTCATATAAAATCAAAGATAGTTTATATAAAGATTTTCCAACATTCATTGAATAGATAACTGAAATCCTTTACATATGACATTAATTGCTTTAAAAATTAACTAGAATAACCATAGCCATATCAATGATCATCTAAAAATGATTATTTTAATGATTAACTAAAAATAATTGTATCCATGATCATCTGAAATAACTAGATTAATGATTAACTGAAAATAATTGTATCTATGATCAACTAAAATAACTAGATTAATGATTAACTGAAAATAGTTGTATTAATGATCAACTAAAAATAATCGAGTTATCGATTAGCTATTTTTTCTACAAACAAGTAAATAAATGCTTATTAAGAAAAGAAGAAAAGAAACATACAAGTATCATCTGGAGGGTCTCTAGTTGGTTGTGCAAGCCTCAGCTTTTGGTAAGTTGAGAAGCATTGACATAGGCTTAAGCTCCCAACCTTAGACCATACTTATACCCACACAATCTATTGAATTAGAAAGGCCCTCCCTACCTCAAGATTGGGCTTGGGATGTCCTTAGTCCAGCCACTGGAGCATCTTGGTTTTTTGAATGTCTGCATAGTTATTAAATGGACATGTATGCATAATTGGTACCACTAACATCAAGTGATCATTAGATGGAAAACATGCCTTTAAACTACCTTGGCCAAGGTTTTCTGATGGGTTCAATGACTCAATCACCACTACTCAACTTGACAATAGGAAACATTTATAGGGATGAGCATGAGTTGTTAAGTATGGTTAATTAATTTATCTAATCATATTTGATTCCACTTCTGCATTCTTGCAGATTCATTCCATCTCTTCACCTTTACATGGCTATACAGTCAGTGAATCCTAGGTGTTTGGAAATTTTGAGCAATCTTCTCTATGCATAAATTCTAAAAGGATTCATTGATTAGCATATCTTATCATAAACTATGACTTGGAAGAATATGTTCTTGAGACCAGTTGAAAATATTATTGAATCCTGATTTCCATACAATATATTTCATTCAAGTTTTATTGCATTTAGAAAGCTCTCTCTTAAGAGGTTCTATTTGACATTATCTATGATGATTCTAGCTGTTATGAAATTTTTAAAAAAATCAATAACAAATGACATGGAATATTTAGCAAAGCTTATGATGTAACATTAGGGTTACAATCTAGAAAGGAAAGAACTCTTTGAGCCTAGCTGGCCACTATGAAAATCAATTTAAAAATGTTGGAATAACATTAACTGGAATGATTTTCACATGACTTGATATAAATTTAGGATTTTCTAAAGTTTGCAAATTGATTGTATTTAGCTCTTCTTCAGTTGTTGTAGACATCACCATAGTGTATAAAAGCTTATATCCTTAGCAAGAGAAGCATATACGACAGAGAGAATAGATTGGTGCTACTATGGACAAGGTCTTTAATGGTATTGTAGATATCTAATAGGTCTATTGCAGAGTATCAATTGGGAAATCAACCATAATAAGCAAGAAAGAAATGTGATATTAAAAGGGAAGAAATGGGAATGAGTTTTGTTGCGACTTTGTCTCTCCCAACTCATGATATAAAAAGGTTTAAAGAGACTCTTTGGCTTCCGTAACTTAAAGAATATTTGTCAATTTAATATGCCAAGTTTTTAATCGATTATAAACAAGGAAAAGAATAAAGATGGAAAAAGAGTTGGAAGGTTATAATTTGAATATTATTATAATTTATATTTATATATGTACATGTAAATATATTAGTGAGATGACATCATTTTATTATAAGAAAATAATATAATGGTGCCACTTCATTTTTATATCTATATGTACATACATACATGTATGTGTGTGTGTGTGTATGGTGAAAGATCATTTTAAATCCTTTGAGGTATGTTTTATATTTTAATTAAATTATTTTATGTTTTTTAAATTATTTATTTAATAGCTCATGCGGGTCCCATAGATGTATCCTATGTTCAAGTTGTTAGGTCTTACCAAAGAAGTTTAAGGTTATACCTATCAATCTTGTTGACTGGACTAAGAAAGTATCCCATTTTGATGATCCTATTTAGAAATGCTTCCCCCTTCATCTTCTCCTACAATCACCCATAAAACACTTCCACCATAATAATAGTTCCATAATGATTTTCATATAAACATTTAAAAGACTTTAAATTATTAGCCATAATTCTAAAATCAAGCAACTGCTAAACATCATATTGAAAATAATGGTTAGTGACCATCTTCATTAACTTAGTACAACAAATATAAATAACTACCTACTTCACATGGTCATGAAAGAAAAATCCATTAAATTGAATGGCTATGAGCAATTTTAAAACTAGGTCAAAATTTGGGATGTAACAATAATAGTGACACTTGAAAGGATCCACACCTTCCCAATGCACACTTCAAACCAAATAAATAACCTCAATTCACTTCAAGGTCAATCACAATATTTTGTTCTCAACCATACAAATCTGACCTTTTATGAATCAATATATTACTATAACTATCATTGTCATGGTCAAGACAGTATGATAATGTCTTTTCTACACAAGGACTCAAAACAAATAAAAAGTCATTCCAATGTAATGTGAGGGTTCATCTCATTAAACTTCATGGAATAATAGGAGATCCAAACATAATGGTGACTTATAAATCTCTGCAATAATAGTCATAGTTCACAAAATAGTTGGACAAACTAGGGGAAATGGTATCCTCAAAATACTTGAGATCCTTGCCATGCTACTTAAATTGATCCTTTATATTTTCCACAACCTTATATGACTAGAAAAATCAAATCAAATCATGTTGTGTGTGTTATTTCCATCAAAAAATATATTCCCCTCATCAAAACATAATCTCATGTTTTTAAGAAGCAAGGTGCACGAGCCTACAACCCAAAATGAGGTAGTACCATCTACAGAAGAGTGGTGAGCCTGAAGTACCATGCTACTTGAGACTATAATTTGACATAAAAATCCTATATTGCCTTCCATATGCCATAACAAAATCTTAAATTTAAGATCCCTATCTAAAACCCAAAGTTGAAGCCCTAGAAAATACCAATCCTAAACCCTAAGATAGGCGATTAAAACCACCAATAACATAAGGGCTAAGAAAAAACAAAGCTATTCGATTTAGTAATGAATTGAATCAAAATAGCAGTGTAGTGTTAGTTCACATATGATTTTTTCTTTCATTCATTGTGCAAATATATTGAGCTGGGAGACTTACAAATAGTCCCAACAAGCTATAGTAAGTATATTTTCCTACTCTAGTGCATCATTAGTACCGATTAGAGTTGTTGAGATCTTGCCAGTTTGGTTTGATCTAATATTGCCTACATTTTTATTGATATTTTTCCTTGCACATAATTTATTTTAATTTTGATGTTAGTTTTATGACTGTGCTATTATATTCATGCAAAAAAAAAATGCATTTAATCATTTATGTTTTATTTGTGGAATCATGTTGGGTGTATTCTGAAGAAACGTGGTCAAATTCAGACATATGTAACTCTTCCTCATGCTTTGAATTAAAATTTATTATCTTGGTATTTACTTTGATCAAGTCTTCAAGTCATGAATGCTAAACTATATTGCTAATATAATTTCAGATTAGATGACATGGAAGGGGTTGTTGTGCTTAGATGGGAAGATCAACAAAAATTGAAGAAGTATGTGGAAAATCCTTTAGAAGGGGCATCTCCAAGTACTGGTGTAAGTGTTGCAAAGGATGATAACAATGAGTATGTGATTAAGAATGAAAAAAGTTCTTGTGCAACATGCAAAAAATACAATGAAAAGATAACAAAAGGAGACTTATATGAGTAAAAACATATAAATATGTAGGAACTTGCCCATAATTGATGCTTATACTAATTTGACGATTACACTTATCATCAGGCTTTGACATCTTTTATAGGGCAATACAATCTATTGAAATGAACCTTCACCTTTGTAAATACCCTATAAACATAATAGACTGATTTTGTTTCTTAATCCCTTATGTTGTGAATTCGACAACTTACACCATTTTTGCAACTTTAACATGTATTTCTTATTCCATTACATCAAATAGCCTCTTATTACCCCTGTAGACTCAAACATCAACTAAACTCTAAAGCTATCCTTGAACCCATCTATTAGCCCCTATTAGGCCTATTTACCCATATTGGTAATCTTTAACATTTTGACCTATTTTTTAATTCAAAATTCATTCAAATGGCTCTAATAGCCATGGTTAATTTATTTTGTGACCTTAAATTCCTTATCAATTTTCATGATTTTTTTTGGATCATCTTGTGACCCTAGTGTTCATCTGTACCCCCTACACTAACCCTTTATACATATATGTCCTTGAATTTGACCCATTGGATCATAAATATATCAATACCCTCTCAATAAATTGAAATTTGAACCATCTAGCCAATGAGAGAGGTATTTGATGAGATTTTTAATGAGATTGCATTTAGATGTTGATAATGTTGTCAAGCAACATTGAAAACTTTTTTGCATTTTGCAATGAATTACACTCAAACCATTTCAAACCTCATAAAATAGGTGCAATGTGACTTGAAAATGTTCCCAACACTTAAGAATGCCAAATTCTACCCTTAACCCCTTGACTAGTTTGGCCATGATGGCTTATATATGCAACTCAGGCCAATGGCTTTACAATCTAGGTCATTATTACATATCACTTGTTCCATAAATCTGTATTTTGGATTAATTTATTTCATCTTTCTTGGTTTTAGGAAATTTAGAAGGAGGCCCTAGTTCAATATGTAATCTTAATTGATATGCATAGGACATTAGGTGGAGCTGAAAAACACATGTTTGCATTTTTTTTATACAGGTCATTAATGTAAACATGGTGCATTTTTTTAGCTCCACCTATTGTCCATGCATATGGAACATTTTTGCACATACATTCTCAATTTAGAGTGGTTGAATCTTATTTTGGATGGGAGGGAGAGAAACCAAAGAAATATGGATGCTTAAGTGGCTATAGACAATCATTCTTCACTATTTACATTGTATTTCTATCGGTGAGTTCCTTTTTCTGACTATTGCAACATTCTACATTTTGATGTTATTACATTAATGTTTTGTTTCCTTTGTTGAAATGTGTCATGCCTTCATTCACTAAAATTGATCTATGCTAATTGCAACCATATTGGTAACATGTTGATCTTAGTCTTCTTAAAGTTGTTATAACACTAATTGATCATGATTTCATTGTATTTGGTTGCAGGGCACCGAGCAATAGAACTAAATGATAAATTGAGGTTGTAGGGTAAAGAAAGCATCTCTCCATTATTTGAGGGTAATTATAGGTAAGGACTGAATCTATTTATGGTTTGAATCTAGAAGGAAAGTATCGATGATAATTTTTTAAAGATTCCTGCATAATGGTGTTTTGTTACATGTTTGGTGTTGGATGAGGGACGTCAATCAATAATATTCTCCTTCTTATTCCAATTGGATATAATTTTATTAAGCATGCTCTAATTATAGTAATCTGTAAAGGATAATATCTACTTGATCCCTCCTTGAAAAGAATTTGAATCCCATCTTATATTGTGCAAGGGTGCGAAAAGATAATATCTGATACTAAACCTACAATAGCATTCTTAACTTTTTCAAACTTATGACAGACAACTAAACGTGTGGAATGTCACTCACCTATCAAACTAGAAAATATATTCCCCCAATCTTAAATCAATAGGGACACTTACTCCCTATAGACCAACAATTGTCTTACCTTGGATCATCAAGAAAAATAGGATTTTTACAATCCTAACACTGCCAATACGATACTCACCAATTACCTTGGATCACCAAGCAAATAGGATTCTTATGATTTTTTTAAAACTATGGCTTTTTTCGAATTTTCAACAACTATTAATCAATGTTTCAACAAGGCCTGCCATTCATGATATGGCCAGCTCATCAATAACAATCTTGTAATCATCAATGTTCTAATGTGGCATGTCATCGAGGGCATGGTAAGCTTGTCGATAACAATCTCCTACACATCAAATATTCAACAAGGCTTGTTGTCAATAACAATGTTGTAATCATCAAAGTTTTGAGGTTTCCTAGTAGTGGTCTAACACGGCCTCATGACAGAGATTGGGATCATTTTTGATGAGGTTATGCATTGATATATCAACAGCCCTAAATTTCATCAAAAAAATTGACAAAATTATAGTGACGCAATTTTTTGACCATTTTCCATTGAAATATTGACCAACGCTCATCGAAATATAGGTCTAAATTTACTAGTGTTACTTTTTCACTTCTTGCATGGTGTCTCATTGCATTCTACCCTTCCATGGCCTCATAGGAGTTGTGACCTCTTGGTCTTTGATGAGGTGTTTCTTGTAGATACCATCTTGATTCTAGAATTTCTTTATCCTTCTTCATCACTTCCTTAATATGCCAAATTAAGAAATTATTTTCCCATCATAAGGGGGGAATATATGGTCCCCTTATTTTCATATTTTTTTCAAGAACAACATATAGAGTACAACAACATAACAAAAATTGATAGGGTTAGTTACTCTTCCTTTTTTATGTCTTGAATTGGTATGCTTTATTAGTTATACTCAAATCTATGAATTGTTGTTTCATCGTCTTTTTGCATATAGATCTTGTGAATCCCTTTATGGATTATGCAAAATCCTAAAGAAAGGATTATCCTTACACACCTTCAATTTTGGAATTGAGCATCCTTAAGATTTGGTATGTCTCTCCTTTGCACATATATGCTAAATCTCATATATGGGTAACACATACAAGCTCAGTAAATCTCATATGTGAGTAACACATCTAGACATATATGTTAAATATTATGTATGGATAACATATAAAAAAAATTCTAAATCTCATATATAGGTATCACATTCCAGTACAAGTACATGTTAAGTCTCATATACAAGTAACACATTTTTGTGATTCATAATGAGATATATATTTCTCATTGACAAAATAATCACTCCCCTCCACTACCTCTCTTAATCAGTGATTTATTTCTTATAATGATCTCAGAGTTAATAAAGACTCAATCCCTTGGAAGCTTGATGGATTCTTTGTCTCCTAGATTATTATTAGATTATCTCATGTCTTGTGCTCTACTTTACAAAGTGACTTCATGCTCTCACTAAAGTGGGGGATAAATGTAACATCTTAAATTGGAAGAACTTATAGTTTAATGATGGTTTAGCACTCATCTAATGTGAAGTCATCATTTATTCCATTTTCTTCTCATCTCTCTTATGAAGAATCAGATAGGACCTAATAGATCCTCCTTAGTATTCCTACTTCACGGCATAAAATGAGAGGTAGGATTTATCCACTTGGGTCATCTCTTTCCTTCAATCACTTGGAATCTTCTTTCTACACTAAAATAGACTTTTCTCAAAATGTACACTTGGTTTCTGAAGGCTAGGATCTATTTTGAAACTTGAAGGGAATCTCGAGGGTTTTAGGGATAGGTTAGCTAAGACATAGTGCATCCTTGCTAGACCAATCAAGGACATAGTACACCCCTATTTGGGGACATATTTTGGGTTTGCTTCTATGGTCATGAGTCCAAGATTACCTAGGGTACAAAAATGAAGTAGAGTTGACATGTGAGAGAAAGTTATTCCAAGCCCTTTATAAGGCCATCCATTTTCCTCATTTTGCATCCACAAGTCATATGGAGTATTTATTCACACTCAAGCATTCAAGTGTTCAAACATTCAAGACATCTTCAAGTACATTGTAGGACATCCTTTTGCAAGTCATTAGAGATGAGATATCTTGCATTCATATTTCTTTTATATTCACATCCTCTTGATCCATTCAATCAGTGAAGAGAGCTCATTACATTTGATTTGAGAAATCCTGCTATTATAAGGTGAATTTATGCATTTACTTTATATTTCAAAAAAATTCAATTACTTCAATTTCAAGGTTAATTACTAAAGTGGGGTTTGACCAAGGAAAACCCCCCATCAGTTTAAAAAAAACTATTTTTTGTACAAGTTGCAGATCTTAAAAGATGAAGCTAATTAAGAATTTGGATACCCTTTTTACCATACCTCATGGATCCAAAATGTGTTTTGTGTTCATACACTATTTAGCAAGGATGCATTGCATCCCTATTGAAAAAAGTTGACTCTTCTAGTAAAATTCAACCCTACTACCTAAAGTCAACTTTGATAATAAAAGTCAACTCTACCAATCAAGCAAACAATTTTTGGGTGTTGTAGATCTCAAATTTTTTAGTCCGGAGTCGTGATAATTGATGTTTTCAAAGATCATTTGATGACCTATTTATATGTTCATATTTTTCAAGGTGAGTTTCCTTTCCTTCTCTATTTCAATACACATTTCCATTTCCTTAATTTAAATCTTGCATTGTACATCTACTTAATCGCACTTTATATCTATTGCTACACTAGGGTTTTGAGGGCTTTTGTATTCTTTCTCCAACTATATAACCATTAGATCTTTGCTTCCTATAGTGCTTCTTCATCATTTGGTTGACACTAATCTTCCTAGATCTAGTTACCTTAGAGTTAGAATTAAAGGATCAAATTCCTTGATTCCCCTTTGAGGTTTTTGGATATATGGTGGACTTAGGTTTATTTCCTTACTTCACATTCCCCCTACAAACCCTTCCCCATCTAAGTGAAAGACTGAATATTTCTTTTGAAACAGAGATTGACAATCTGGGGGAAATCACCTTGGAATTGATGAATAAATGTTATGTTGGGATATTAAAGTTTTCGTAGTAAAATGAGCTTTAACATAAGAATTATCTTTGTAGTAAAATGATAATATGTAGCATAAAAGATGTACTAATGTAGTAGTGAAAATAAAATAACTACATACTCTTTTATAAGTAGGGTCACATTGATTTCTACAATCTATGTTTCTACTATAGGCAAGCATGTAAGATGCTTAAAATGTGAAAGCATGAATAGGACATTAGATTGTTTGACAGAGTGCCTCAAAGAAGTGGTGGTCTAATAGATTATTCCTACACATATCCTATTTTTTCATGCAAGTCATGTGTCATAGCTACATTTATCTTTGACAATATACCTATCAATACACTACCAAAGATCATGAGAAGTGTGAAGTCCTTTGTAAGCAGCCCACAAATCCAATGTTGTTGGTAGAAAATTTTAAAGTCTTGTAACTTGAAGAGATAAAATGGAATATAATTATTTTTAAAATAAAATAAAATAAGATATGTCTTAAAAATATGTTACTTAATAACTTTCTAAAACCTAGATAAAAATCCTACATGTTATGTTCTCTACACACTTTCATAACAACTACTACAATGACTCATCTTTGTCTAGAAAGAAAAAGGAGATATGAAAAATAGTTGAAATTTTACATCAAAATTTGCTTTATAATAAGTAAAGGGATTAATTTGGAAAATTTATAAAATCAAAGCTAATTTTAATTACATTTGTAAAAAATAAATTTAACATGAATGTAGAGATGCCATATAATATCAAATTTAGGTTCAACGTGATCTAATCATATTTCTAAGAATTTATAGCTTATAAGTTTTTGATAAATATTGAGTGTAATCAATGTTTTCATTTTTTTTAAAAATTAGGCTATGAATAGTCCAATCTATATAAGTTGAAACTTGAAAAGAATTTATTGGTAGGACCACTATAGAGTAAGGCCTTGAAAACAGACGAAACAGTCACAATGTAGGATTTCTTTTCTTAGCTAATAACTAGGAAAATCTCGCATACTATTACTTGATTTATGAAGTGTCAGATTATAGAAAATTATGGCTTGTTGGGTCTTATGTGTGCACCATTAGAATTCTTTAGACAATGTTCTCCAATAATTTTAGAGATATAAATTCATAGTACACTTATTTCTTGATGTCATCCCTTTTACTATGTGCTTGGTCCTATTTTATTCTTATAGCTCTTATATAATGTTATCCGTTAAAGAATTATAATGGATTTGTTGTAAAAAAATAGTGTTTAAGAAATAAATAGATTTTTTATAAAAGAATTGCAACAATTTTGATGAGAAACATAAAAAATTATATTTATTAAGTGATATAATATTTAAAAAAATACTTATGTTATTTAGAATATCTTATAGTTATAGTTATTTATTTATGATTGTTTTTTAATATATTGATTTCAAAGTAAATAATTAAGAAGTCATTTTTTCAAAAGTATATGTGTACCCTCTTCTGCAATATTTCTTTTAGTTCCTAGAGGTGAACGACCCAGTGAAGAAGGTAAGAGCCCTACCATTACTTTAAATGATTTCTTCATTTTTTCGAATGATGAAATGTTGAATGAAATTTCCTTGGAAAAATCTAGGTTATGTGATACTATTATTTTCTTTCCATGTGTTGATGTTGAGAGATGCTCGCCTAGGAAATTCTTAGATGATTGGTTTGATAATCTTTGGAATTTGAAGTTAGTGTTAGAAATGCTTTAGAATAATGTTGGGGGGGGGGGGGGGTGTTGAATTAGTTTTTCAAGGTCTAAATGTCCAATTCAAACTTTTCAACAAGTGTGCCCATCTTACTATTCATTCATCCAAGCTTAAACATTCCTATTTAGCAAGTTACTATAAATCAACATGCAAGCATACCACATAAGAAGATCAACACATAACATAGTGATTTACATGGAAACCCAATTTGAGAAAAACCACCAGTAACATGCTACTCAATTCTCACTCTTCTGAAGTGATGCCCTATGAAAGGCCTACCCTGTTAAAGGCTTACTATTAAATGTGACCTAGTTAAAGGATTTAAACACCCTGTTAGAAGTGAGCCTGGTTAGAGGACTTTAGTAAATTCACTTGGAATGACACCTTATTAAAGGATTTACAAATGGCTATTAAACCAACCTAAGTCTATAGGATTTTCCTTTACCCTAACTGATACAATTGCTAGAGAGTAACAATAAGGGGTTTTGACCTGGTTACAACATACAACTCAACTTGCAAATTTCATATCACCATTCAGCTCATAACATTGCCTAGCTTTCAATCTCTACAACTCTTGACAACTTGCCCTCATTTCAAGCTTGGTCTCTTTGAGTCTCCATGCTTAATGTACCAATGCAATCATCTCTCTCTGACCACTAATTGAAGTAGAGTCTCTATGCTTTGTTCTTCCTTCTCCAGGATGTCTTCTCCTTGAAACCCTTTCAATCACTTTACAATTTGACACACCAGTAGCTCTTGCTTCTTGGTCTGTGACTCCTTAAATACAAGTCTAGAACTTCTTTTCCTGCTCGATTCTTCCCTCCTTCAATTTCAATTCGTATGGATTAGGTAGGATTCATTGAATCTAACACATATTATGTTCCTTCTAGAAACATCATGAAGAATCCTCTTGAATTTGCTAAAAAATCATTTACATAAAATTCTGTGCCACTAGCTCATCATCCTTATCCTCCAACAGGTTCACAAAATTCTAGGTAACAACTATGTTGGCTCAAATTTGATGAATCTTTGATTTTTCAAATAATGCAACAGCTCGGCACTATTGAAATTCTGATGCTTGACACATACTATGTTACTCAGCATCAACTACGTTTTACTGATGCTCGACACCTGAAGTTCACTTGGCACCTACTAAGATTTTCTGATGCTCGACACCTGTTACTTTGCTTGACACTTGAACTTCACTTGGTACCTAAAGTTCACTCAACACACACTAGATTTTCCATTTGCTTTGCTCCAACTAAAAAATTTCTCGGCTTGAACTAGCTTGCTCGGTACTGACTAATGAACTTAGTTTAAGCTTTGCAGTCAACCTTGTTACAACTTATTCCTCCAATGTTTCTAAGTTTGACCAACATCTATATATTCAAGTATGTTATTAGTACATCATTTAACCATTGTCTTAACTGATTCTTGCACTTTATTACAAAACCATAACTCAACATTTCCCTTAGGTGCTCTTGTTATATCTTGTTGATCAAATCCTCTTCATCAATCAACTCAGTGACATTACTTGGATCTTATAAGCAATTTTCATTCCTACAAAAAGAAGGTTTGACATCAATGACAAAACAATGATTGAAAAAATTCTTTATCAACCAACTTTCTTCCTTTGCAACAATCTCTCTCTTTGATCTTCAACAATGATCTTTTTCAATCAGATTTTCAACAATCTCCCTCTTTGGCATTGATGGAAAACTAAACTGATCAACCATCAAACCAAACTTATTCAACCAAATTATCAACATGCTAACTAGGTTAGAATAGTAAGTCAAATGCCAAAAAGAAATTGTGCTACCATCAGTTCTCACATCTCTCTCTTAGTTGTTGTATCTGTTTTCTCTTTTTGTTTTACATTCTCGCCCTCTATATGCATTGCTCATCTTCTACTATTCTCTATCCATAAATCTGATCAATTCCTTTAGTCTTCTCCCTCAATTGATGATCATTTTTTGCTATTTCTCCCTCTAGCTTCGTTCTTTTTCATCTTTTCATCAGTTGTTGATCAATTTTCTTATTACTTCTCCCTCTTTGACAACAATGGCAAAAACATATTTGTCAACATCTTAACATGAAAATGTAGCATTTTTTGGATCTTCCAATTTCTCCCTCTATCACCTTGCTTGTAGAGCTTTTGTGAATATGTTAGCAATCTGTTCCTTTGAGCTAACATATTCCATCTTCACTTGCTTGTCTTCCACCAATTCTCTTACATAGTGATACTTGATTGCAATATGTTTGGTTTTGGCATGCATTACAAGGTTCTTTGATATGTTGGTGGAACTTGTATTATCACAATAAAGTATCATAGGCTCATTTACCTCTTCCTTCATACCTTGCAACAAATATTTGATCCATACAATATTGGTGCAATTGATAGCAGCTACAACATATTCAACTTTTGTAGTGAATTATGATGTACAACTTTGCTTTTTGTTGGTACATGTAATTAGTCTTTTACCTAAAAAAAGTGCTCCTCCATTGGTTCTTTTTCTATCATCAATGTTACCTCACCAATCTACATTAGTGTAGGCTCTTAGTTCAAAATTTTCACTTCTCTTGTAGTACAAACCAAAGCCATCATTTCCTTTAAGATATCTCATTATTCTCTTTACTGCCATCAAATGATTTTCTCTTAGATTTGCAAAAAATATTGCCACTATCCCAATAGCTAATGCAATGTCTAGTCTAATATGTACAACATACTACAACTTTCCAATCATTGATCTATACATTATTTGGTTCACTTCAGCAAATTCATCATTTTTGGATAACTTATGTCCTGTTACCATTGGTGTGCTGACTAGTTTTGAATCTTCTAATCCAAATGTCTTAAGTATCTCCCTGATATATTTGGATTGGGTCACAAATATGCCATGCTTCAATTGATGTACTTGTAATCCAACAAAGAATTTGATTTCTCAAAACATTGACATTTCAAATTCATGTTTCATTTGATCAGCAAAATCTTTGCATAGGACATCTTTTCCTCCAAATATTATATCATCAACAAAGATTTAAAATATCAAAGTATCTTTACCTTTTTCTGCCTTGATATACAAGTTGTTGTTTTCATATGTTCTTTCAAATCCTATCTTCACAAGATATTTGAGCAATCTCTCATACCATGCTCTAGGTGTTTGCTTCAAACCATAAAGTGCCTTGTGCAGTTTGCAAACCATATCCTTGTTGTTGTCATCAACAAATCCCTCTGGTTGTTCTATGTAGACTTCTTCTTCTAGTATACCATTCAAAAAAGTAGACTTTACATCCATTTGGTAGACTTTGAAACTTTTGTAAGCAACATATGCAAGTAGTGTTCTTACTCCTTCCATTCTTGCAACAGGGGCAAATGCTTCCCCATAGTCCAATCCTTCTTCTTGTGCATAATCTTTGCAAACTAATCTAGCTTTGTTTCTTGTTATCTCACCATTCTCATCAAGTTTTTTCCTAAACACTCATTTGGTACCAATTAAATTCTTATCAGCTAGTCTAGGAACTAGGCTCTAGGTTTTGTTCTTCTCAATCTAATCTATCTCTTCTTCCATAGCTTTATACCAGTCATCATCTTGTAGTGCATCTTTTACTATTTTGGGCTCAACCTTGCTTAGCAAACATGATTCATTCCTTAGTCTATTCCTTGTCATTGGTCTGGCATCCTTGTCACCAATGATTTGATCTATAGGGTGATGTCTTCTGACATACTTAGCTAATCTTGGCTCTATCCTTCTTTCCATGTTTGATCCTTCAACTTTAGAGTCATATTGCTCTTCTCCATTCGGTACTTCATCATTTCTTTCATGTGTACTATTTTCAAAGTTAGAATGTGCATTTTCTTCATTCTACAACTCAACTTCTGAATGTAGCTTGACATTCACTGGCTATGACTCAGTTGATACTAAAATTTGTTGTTGATTTCTAACTTGATTGGTAGCATTGTCTTCAATAGTCATTCCTTCATAGAAGTATAAAAAGAATCTATAATCCTTTGGTTGCTTAGTTTCATCATCTTGGACTTCTACATGCTCATCAAAATTTACATTTTCACTCTCCACAATCTTGTTAGTGTTAGTATTCAAACACATATATGCCTTACTTCTAGTGGAGTATCCAAAGAATCTGCATTCATCACTCTTTGCATCAAACTTTCTATTTCTAGTATCTATAAGAATATAGCATTTATAACCAAATACTTTGAAATGTTTTACATTAGGTGAGTGACCATACCATAATTCAAAAGGTGTTGCATTTGTACCTTTGATGGGGACACAACCCAAGAACAGAATGGACACAATAGAAAAGGGAAATTGTATTAACTAAAAAATAAGCTAGTACATTCAGTATAGAGAAAATAAACTTCAAAACATGCCCTAAGGGCTTACAATAGCATAAATGTGGAGATGAATTCTCCTTTCAGTACCTCCTCTCAAACTCCACTCTGAACTGCCTTTTATAATGCCAAAAATATCCTTAAATAGACCCCAGAGGGTTAAGGACTAGGAGTAAATTCTAGAAAGTGCTAGTAGGCACCCACCGACCAAATAGAAGGTTTTGGAAGCTGTGGTAGAAGTCAGCGCAAATCTAGAAGAATCTAGAAACGGTAATCAAACTTCCAGGAGGCATAACTTTTGAACCGTAGCTCCGATTGACGAACCGTTTACATTTTCAAAAAGCTCTTGAAGTTCTCTATAGCTCTATGGATCAGCTTCACTCATCCCCCATTTTTGACCCTTTTTGAGGTCATTTAATGCCCCTAACCTGACTTTGAAGCATTCTTAGGAGGTCTCTAAAACCCGAAAAACTGCAATAACTTTCAAACCGTGGGGCCTATTGACCTGATTCTTTTTTTGGAATGCTCTAAATTACGATTACATTCATCTGGCCAATTCACACCTTCTAGTTTACCAAAATGATGGCCCAATTACATGCTCCTATTTTTTTCAGGATTTTCAAACACACTGATAGTGGAACTGTGAGAGTTGGAACCTTTATTTGACCCAAATGGGTATCCAAAAATGAAAACAGAAACTAAGTCTAAGTATTTTTTGGGTGACACAGGATTGCCCTTATACCTCTGGATGCTCCTGCATCAGACACCCAGGGTAGATTGAAAAGTGACCCTATCACTTTATGAATGGTAGAGGAAATCCCAAATGGGAAACTTCAGCTGCTGAAATCCAAGTTGAGTCCTCGATCGGTCATCCTTTCCATTTGACCAAATACTCTTCATACTGCCTGTTTCTGGTACTGCTACCCACACGATGATCTAAAATGTCTTCTATCTCCTCCTTCTTAGAAGCAGGAATTAGACATGGCTCTAACACCAGCTCCTCATCTGCACCATCATCATGATACTCTGTTAAATCTCCAATGTTAAAAATATACCATCTAGCAGCTCCACCTCATATGCATTTCCTGAGTCATGTTTCTTCAGAATTTTGCAGGGGCCAAATTTCTTCATTTTCAGCTTGTTGTAAGTACCGGCTGGAAATCTTTCTTTTCGTAAGTGCACCATGACTAAATCTCCTACTTGGAATTCCTTATGTCTTCTCCTTTGATCAGCCCTAGCTTTATAATCTTGATTCATCTTGGTAATGTGTGCTTGAACCTCCTCATGTAGATGCCTGATATGTTCAGCAAATTCTTCAGCTTCAACACTTGTCCTCTCCCCTTGTTCTATCTTCCTCAGCTCTGGTGCAGTCCTTGGGCTACTCCCATATACAATTTGGAATGGTGATTTTCCAGTACTCCTCTTTACAGAATTATTATTAGCAAACTCTACCTGTGGTAGAATCAAATCCCATCCCTTGGGCTTATCCCCAACTAAACATCTCAGCAAATTGCCCAGACTTTTGTTTGGCCATCAGACTGTGGGTGATGCATGAAACTGAATTTTAGGTCTGTTCTCAACTTCTTCCACAATGTCCTCCAAAAATACCCCACAAATTCAGTATCTCGGTTAGAAACTATACTCCTTGGGAGACCATGTAGTCTCACCACCTCTCTGAAGAACAAGTCTGCAATATGGACAGCATCATGAGTTTTGTGGCATGGAATGAAATGTGCCATTTTGGGGAAACCTATCAACTACCACAAATACTGAGTCATTACACCTTTGTGTCCTCAACAATCCAAGAACAAAATCCATACTTATGTCCTCCCATGGCTTTGATGGAACATGAAATGGTTGATATAGGCCAGTATTGTGACTAAACTCCTTGGCAACTTGACAAACCTGGCAACTCTGTACAAACTTCTTCACATCCTGTGAAATTTGAGGCCAAAAATAATGTTCTCTAAGAATGGAAATGGTATTATCTCGACCAAAATTTCCTACCATCCCTCCACTGTGTTTCTCCTTAATCAAATTTTCCCTTATGGAACTCCTTGGAATGCACAATTGACTACCCTTGAACAACATGCCATCCTGAATCAAATAGTCTAACCACTTGGTTCTATCTACAGCAACAGGCTCTTTACAAGCTTTCCATGCTTCAGCAAAATTAGGATCCTCGAGGTACAATCTCTTGAGTTCATGAAACCCAACTACTTCAACCTACATTACTGTAAGCAACAACTGTCTCCTACTTAGTGCATCTGCAACCCTGTTAGATTTTCCACTTCTATGCTTCAACACGAATGTATAGCTCTACAAGAACTCTACCCACTTCATATGCCTCTGATTCAATTTACCTTGGCTATTTAGGTACTGTAATACCTGATGATTAGTATACAAAAAAAAATTCTTTTGGCAATAAATAATGCCTCCATTTCTTTAAGGCCTGAACTATTGCATAGAACTCTTGATCATAAATAGAATAATTCTTTGCATCATTCAATTTTTCACTAAAATATGCAATAGGCTTACCTTCTTGGCTTAATACAAACCCAATAGCATTGCCATTGGCATCACAATCCACCTAGAAAACCTTTCTAAAATCTAGAAGTGCCAACACAGGCTGTTCTGTTACCTTCTTCTTCAGCAATTCAAAACTTCTCGTAGCTGCTGCAGTCCATTTGAACACTTTCCTATCCCCTCTTATTGTATCAGTTAGGGGTGCACATATGCCACTGAAATTCTTAATAAACTTCCTGTAAAAACTAACCAGACCATGAAATGATCTTAACTCAGTAGCAGACCTTGGAGTAGGCCATTCTAAGATGGCTTTTACCTTCTCTGGATCCATTTTGAGACCTTCACATGATATAACAAACCCCAAATAGACTAACTCCCTTTTTGCAAAGATACACTTCTTCAGATTAATTAACAATTTCTCTTCCCTTAGCCTTTCAAGGACACTATGAATATGCAGTAAATGTTCTTCCAAAGTCTTGTTGAAAATTAAAATATCATCCAAATAGACAATAACAAATTTTTCCAAGAACTTCTTAAGTACCTCATTCATGAGCCGCATGAAGGTGCTTGGGACGTTCGTCAATCCAAAGGGCATGAATAACCACTCATAAAGACCCTCCTTGGTCTTGAAGGCTATTTTCCACTCGTCTCCTTCTCAAATTTGTATTTGGTGATAACCACTCTTCAGATCTATCTTTGTGAAGTACTGAGCTCCACTCAAGCAGTCCATAAGATCATCCATCCTTGGCAAAGGAAACTGGTACTTGATGGTTATCCTATTTATAGCTTGAGAATCTGTACACATCCTCCACTCTCCATCCTTCTTTGGTGTGAGTACTATAGGTACTGCACATGGACTCAGGCTCTCTCGAATCAAGCTCTTCCTCAACAGCTCCTGAACCTATCTATTTAGCTCCTTTGTTTCAGTAGGAGTCATCCTGTGAGCAGCCTTGTTAGGAAAACTAGCTCCTAAAATCAGATCTATCTGATGACTGATTTGTCTTATTGGTGGCAATCCATCTGGAACATTATCAGAGATAATATCTCCAAACTCCCCTAGTAAATCTGAAACTTCAAGTGGTATTTCACTACTACCTTCTTTATCTTTCTTAGGAATCAAAGCATAGCATATATGCTAATGTTTCATGCCATCTAAAAACTTCCTTGCATCAATAAAACAAATCCTAGCATTGCTACATACCTTTTCACCTTCCTTTTTCATGGGCTTCAATTTGTGGCGAACTCCATCTTTTGTCAGAGAGTATGTGTTTGCATGCCCATCATGTACTGCATGTCTATCAAACTGCCATGGTCTACCCAAAAATAGATGGCAAACATCCATCAAAATAACATCACAGAGAACTTCATCATGGTAACTCCCAATTTTGAATTTCACTAAACATTGTTCACTTACCAGGACCTTATGATCATCTTTTACCCAAGCAATCCGATAGGGCTGGGGATGTTTTTCCCTCTTGAGTTTTAGCTTAGAGACCATCTCTTCTAATACCAAATTATCAGTGCTACCACCATCAATGATCACATCACAACATTTATCCTCACACTTGCATCTAGTATGGAACAAACTCCTCCATTGTCCTAGCTCAATCTCACCACTTAGTAGGACTCTTTCATTTACCAAGGTCTCTCCTCTTTCTACATCCTCTGAATGTGATGATTGTGCATCCTCATCCACATGAGCAACCCTAGCTTGGCCCTCAGCTCTCCTATCTTTCCTTCCTTGTCATTAAGGGCATTCAAAGGCACAATGACCTTCTTCATTGTAGTGGAAATAGGTACCACGGAAGCCTCCTCTTCCTTGTCCACATCCTCTACCTCTTCCTCTTTGATTTCCAAATTCTTGATCATGGGAGCAGTTGAAACCCTCATTCCTCTGGTTCCTGCTAGTACCCACATCTTCATTTTTCTTTTGGGTTTCATTGCGGCCTCCAGATGATCTACTGCTTCCCCTTCCTCCTTGACCATGCCCTCTTTGTCTTCCTTCAAACCTTTTATTCAACTTCTCTTCAACTCATAGGGAAAACTGGTATGCCTCTTCAATGCTGGTCATTCTTACCAGACTTAATTCCTCCTGGATGCTAGGTCGCAACCCACTGATATAATGAGCAACCTTCTCCTTATTTGCTTCTACATGCCCTGCTCTAATCAAGAGTTGATAAAATTCCTCTGTATATTCTTGGACTGATCTTCCTGCTTGCTTTAACCCATGCATCTTCTTAAACAAATCAAGCTCGTAGTCCACAGGAATGAACTGCTTCTTCAATTTGTCCACCATGCAATCCCACCTTCTGATCTCCTTTCCTCTTCTATTTCTTTCCAATTGAACCTCTTGCCACCAAATTTTGGCATGGCCTTTCAATTTGGCCTTTGCAAACATAACCCTATTTGGGTCCCTGATATCCTCATACTCAAAGTATTCTTCCAGTTCATTGATCCAATTGATCAACTCATCTGGTTTCAAATTTCCTGAAAATACACCCACTTCAATTGTGGGTCTTTTCTCAAACTTAGTAATGGCCCTAAAAAGCCTTTCCTCTGCATGATTCAAAACTTCCCCGTCAAATTCCCCTTCTGGTCCCATAACTTCTTCTTCATTGTCATCCTCACTGTCGTCACTAGCGGCAACATTTTCTCCTCTACGAAGCTCCTCTTGCAATGCTTGTACCTGCCTTTGGAGGGCTCTAACCTCCTCAGGATTAATAGCTCTGGCCCTTCTGCCATGCTCTCTTCATGGAGGCATCTTCTAACTCAAACCCACAACCACACAGTCCTGGTGCAAACTACCTCAAAGTCGGTGCTCTATCTACACACTCAGGAAAACCAACTCTGATACCACTTGATGGGGACACAACCCAAGAATAGAATGGACACAACAGAAAAGGGAAATTGTATTAACTGAAAAATAAGCTAGTACATTCAGTACAGAGAAAATAAACTTCAAAACATGCCCTAAGGGCTTACAATAGCATAAATGTGGAGATAATTTCTCCTTTCAGTACCTCCTCTCAAACTCCACTCCGAACTGCCTTTTACAATGCCAAAAATCTCCTTAAATAGACCTCAAAGGGTTAAGGACTAGGAGTACATTCTAGAAAGTGCTAGTAGGCACCCATCGACCAAATAGAAGGTTCTAGAAGTTGCGGTAGAAGTCGGCGCAAATCTAGAAGAATCCAAAAACGGTAATCGAACTTTCGGGAGGCATAACTTTTGAACCGTAGCTCCAATTGACGAACCGTTTACATTTTTGGAAAGCCCTCAAAGTGCTCTATAGATCTATGGAAAACTTTGCTTGTCCCCCCTTTTTTGACCCTTTTCAAGGTCATTTAATGCCCCTAACCTGACTTTGAAGCATTCTTAGGAGGTCTCCAAAACTTGAAAAATTGCAATAACTTTCAAACCATGGGGCCTATTGACCTGATTCTTTTTCTGGAATGCTCTAAATCATGATTACATTCATCTGGCCAATTCACACCTTCTAGTTTACCAAAATGATTGCCCAATTACATGCTCCTATTTTTTCAGGATTTTCAAACACACTGATAGTGGAACTGTGAGAGTTGGAACCTTTATTTGACCCAAATGGGTATCCAAAAATGAAAATAGAAACTAAGTCTAAGTATATTTTTTTGGGTGACACAGAATTGCCCTTATACCTCTGGATGCTCCTGCATCAACCTTTCTTGACTTGGACTCTATTCAAGGTATAAACAACAGTGCTTATAGCTTCTCTTGGGTCCTTTAGAGCAACATTTTTCTCCATCATTAATGTTCTTGCACAATCTATTACTGATCTATTTCTTCTTTCAGTAATGCCATTCTAAGGTAGAGTTCTTAGTGCTGATGTTTGCTTTTTGATACTTTTGTCATTGTAGAATATCTCAAATTCTTTTGACGTAAACTCTCCTCCTTTGTCTGATCTTAGGCATTTCAAACTCTTTTCTATTTCCTTCTCAACATTGGCCAAATACCACTTAAACATTTGAAATGCATCAAATTTTTTCTTTAAGAACATAGCAGTCATCATCCCGCAATAGTCATCTACAAATAGCATTATATACCTATCTCCTAGGTAGCTTTGCACTTCTATTGGTCCACATAAGTCTATATGGACTAGCTCTAGTACTTCTTTAGAAGTGTATGTTTTTCTTTTGAAACTAGACTTAGTCATCTTCTATAGTTGACATTGTCTACACATTGTGTTTTCAAGATTCTTTAGTTTGGGAAAACCTCTGACTTTCTTCTTTTTGTTGACGATAATCAAATTGTCAAAGTTGACATGACACAATCTTTTATGCCATAACCACACATCATCAAATCTAACAACAAGACATGTTGCATCTTCCATATCTAGGTAAAACAAGCTACTCCTAATTTGTTCACCTTTTCCTATTAGATTTCCATCAGTGTCATAGATCTTGGTAGTTTTGTTTCCAAACTCTACTTTGCAACCTACATTTCCTAACTATGATACACTCAATAGATTGTAGTTCAGTCCTTCAACATAGTATGCATTATCACATGAAATTTTCTCTATGAGTTTAATAGAAACTTTCCCTTTGATTTGCCATGGAGCATCATTTCCAAATCTAACACTATTTTCATCATATTGAGTAAAGGTAATAAACTTACTTCTGTCTCCTGTCATGTGATGTTAGCATCCACTATCTATGATCCACTTGTCATTCTTGTTCACACAGGTTACTAGTGTTGTTTATTCTTCTTCATCTGATTCATCCTTCATGGCCACATAGACTACTTCACCATCATTCTCACCAGAATCTTCTTCAAAAATGTAGCATCTTTTGCCTTTTTCCTTGTAATCTCTACTATCGTCTTCTCTTCTTGTACTTGTTTCCTTCTTTTTAGTTTTTCTTCTGTGAACACCTTGCAGCAATATGACCTACTTCATTGCAATTGAAACATATGATAGGAAACTTACCTTTGAATTTACCTTTGCCTCTATGAAATCTTCTAGCCAGTACTGCTTCCAATTGTTCCACATCTTCCTCATCTATACTGCTATCACTAGATGCATGTTTTCCTTTTCTACACTTCTTCTTTGATGTCACCTCCTCAGTGTCTTTCAATTTCAGTTTGACCTTGAAAGAAGATTCAAGGTTCTTAGGTTTTTAGTTGTCAAAGTTGGATAGTTCAAATGTAGTAAGTCTTCTCACTATTCCTTCAAAGGTTAGTGTGTTTCCTTGTACACACCTTAGCTCTTGGATGGTTGAAACTCTAATAGCATAGATAGGGAGCAGGGTTCTCAAGTGTTTGTTGTTGATAGTCTCTTCTTCCAATTGACCACCTAGACTTCTTTAATTCTGGATCCATATTGAGCAACATTTTCACCTTCCTCCATTTTCATGTCATCAAACTTTCCTCTAAGGCTTTCCCTTTTTGCTCTCTGAACATTTTGATCTCCTCCATAGATATCTGTCAGAGCTTTCCACATCTTGAATGTAGTGTCACATCCTTTTATGTCATCAAATTCAGCATAGTTGAGTGCTGAGAAAATCTCCAACATTGCCTAATTGTGCTCCTTCCTTTTGCTCAAATCATCTATAGTAAGAGGTCTAGTTGGGTCTACATGTTCTATTCCAATTGAGGTTTTTGCATAATCACCTATTGATCCAAGGTGCAATTTCATTAGACTCTGCCATGAAACAAAGTTGTCTTTATTGATCTTGGGAACTTCTCTCTTGGACATCTTGATCTTCCTACTTCTATTATCTTGAAACTAAATTACTAGTTGGCTCTGATACCAATTGTTAGAAATGCTTTAGAATAACTGAGAGGGGAGGGAGGGTGAATCAATTATTCAAGGTCTAAATGTCCAATTCAAAATTTTCAACAAGTAAAGTGTGCCCATCAAACTATTAATTCATCCAAGCTTAAACATTCCTATTCAGCAAGTTACTATGAATCAACATGCAAGCATACCACATAAGAAGATCAACACATAACACAGTGATTTACCTGGAAACCCAATTTGGGAAAAACCACCAATAACATGCTACTCAATTCTCACTCTTCTAAAGTGATGCACTGTGAAAGTCCTACCCTATTAAAGGCTTATAACACACTGTTAAATGTGACCTGGTTAAAGGATTTAGCCACCCTGTTAGAAGTGAGCCTAGTTAGAAGAATTTAGTACATTCACTTGGAATGACACCTTGTTAAAGGATTTACAAATGGCTATTAAACCAACCTAAGTCCATAGGATTTTCCTTTACCCTAACTAATACAATTGTTAGAGAGAAACAATAAGGGGTTTTGACCTAATTATAACATACAACTTAACTTGTAGATTTTAGATCACCATTCAGCTCATAATGTTGCCTAGCTTTCAATCTCTACATCTCTTGAAAACTTGCCCTCCTTTCAAGCTTGTCTCCTTGAGTCTCCATGCTCAATGTACTAGTGCAATCATCTCTCTTTGACCACTAATTGAAGTAGAGTCTCTGTGCTCTATTCTTCCTTCTCCTAGATGTCTTCTCCTTGAAACCCTTTCAATCACTTTGCAATTTGACACACCAACAACTCTTGCTTTTTGGTCTGTGATTCCTTAAATAGAAGTTTGGAAGTTATTTTCTTGCTCGATTCTTCCCTTCTTTAATTTAAATTCATATGGATTAGGTAGGATTCATTGAATCTAACCCATATTATGTTCCTTCTAGAAACATCATGAAGAATCCTCTTGAATTTTCTCAAAAATAGTTTACATAAAATTCTGTGCCACTAGCTCATCATCCTTATCCTCCAATAGGTTTGAAAAATTCTAGGTAACAACTATGTTGGCTCAGATCTAACGAATCTTTGAATTTTTCAATAATGCAGCAGCTCAGCACTATTGAAATTCTAATGCTCAGCACATACTATGTTACTCGACATCAACTACGTTTTACTGATGCTCGACACATGAAGTACACTCAGCACCTACTAAGATTTTTTGATGCTCGACACTTGTTACTTTGATTGGCACTTGAATTTCACTCAGCACCTAAAGTTCACTCAGCACACACTAGATTTTCCATTTGCTCAGCTCCAACTAAAAAATTTCTCAGCTTGTACTAGCTTGCTCGACACCCACTAATGAACTTAGTTTAAGCTTTGCAGTCAACCTTGTTACAACTTATTCCTCCAATGTTTATAAGTGTGACCAAAATTTATATCTTTAGGTATGTTATCAATACATCATTTAACCACTATCTTAATTGATCCTTGCACTTCATTACAAATCCATAACTCAACCTTTCCCTTAGGTGGTCTTGTTACATCATGTTGATCAAATCCTCTTCATCAATCAACTAAGTGATAGTACTTGGATCTTATAAGCAATTGTCATTCCTACAAATAGCAGGTTTGACATCAATGAAAAAATAATGATTGAAAATATTCTTTATCAACTGACTTTCTTCCTTTGCAACAATCTGCCCCTTTGATCTTCAACAATGATCTTTTTCAATTATATTTCCAACAATTAGGGCTTAAGATTTCATTTTATAGGAAAATCCGAAAAGGTCTTTATATTATTTTCTCTAATAACCATGAATCTCATCTTGAGGCCCTTAAATGACAATATTGGATGGTTGGAAAAACCTCCTTTTGTTCTTTATCCTAGTCTCAAGAGGTGGTTAATTAGGAAGTTCTTGCATTATCTTGCCCTAGATGAGTCATTCTCAAGGATGTCCCTCCCTTCCTCTGGCACTTTCTACCTTAGTTATTGGAACCATTTGGGAAAATAATCTAGATAGATGAAACCACTAGATTGGTTCCCAACCTTGATGCTGGGGTGCTCATATCTATTAAACCTAGAATCAATATCCCTGCATCTTTAAACCTTAACATCAACAAAAACACCTTTATCTTCCCTATGGAAATACTTGGTGGGTAAAATTCCTATTTTCTCTACTAAAAAGGACATCTTCGAAAGGATTGCCCAATTATTAACTAAGGAAAGAAAAGGTTAACTTTATAGGAACCTTTGAAAACCCTAACGCTAGTAAGGATTTGATGTCAAACCCAAATAACTTTAACTTGGTTGAGAAAGATGATAACCCCATAAAAATTCCCACCTCAAGCTCAAACCTTGGCTCTAAACCTAATAAAATGAATCAAATGGCTGATGGCAACACACTTGAGGTATGTGAACCTTGTAATCTTATTTTTGCTTCCACCAAAATCCCTATGGAACCAAGATATGATTGCTTCTAGATGGTCACTACTAGGAAACGTAGACACAAAAATGCTCAGCAAGTCACCTTGGAGAAAATTCATGTTATTAATCAAAATACTAACCAATTTGTGATTCTTAATAACCACTCTACCCTAATTATTGATGACATACCAACTGAACCTCAAACTCTGAGAAACTCTTTAGGTATAAATCCAAATGGAAAAGATGATAGTGGTGTTGGTGATGTTTCCATGAGTGATGACCCTATAAGAAAGATTCACAGATCTGAGGCTCCCAAAAGCCTTGATCCTAATTTTTCTACAATACTTGCCACTAATGATACCATCACCAACCCCCCAACCTATATGCTTAATGAGCTAGAGGAAAATCTTGTTAGTGAAGTTATTTATGCTAATATGGGTTTAGAAAACATGAAGTTTTTCTCACTACTCCTTGGCCTTCTAGGATCCCAAGTGTCTAGATTTAAGATTAGAGATAATATTGAATTTAAGACTGATCAAACTAAGGATGATGATGACCTCATGAAAGGTTGCTCCATGACTAAGAAGAAAGGTAGGCTTGTTGGTCCCAAGAATAAAAAGAAGTCTGAAGATCATAATGATCTCCCTAGTAGCCATCTTAAACCTCTTTCCCTAGGAAGTACATTTCATAGAATATTAGAGGCCTTGAGTCACCTAATAAGAAGTTTGTTATTAAATGATTTTTGAATTGTCATAATAATATTGGTTTTTTGATGCTTCAAGAACTAAAAGTTGTGCAATTTTCTCTTGACACAACTCTTGACTGTATCTAGAGAGATGCAATAAAAAAATTTCATTAGTCATCCTAAAGGAAAGGGTGGAGTTGGTCTACTCATTAGCCCTAAATGGGCGAGCTATGTTAAGGATAGGGACATCTCCCCATGTGACATAGTGGCTTGGGCTACCCTAGATATTAGAGGCTCTTCTTTTGGTGTCTGCTCCCTATATGTTCCCAATGATTATAAGGAAAGGATTTCTCTCTAGGATTGGTTGACTACCCTTCTAAATATACCTTGGGTTATAGCTAGGGATTTTAACATGATCAAAAATCAAGATGATAAGGCTGGGGGTATCCATTTTGAGTGGAGAATCTTGGAGAAGTCACATTGGGATAGATTTCAGCAACAAATACAGCTATTCGAACCCCTTGATGGCATCAAATATGAAACTTATGCCCTTTGGTATGCCTAGTGTAACTTTCAACAAGGGCCTAGCCAAATCGACTCTAGATTAGATAGGTTCTATGTCAATAAGGATTATTTTTCCTTTTCCCCTAACCATCTAGGGAATTTTGTGGCTGTCATACCTATGACTTTATCTAACCATTACCCTATCATAGCTATAATTAACACTAGGGACTCCATCTCCAACAATAATCCTTTCAATAAGAAATTTATCCGCAATTCCTCCCTATTAGAAGATCAGGATCTCCTAATTGCCATAAAAATGGTTAGACTTTTTAACATGAAGAATCAACTTCATTCCCACACTATAAGATGAAATATGAATATTTCTTAATGGAAAAAGATATTCCAAACCTTTGGCCAAAAGAAGACCAAGGATTATAGGTATGAGGAAAATATTCTCACTGAACGTCTTCACTCTTTGGAACAAGAAATTCAATCATAGCCTTCCTCCTCTACCTTGGCTGAGAAAGTTTCTCAGGCTAGAGACACCCTTAGGAAACATCAACAAATTAAAATCAAGGGGGCCTTTATTAGAGCCCAAAATCATTGGCTCTAGTATAGAGACAAAGGCTCCAAACTATTCTTCAACCTTCTCAAACATAAACAGAATAGAGAGAGAATTGACAAAATCCTAGTGGAGGACAATGAACTCTTGAATATCAATGATATCAAAGATGCCTTTGAAATGTTTTATAAGAATATTTTTACTTTAGAAGATAATGAGGCTTCGACAGATATTATAAATAAATGTAAAAACCTCATCCCTAATAGGATCTTTGAGACTGAATCTCTCCTACTTCAAACTAGAGTCTCTATACAAGAAATTGATGATGTCATTAATGCTCTCAAGGACAATAAATCCCTAGGCCCTGATGGGCTCCCTGTTGAATTCTATAAAGCTTATATTGATTGGGTCACTAAAGACCTATATGATTTATACTCAGAAGCTTTTGACACTAACACCCTAGGGGAGTCCATTAATATGGGCATTGTGAAATTTATCCCAAAAGATGGGGATAAAGACTTGATTAAGAATTGGCATCCAATTAATCTCCTCAATGTCTCCTATAAAATCTTGGCCATAGTCATTGCCTCTTTCCTTTAAAAAATCCTCCCCAATTTCATTTGTTCTACCAAAACTGGGTTAATTAAGGGCAAATATATCGTGGAAAACCTTGTTACTACTTGGGAATCTATGGAATGGGCCAAGTCCCCTAATCACAACTTTGCCATGTTCCTTGTTGATTTTGAGAAAACCTATGACAAAGTGGAGTGAGACTTCATCCTCATGATGCTTAAAGCCTTTAGTTTCCCTACCAAATGATGTAGATATGTTCAAGTCCTCCTTAAAGATGTTTCTACCCTAATTGAGGTTAATGGGACCTTTTATCATCCTATCCCGCTTACTAGATCCATTAGACAAGGTTCCCTCTTGCCCCTGCTCTATTTTTTATTGCTTTAGATGCTTTATTCTACCTCCTTAAAGATGATACCCTATTTCCTAGAGTTCATTGTATTAAGCTACCAGATGATTCTAAATTGCTCAATATTTAGTTTGTTGATGATACTTTGCTCTTCCTGGAGCTATCTAGACACAAAATTGATTGCCTTAATCAAAAACTTAACATCTTTGGTAGAGCCTTAGGTGCTCATATCTCAAAATCTAAATTATCTTTCTTACATGGAAATAGGAACCCCCAGATTGGCTTCAACAATTTGGTTACTCATGGGGAGGACCTAACAAGATAGTTAGATACATTGGTATCTCTCTCCCTCTCTCTCTCTCTCTCTCTCTCTCTCTCTCTCTCTCTCTCTCTCTCTCTCTCTCTCTCTCTCTCTCGGATATGTGGCTTTGGGTCAAAGCGAAGATTGATAAAAAGCTCAATAAATCAAACAATAGGGTGCTTTCCCTTGCTAGTAGGGTCCAAGTTTGTCAAAAGATCCTCTCTTCTTTATATAGTATATACTACTCCTCTGCCTAAATGTTTAGCAATTATCATATCTTTGAATTCCAAAAATTCATCAGGCATTTCCTTTGGTTTGATGGCAAGGGTAAAATAAAGGCTCACACAATCAAATGGAGTTGGTGCCACGTTGACAAGAAACTTGAATGTCTAGGTCTTAAGGATCTTAGGATGCAAGGAATATCTCTTACTACCAAATGGAATTTTTATGGTCTAGAAGGACAAGAACTCTAGAATATTCTTGTCAAAAACAACATCCAAAATGGTGTCCCTAAGTCTACCAAATCTTGGAAAGCCCTCCCATTCTATGATCTAGTTGCTGGTTGGTTCTCTGTGTCTGTCTAAGGTACTTGGGTCTTTGAGTCCATATGGAAAGCCAGGGAGCATGTGCACAGATTTATAGATAATTCTAGCATAGATATAGTCACACCTTGCATGGGGAAAGCTCAATATGGTGAAACCTCTACCATAATAATAAACCCCTTGCTTTAACCCAAGGTTTCTCTAGGTACTAGTATAAAAAGGGCATTAAGTGTATTACGAACTACTTGGAGCATAATAATCTTATCAATTGGGAGACTCTTAGGAATGATTATGGCCTTCTTGAATCTCACAAGAAAACTTACAACATGATTAAAAATGCTTGTGTTTCCCTTAACCTTCCTAAAATCACTAATGTTGACTCTCACAGATTCCTTTCATTCTGTTGGAAAGATGGGTCCCTTTTCTCTAAGGTCAAAGCCAAGGAGATTTATAAATTGCTCAACTATGACACCTTGATGACTAATTACATTAATTCCATTTGGTATGTTTACACTTGTTCCTCTGATTGGCAAAAAACCTTTGAGAAAGTTTGGAAATATCACACCCTCTCTAAGATCAAATGTTTTAAGTGGAAACACATGTTTGATAGACTACCTATTAGGAATAACTTGGTTGCATATTGTATGCATGAATTTGTGGGCCTCTAAACCTCACACACACTTCAATGTGGTCCTTACCTATAGAATCATCCTGGAATGAACATGGGATAGTTCATCCAAGACACCTGACAGTGTGACCTATTACCTTCTATCTAGAAGGATTTTGCCTGTTTATGCTCTCAGAATCAAGATGTAGGCAACCAGACCTTTCTAGAATGAAGGGCTTTAGAATGAAATTAAATCTAGATGGTGTGCAATTAATCTATATGAAAGATGCAAGTAATCTAATAACATATAAAACAAATTAGACTATATGTGTGCATATTAAATCTATATGATATTAAATCTAAATAATGAAAATCTTATGATGATAGTAAGAAAATGAGTGCACAATTCCACAAAAATTCGATGCAAAGTCAATTCAACCTCTGTAATGTGGAATTAGGAGTCTCTTAAATAGAATTCAAGAGGGATCAATAGTCAGGTTCAACCTTGATGAATGGTTAGGATTAGATAGAAGATTTAGTTAAGATGGAAACTTCCTTGTGTAGGTGAAGTTAACTGTTTCAGATCTAAGTGTGATAAGTAGTTAACTAAACTTGTCATAAGTGTGAGAGCAGGTTAACTAGATTGATTCCAATTTCAAGAAGTAGTTCACTAAGAGTTTCCACTTTAGAACTGAAGAGAGGATTTTTAAAGATAATATTTAATTTAATAAGTGAGATATGACCTCATAAATGCATTTTCTATTTAATTGAATAATCACATTCAATTAATTAAAGTAAGGATAGTTATTAAATTAAATAAATTTAATCCCTTAGTACATTAGTCTTGGGTGATAATTTAATTTAATTAAAGTACAAATACTTCAAATTAAATTAAATCTTAATTAGTAGATTTAATGTGACTAATATGAGTCAATACTTTAGGAATTAAATAATGAGTATGATGAATGCAGATTTAGGGTTTTCTGCGTTTGATAATTAAGTCAAGTAGCAAGTAGCAGAATAAGAATTTCTTAGTGACATAGGACTTAGGATTGATTAAAATAGACTAGAATTGGTGGTCATAGCAATGAGCCAATTTTTGGGTATTACATTTTTCCCCTCTTTGAATGAATGTGCAAGCAGTACGTTCGATTCAAAGAAAATCAGAAAGTGTGATGCACAGATCAGAAAATAAGATTGGTTCTGAAGTTGATGTTATGGAGACCAATTGATAAGCTTTTGAGGACCATCTCTAGAATGGAGCTTAATCCTAAGGAATCCAAGCAGAACACCTAGATACCTGAATTGATAAGCATTTTAAAGGTTCCCTTTAGAATGAAGTTTAACCTTTAAGGATCCAAATAGAACATCTAGATACCCAAGATTAGTAAGCATTTAAAAGATTATCTCCAAAATAGAGCTTAACCTTTAAGGATCAAGAGAGAAAATCTAGATACCTGAGATTGATAGCATTTAAAAGATTATCTCTAGAATAGAGCTTAACCTTTAAGGTTCCAAATAGAACATCTAGATACTTGAGATTGATAGCATTTAAAAGATTATCTTTAGAACAGAGCTTAACCTTTAAGGATCCAGATAGTACATCTAAATACTTGAGATTGATAGGATTTAAAAGATTATCTCCAGAATGGAGCTTAACCTTTAAGGATCCAGATAGAACATCTAGATACCTGAGATTGATAGCATTTAAAAGATTATCTTTAGAATAGAGCTTAACCTTTAAGGCTCTAGATAGAACATCTAGATACCTGAGATTGATAGCATTTAAAAGATTATCTCCAGAATGGAGCTTAACCTTTACGGATCTAAATAGAAAATCTAGATACCTGAGATTGATAGCATTTAAAAGATTATCTCTAGAATAGAGCTTAACCTTTAAGGATCCAGATAGAACATCTAGATAGTTGAGATCGATAGCATTTAAAAGATTATCTCCAGAATGGAGCTTAACCTTTAAGGATCCAAATAGAACATCTAGATACCTAAGATTGATAGCATTTAAAAGATCATCTCTACAACGGAGCTTAACATTTAAGGGTCTAGATAGAACATCTAGATACCTGAGATTGATAGAATTTTAAAGGTTATCTCCAGAACAAAGCTTAACTTTTAAGGATCCAGATAGAACATCTAGATACCTAAATTGATAAAAGATAACAAAATCCAATTATGAGTCATAGAATCATCCCTAGAATGAGGCTTGATCCTCAGGAATCGGGGTTTAGATTATTTCAATACCTATCGATCGAACTCTTTATAAGATGTGATAGATAGAAAAGATTCTAGAAAGTGGGGAATAAGATGCCCCAAGTGATGAGGACATAAGATAGGAACAAGATGCCCTTGAGAAATAAAGATTTAGATTGATTTTGAATTCTAGATCAATGATGTAATCATCCTGCCCCCTTAAGAGCAAAATTGAAAGATGACACACCAGAAATATGATGTAAAGTAATAGATAAAGATATGTAGAAGAAATCTAAGATTCAACAAAATGTAGAAGGGATAAGAACGGTTAGAAGAAAATATGAAGAGATCAGAGCGATCTGAAGAAATATAGAAAAGATTAGAATGATTTGAAGAATATAGAAGAGATTAGAACAATCAGAAGAAAATAGAAGAGATCAGAATGATTAGAACAAAATTTGGAGCCAATTCAGTGTGATTTGAAGGTTTGACTAGAATCAACCATAGTTGACTTAAGTTGACTTTTTCAAAAATAAATGATGAATTTTGAGTTGAAAAGATTCCAATAATCATGAAGTATTAGAAAAAATGTGGACTGCACAAGCATTCGATCACATTGGTCCCAAAAAAATTTAAATGCATTTTTTAGCCACTTAAGTGTGTCAGATTTCGAATTTGATCCCAAAAATGGGTTTAGAGCAACCAAAGTAGCCAAGAGGGTGATTAATCGATCATTTGTGCAGTCATGAAGAACATGATGCTTTGAAGAAGCCAACAACCCCTCATTATAGAAGACAAAAGTAGATTTGCAATCCTATGCTATATGCAACCTTAATCTAGTTGCAACCCTAGGTCTGGTTACCAAGCTTTGACAATTATCATCACTAAGCGTATAGTCAAAACCCTAGATGTCATACAACTCTCATTGATATTGCAATCATGAGAATATGAATAGGACATTTGTTCTAGTTTTGTTGGGATGAAATGTAAGAATTCGAGGCACAAGAAGCCAGAATGACCAGAACATTTGCCCCTTTTAATGTAGCAAGTTAACATAAGCATCAAAACATAAACGTTAGGATGACCAAAATGTTTCTTGCATGGCAGACACAACAAACACACAAGAGATCCAGCTTATGCTAAGTATTCAGTAAGTATTATGTCTACAATGACCCTTACACTCATAACCTGAGACAAAAGTGTGCTAGATATACTCGCAATGACCCATACGTTCACTTAGTAGGATGAGTATTAGTATTTATTGTAGCATGAAGAGTTCACTCCAAAAGACAAGGAGAAGAACCAACGTTATTGATGTATTCATATAAAAGGAGTCGAGGTACACCCAACCATCTAATATGAGATGGAGGCTCTTATAGTGGACACCCCTTTTATAGGAATATGCCAACTTATTAGAACTAAACCAAAAGTAGAAAACAAAGAAAAGACCATGCCCCCAGTCATCACTTCTCTAGTCAAAAATGACATCATTGATTTTCTCAAGGAGACATGATGAAAGAAAAAGAAAAAGAAACAAGGAAAATGCTCAGCATATCCAAACAAGTATGTCATTTTGAGTTCAAAGTTTGTCATGGGATTGATGTCAAGTTCAGTGTCCAAAACATGTATGAAAGAAATCTCTTCAGTAGGGTGACAATAGTAGGTAGATGCAGCCAGAATGAAAGGTGACTGAAGTCAAAAAGGAATCTTCGAGGTAAAGAACCTAAACAGGACTGAGCAACAATAGACAGACACAACAAGAATGACTGGTGACTGACGCAAGAGAGATCTTCTATAAAGGAATCTTGAAACATGACCTTAGTAATAGTAGGTAGACGCAGCTGAAACAATTGGTGACTGTTGTGAAAGAGATTCTATGAGAAGAATCTTGAAAGGAGTGACACTAGCAATAGTAGGTAGATGTAGTGAGGACCACTGGTGACTATTGTGCAAGGTTCTTATGACATTGAAGGGGAATGCCCCCAAGCTATGACAATACTCAATCCATGGATACATGAGCGGAAAGCTAGAAAAACAGTAAACCAACTGTACAGAAAGAAAGAAGATGTGTTGCAAGCTGGAGCATTGGGAACAAGAGGCATCTATTTACCAAGTTTGCACCTTCTTGGCAGGGCTTTCATTTGTTTTCTACCATGATGCTTGTTTCTAGGTTTTCATCAATGGCACTTTTCTTGTTTTTTAATTTTTTTAATTTTTCTCTTTTTGATTTTTTTATATTTTTGAGATTTTTTCAAAAAAAAAATTGTTATTACCAAGGTGCCTATTGCTAGGTTTTCATCAAGATAATAGATTTTTTCAAGATATTTTCAAAATTTTAGAACATTTTTAGAGATTACTAGCTCTCAAGAAGAATTACCTTGATTTTGTTCTAGTGTCTAGCAAGGTGTAGGATGAGATGTATTAGCAATCTAGTGGATAAGTGGGCATGGATAGGAAAGGAGTATGAAGCAGTGAATGTTACCCTCAAGGAAATTATTCACAAGATTACCCAAGCTAGGGAAAAAGATATAACAATATAAGCTCATGGTGTAATGAAGGGTGTCACATAAGTAATCCAAGAAAATGACCATGTCAAGAGATTTCTAAGAACTAAGTTTTCTTCTTTCTTTCATTGATCAAGACCAAAGGGTTTACTGAATAGGATAGCAAAGTTTATTATGGAGGTTATTAGTGAATGACTTTAGGAATGAGGACATCTGAAGGATAAGCAAGATCATGATAGGATGTCATGGATGGAGGAATTATGCATGATGCCTATTTACTAGGTTTTCATCATGGTATTTATCCATTGTGCCACAAGAAGTGGTTTTCACCATAGGATGGATTTATTTTTCTTTACTTTTGCTACCAAGGTGCCTATTTCTAGGTTTTCACCAAGGCACATTTGTTCTTTTTTTTATTTTTTTTTATTTTTTTATTATTATAGATTTTTAGAGTTTATTGGAAAGAATTCAAGCCTTTCTCAAGTTATATAGCATGCCTATAAGAAAGATAAGTTATGATAAGCCAAGGACATAGCAAGGTACACTCAAAGATGCTGATAAGGTAATGGAAGGGAGATAGTAGAAAAGATATATGGAGGATAAGGTTTTAGGATATGGATGAGATAAATGGGATGGAAGGATAAAAGGTGGAGTGGATAGGGTATTGAAAGGGATGTGCAAGGGTAGAAGAAAAAGTGGGCAAGATCAACATTGACACACAACTTGAAGGGTAGTGGAATGATGGAGGAAAAATGGATGAAATAGTATGAGGTTTAGATGTATGAGGTGGCAAAGCCATTTTGAAGAGGGGTGAAGTAGAAGGTTTTGAAACCTTTTTAGGAAGATGTTGGGAAGAAGATGGAGTGGAAGCCTTTGGAAGCTTGAATGTCAACTTTGATTTGTTTTCAATATTCAAGTCCTTCAAAAGAGACTTGGGAATCCATATAGCTTTTGATTTTTCATTAGATGCTTTGGAATGCATTTCTTCAATAATAGATTTAAGAACCCACACTTTCCTTGGTTGAGCTCTTTGAATAGTGGACCTTTGCGGTCTCTTTTGCATATTTTCCTTCTTGACATTCTCATGTTGATTAGAGGAGATATAGTGAACTTTTGAGGATGGATTCATGCACTTGTGTTTGAGTTGATCATCCAGATTTCTTCCAAAAGACTTGGGAGTTGTGGATGAATGAGGCCAATATGACTGGTTTGGATGGAAAGGTGGATGTGAAGAGTTCAAGTATATGTATCTTTATTGATCTTGGGGTAGGGTAGGAGGAACATGTAATGAGAAAAGAGTGGAAGTAGGAGATAGAGGAACATAAGGTCCTAACATGGAGGGAGGGTTTGAAGGTTTTAGCTTAGATGGATAGGGACCAAGGATAGATTTAGAAAATGTGAATGCACCATGAGTATGGATATCAACATCTTTAGAGTGAACAATATGATCAAAGCTATCAATAGATTTATGAGTAACTATTATAGGAGCAATACCTTTGACAGGAGTATTTAAAGCTTGAGAATAGTTTTGAAGTGAATGTAGCGAGGTAGAACAAGAGGGTGAGGGAACACTTTTCTTTTTAAAAGGAATTTTAGGTATCATAGGAAAAGTATCCTTCTCTTGGTCTTTAATGATCTCCTTAAGGATGGTGGAAGGAATATCTTGATCTTTCTTAGTAGAGGTGCATGACATGGGAGATGGAGGACTATGTGGCTCTTGAGGTGGAGGCACGCGATCTTGGAAGATTTGAAAGGGGATGAAGGAATCTTGGTCTTGATCAATACTTGTTTCTTCATCATTTAAGTAGTCCTCTTGACATGAAACCAATTTTGAGGATGAGGGAGTATTTGAATCTATATTTGAATCTATTTCTAGAGTCTACATAATAGGCTCTTGAAGTTCAGAAGGAAAATTACTTGGAGTGGACTTCATAGGCATAGCAGGGCATGATGAAGTATGATCTGTGAAGGTAGTGAAAAGATGTGTAGTCCAATATCTATTGGCTTGAGTTTCTTTCAAATGTAGTCCTTGAGGGTACACATAGTCAACAAGGGGAGTAGCGAGTTCTTTGTTTGGTGAATATGTGTTGGAAAGATTGGACACTTTAGAAGGTAGTTGTATGTTGGAAGAGATAAGTGTCACATATAAACCATTACTAGACTTGGTTTCATGATTTTGATCCTTCTTGAGAGTATAATCTCTAATAGATGATAGCTGAGATTTTTGAATTATCTCAGTGTTAAAGAGATCTTGGATCTTGTTTTTTAGCTCCTTACAATGTGAAGTTATATGTAAATTATGTCTATGATAAGCACAATAGTTACTCATAAAGGAAACTCTTGCCAAAGTGACCTTAGGTAACATAATAAGTTTATTTTGAAGAAGTTCTTCCAAAGTTGATACATAAGATCTTCCCAAAGGGGTGAAATCACCCTTTGGTTTAGGTTCCCAACATTTTTGTTCAAAGATATTTCTAGATTTCTTGGGTGTTTGTGAAGTGTTCACAGATATCTTGGATTCAAGATCACAAGAATTTGATTTTTGGTTGTCATAGGAGGAAGGGAAATTTTCTCTCAAGGAGAATTTTTTTGATGATGTATCATCTTCCTCCTTTAGTCTTTGAAGTTCATCACTCATTGATTGGATTTGTTGCTTCATGTTTGCAATAAGTAGCTCTTCTTCCTTACTAGGAATATTGGATTTAGTGCATTTATTGTTAGCCATTTTGATGTACTATGTTTCCAGTAGTGTAGCCAAGTTTTAGAACATAAGTAAAGTTTCCACAGTCATAGACAATGACAAAAAGAAAAAGCTTAGACAAGGACCACACTAGAACGTAGTCTCAAAAAAACAAGATAAGAGTGTTGTATACTTAGGTACGAGTTGTCTGAATAATCTCTAGAACAACCAAGGTTTATGACTATTGTGACACCAAGTATGAAAAACATAGAAAGGCAATAACAAGATAACTGAAAGATGAGACTAGTCAAAGTATGGATCACAAGTCATCAGCTAAGCAGGATGCCACTATTTGGGACTGTCTGCAAATAGAAAAGAGGTAAACTGTTGCAGGAAACAAACTAGACTTAGAGCACAGATAGCTTTGATAGACCAGTTTGATAGTTTTGACTCAAGATCCCATGCAAATATACTCTAAGAGCCACATGAGAAATTATATAGGCACAGGCGAAGACTGAGGAAAACAATTTAAACTCGCGCGAAGAGTTGCATAGAACCCTGCAAAAACATGCTAGGACTTGCAAGCGAAATAGAATATAGACAATAGGACAAGATTGCAAGATTTCATGTGGAGATTTGCATAAGCTCGCATGAAAACCTGGACAAGGCTACATGAAGAAATGACAAGACAAAAGCTACTCGCGTGAAATTTTGAAAACTATGCACGAAAATGGAGACTAGACTAACAATTGAACTAGATTTTGAAGAGACTTTGAAGATTTTAGATTTTTGATTCATCTGGCAGATTTTAGATAGATACTAAGGTTGATTTTCAAGTGTTTAAATAGAATTTGGTTAGGCAAGTGTTTTCAAGAAGACACAGGAAGCAAGCAGTAGTCAAATACAATCCAACTGAGGACAAAGCAACTCAGAGGGATGGGGGAGTGTTGACCTTCAATTTGTTTAGATAGGTTTGGACATGCTTAAGACTCGATAACAAACACACTCTATCCCTAAAACCAAAAATGGTAGAGAAGAAATAACTTTTGTCCCACAACTTATGTGCATGTTTGTACCTCACACAGGCATGTCACCCCCTAGAGGATGCTCATGTTTTTGGTGTATTCAAAGGACTCAATATTATACGCTAAATGAGCACCCTTGTGGTAGGGGACAAGTGCATATGCCACCTTCCAATGTCCAATAGCATGCCTATGGTGAGTTCTATAGGAGAGATTCTTCCCCCTCCTTGCACAAAGATTATGCGTCCTTTTGGAGGTGAACTAGGTAGCTTCTAACTAAAAGGTTTTTACTTGGCTTCTGTTCATATTAATTCTCGGTGGCTCCACAAGAGGAGTTAAGACCAGCAGCCCACACCAACATCTAAGAGTGCACACACTTGCTTAGCAAGACTGGGGCCAATGCCGACCAGTGCAACAAACAGAGCTTCCTCTTGATAAGCGATATCAAGAATCAAGGAAAAGAAATTAATCTGGCTTTGGAGTCTTTCACTTTACAAAGCATCTTGATTATAGTGAGTTGGAATCTCCGGTGAAAGGAGTGTGCTTACTTGGGTCATTCCTAGAGTTTGGATCACTTCGACATGCCCTCTAAAGGATTGACTCGGATTGATGGTTCGAACATAAGGGTCAAAGTTTTTTATTTCCCTCAAGAGGAAAGAGCATACTCCTCTACCTTACTTTCTCACCCAAACACGTAGAACAAGTTAATTACCGACTTAGCTTAATCAATCTAGACTCATCCTTCCTAAAGATTTTGATTCCCTTGAAAGGAAATCATCATCTCATCATAGAAAAAGGATTAGCACTAGAGAACCACTAAGATGCTTGCCTTCTTTGGAAGAACGTCTTTCAGAAGCATCTAAGTTTTTGATTCACCCTTGGTCATGATCTCCAAGTTGTGAAGAGCATAATCCCCTATTCTTCTGTCTTGCACCCTAAGAAGTTCACAAGCCTTAATTAGACTATATTTAAAAAGCAGGAAAGAAAACACATTGTTTAGTGGGTTTTAATGTTGTTCTTTGACAATCATCCTACAAACAAACAGTCAGTTCACGTTTGGAGAGTTTGTATAAGGAATTTTTGTCAAATGTCTTGCAGACAACTATTAAGCTATAGAAGACTAGAAAAAATGAAATAAAGATGCTTCAGAGAAAACACATGAGTCAAATAGAAGCTTAACTATGGGAAAATAAAATTTAAATTTTTTTATTCTTTTTTATACCCATAAAATAGCTTAGAAAATGTCAAAAACTATGAAAACATCAAAAGTCAAAATGTATGAATGAATTTGTGGGCCTCTGAATCTCACACACACTTCAACGTGGTCCTTACCTATGGAATTGTCTTGGAATGAATATGGGATAATTCATCCAAGAGACTCAATAGTGTGACTTGTTGCCTTCTATCTAGAAGGATTTTGCCTATTTAAGCTCTTAGAATCAAGATGTAGGCAACCAGACCTTTCTAGAATGAAGAGTTTTAGAATGCAATTAAATCTAGATAATGTGCAATTAATGTATATGAAAGATGCAAGTAATCTAATAATATATAAAACAAATTAGGCTATATGTGTGCATATTAAATCTATATGATAGTAAATCTAAATAATGAAAAGCTTATGACGATAGTAAGCAAATGAGTGCACAATTCCACAGAAATTCGATGCAAATTCAATTCAATCTCCGTAATGAGGAATTAGGAGTCTCTTAAATAGAATTCAGGAATGGATCAACAGTCAGGATCAATTTCATGTCCCCTTTTCAAATAATTAAAAAATAATAATCTTTGCTAAGGCAGGCAGGCCCAAGAAAGTGAAGTTTCGAAAAAAGGTGGTTAATCTTTGGAAACCATTGGACTAATAAATGAAAATTATTATTAAAATATGTTTCATTAACCTCTCTTGGACATGAGTTACAGTTATGCCCTCTTTTAAGGGGTTTGGAGGCATTTTGGGCAGAGACCAGAACTTGATTTTTGCTCATTCTTTGTTATTCTTCAGAGGCTGCCAAACCTGTGGAGAAGGAGACCCAAGAACGAGAGTTTGCAGGTTTCCAGGGAGACCCAAGAATGGGAGTTTGCAGGTTTCCAGGAAGGCTAAGGATGGGATTTTGAAGCCATTCCATGTGCATGCTCATACAGAGTTTGCCTTTGTGCTGAACAGTGCAGATTTGTGGGTTTTCGAGTGTGTTTTTGGTATGAGTTTGGTGTTTCCAGTAGAGTATTTCATATCAGTTTGGGTTTCTGCTGTATTTCAGACTTTAAGATGTTAAAATAGAGCTAAATATATGTATTGGGACCTGGTTAAACTTCTGAGATAGTTTATTAGTGTTGTGTGGTGTTTCCGGGCATTTTTGTGTTAATTTTGGGAGCTCGATGAGCATAGTTTTTGTCCTACATTTGAGAAATGTTGTGTAAAGGTTATATAGATCTGGAAATTTAATTTTGTAGGCTTTTATGCTGCTGAAATTTCTGTAAAAATTTCCACTTTCAGATTTATTAATAAATGGTGAAGCTGTGAAGCTTTTGGCACAATTTCTGGCATACCCGATTTGGGGTTTCTTGAGAAATTTGGAGGATCTTTGTGATATTAGTTGTTTGATCTTAAAGATCTGATTAAAAGTTGGAAATATCATGTAAAATCAGAAAAGGGACATTTCAGTGGTATCAGAGCCATGATCTTGCCAGCCTGAGGGTTTGTAGAAGTTTGCAGGTCAGTTTTGACAACTACCCAGATCTTGCATTTCAGTTTTGAGAACTACCCAAATCTTGCATGTCATAATTTATGATTGCATGTTGCTTCTAATCAGCTGCATGCCAAAATTTATGGTTGCATGCTACTTCTAATCATTTTCATGTTAGTTCTTGGTGAATTTGGTGGTTGTAAAAGTTTGCATGTTAGTTTTGACAACTACCCAGATCTTGCATGTCAGTTTTGACAACTACCCAGATCTTGCATGTCATAATTTGGTGGTTGCATGTTGCTTCTAATCAGTTGCATGTCCAAATCTATGGTTGCATGCTACTTCTAATCATTTGCATGTTAGTTCTTGGTGTTTGAAGAAGTTATATCCTGTTGGGGTTACACTCTACTTTATCCAGAATGGACAGGTATAGTACAGAGTCTTAGAGGAAACGATCTTGGACAATTGATAGCCAGAGTCAAAATAGTAGAAAGGATGGTTATTTAGACATTCGAGATAAACTTATGAAAATAAGCCATGACATGTCTAAACAGTTGGTTGAGCACCACCGTATAATGAATGACATGTTATCTGACCCAGCTAAGGTGGATAAGTTGACTGAATTTCTATTTGGCAGATTTTCTCACAGGACAGATGACACAATTCCCAAGAACTTGCATGAGGAGTTTGAGAAACTAGCTGATAGCCAGGTAGAGGTCTCAGATTCTACTCTGCCATAGGAGGTGGTGGGAAAGGATATTACACAGATTGATAGTAACGGTCAACTTGATACTCAAATTGAGATAATTGTTTATAGGTTGTCAAAGGGTGATGCCATAGGTATTCAGGATGGTATAGTTACAACAAGCAGTGACTACAGTGTAGTGGGTTCAGATGATGATTATGAGGATGTTGTTGTGCAGGATGGTGAGATACCTGGTAGAGATGAGCAAACATTGAGCATTCATGACTTTGCTGAGAAAGAGTATCAGGCACAGTTAGATGCTTCATCACATGAGGTTAAGGCAGGTAGTACTTCACATGATTTATCCCACCAGCTGAAGGTGAGTGAAGATAGTATTTTGACTTCATTATCTCATCATGATAGGTATGTGGAGTTAGTTGGTATTGGTCATATTACTCAAGTGAGGATTTTGCTTGAGTTACCAGCTGATTCTAGTTTACCGATATGGACTCAAGATTGTTATATTGGCATTTGGGATTCAGTTGACAGGAGATCTTTAACACTTTTTGGTAGCAGTGTTTGTTTGGGTGCTATCATGGATTTGATTAGCAGATTGCACGGTGTTGTCTTTTCTTGTGCTAGCAACTTGTCCAATGTTGGTATTAGTTTTTATACACCGATGTTGGGCTTTGTTCATATATCTAGTCGACCATACTTGCTAGAATGTGTTGATGATATTTCATATTTGGCAGTGTGTATAGATGAGTCCCAGGATCATATTGGCATTGATGACATCCAGGAGGATGCAGTGGGCAATTTTGAAGACTTAGTTTCCTTGGGTATAGAGGAGTTGGACAACAATGCTAATGTTTTTGATACTCCGTATGTTGATATGAGTTTTAGATTTGATTCACAGGATATGGATGGTAATACTCTAGAGACTAGTAACTTTGAGGATACTCCTTTAGACAGTGCATCAGAGGAGGTTTGTAGGAGACAGTCAAGCCAGTGCCATCATGTGTCTAATCAGTTGAGAGTTAGTGACCAAGACATTACTATCACTTGCCAGCATTTCGATGCTGCTCGTCAGTTGTTAGCAGTTTATGGATGGGGTTCTCCTACTAATGATGAGCAGGGAGGCAGTTATCTTTCCTTGATAGAGTTCCACTCTTTATGGGAGGCTATCCAGATTCTGAGATAGGATTATATGCAGTTGGTAGCCGACAGAGATTATCTTATGAAGTGGGGCAGTACAGCATATGATGCATTGTTGGCCAAGGAAGATGAGGTGAGTGAGCTTACTGAGCAGCTTGAGGTGACTTTTGAGATTCTTGAGAGTACACAGTTGGCTTTCAAGGAGTCACAGTTTCATTTGGCTAAGGTGACCATGGAGTTAGAGCGACTATAGTCTTCACCTGATTCTATACAGTCACAAGCTGTGGTGTTTGGTGATTCAAGGATGTCCATGGCCGAGATTGTCAGAGATAGTGGAGATGGGGATGCATCCATTCTTGATACTAACATTGGAATATCAGGTTCATTCCCACTAGAGTCAGGTTCAGTTGAGTTGGGTGTTGTAGCAGATTGTTGTATGCCTGACATGGTGGTGGCCTCTAGTACTAATGGCACAGAGACTAGAGATGTATCAAAGATCATGTGTGATGTTGGTGAGTCGACAGTTGGCATGGTTTCTGCTAGTAATACTACTCCCTTGGTGATATTTTTAGAGGTAGTAGTCAGTTCCAACATGGTTAATGATCAATTGCAGTTAGTTTCATCTGGATTACAGTCTAAGCCACTGACTGAGATTGGCGCATTCTATCGGCATTACATTGTGAGGTACGCTCATCAATTTACCTTTGATGACCATGTTGATGAGATTATGATACAAAGATGTACTTTGGTTCCTAGTGCTTATCATCAGTTATGGATTAGTTTGATGCCTCGGGATGAGAGTTGTGATGGGAACGACATGGCGATAGGTCCTGCAGTTGATAGCTTGATAATACATGACTTAGAGCAGGAGTTTTGGAGTGATGCTTCAGCAGGTGTTGTTATTGATTCTACTCCTTTGGCTATGACATCTCTTGACTTAGCTAGTGATCAGTCACAGTGGGTTACATCACTTGTTCATGGTGAGCTATTGACTGAGGTTGGTTTTTTTAATCAACATTATATTGCAGGGTATGTACATCAGTTAGCAATTGATCCTTGTGTTGAGGAGTTGATGGCAGGAAAATTTGGTTTGGGTTCCATTTCTTGTTGTTTATCTTGTGATGGCTTTTCACCATCAGGGGTGCATGGGAGTTATGGTTATGAGACAGTGGCCAATGATCTACAGAGTTGTGTTGACTACAGGAGTTGTACAGTGTGTGGATTCTCCATACTTGGTATAGTTTCATTTGAGAGCATTCACCATTGTTGCAGAGTTGGATTGTACATTCCGTATAGGCCAGTGGAATGCATTGATGGTATTTATTGTGTTGGTAGTCCACTTTACTTGGGTTTTGATGTTCTAAGAGTTTGTGTCTCACGGGTTTCTAAATGTGGAAGTTGTGATTTTGGAGTTTGGTTGAGTTATAATTGTCAGTTTGATTATGGATTCCTCTTGGTCATATTGTAGAGGATATTGCAGGAGCCTGTGTTAATTGGTAGTAGTATAGTTCATGACTACATTTGGGATCCAGGTGGATTGATTGGTTTATTGTTCAGCCATTTCTTGAGGACAAGCAATTTTTGGGAGGGGAGGACTTGTCATGTCCCCTTTTCAAATAATTAAAAAATAATAATCTTTGCTAAGGCAGGCAGGCCCAAGAAAGTGAAGTTTCGGAAAAAGGGGGTTAATCTTTGGAAACCGTTGGACTAATAAATGAAAATTATTATTAAAATATGTTTCATTAACCTCTCTTGGACGTGAGTTACAGTTATGCCCTCTTTTAAGGGGTTTGGAGGCATTTTGGGCAGCAACCAGAACTTGATTTTTGCTCATTCTTTGTTATTCTTCAGAGGCTGCCAAACCTGTGGAGAAGGAGACCCAAGAACGGCAGTTTGCAGGTTTCCAGGAAGACCCAAGAATGGGAGTTTGTAGGTTTCCAATAAGGCTAAAGATGGGAGTTTGAAGCCATTCCATGTGCATGCTCATACAGAGTTTTCCTTTGTGCTGAACAGTGCAGATTTGTGGGTTTTCGGGTGTGTTTTTGGTATGAGTTTGGTGTTTCCAGTAGAGTATTTCATATCAGTTTGGGTTGCTGCTGTATTTCAGACTTTAAGATGTTAAAATAGAGCTAAATATATGTATTGGGACATGATTAAACTTCTGAGATAGTTTATTAGTGTTGTGTGGTGTTTCCGAGCATTTTTGTGTTAATTTCGGGAGCCCGATGAGCATAGTTTTTGTCCTACATTTGAGAAATGTTGTGTAAAGGTTATACGGATCTGGAAATGTCATTTTAGGCTGTTATTCTGCTGAAATTTCTGTAAAAATTTCTACTTTCATATTTATTAATAATTGGTGAAGTTGTGAAGCTTTTGGCACAATTTCTGGCATACCCGATTTGGGGTTTCTTGAGAAATTTGGAGGATCTTTGTGATATTAGTTGTTTGATCTTAAAGATCTGATTAAAAGTTGGAAATATCATGTAAAATCAGAAAAGGGACATTTCAATCAACCTTGATGAATAGTTAGGATTAGATAGAAGATTCAGTTCAGATGGAAACTTCCTTGTGTAGGTGAAGTTAACTGTTTCAGATATGAATGTGATAAGTAGTTAACTAAACTTGTCATAAGTGTGAGAGCAAGTTAACTAGATTGATTCCAATTTTGAGAGGTAGTTCACTCAGAGTTTCCACTTTAGAACTGAAGAGAGGATTTTTAAAGATATTATTTAATTTAATAAGTGAGATATGACCTCATAAATGCCTTTTCTATTTAATTGAATAATCACATTCAATTAATTAAAGTAAGCATAGTTATTAAATTAAATAAATTTAATCCTTAGTACATTAGTCTTGGGTGATAATTTAATTTAATTGAAGTATAAATACTTCAAATTAAATTAAATCTTAATCAGTAGATTTAATGTGACTAATATGAGTCAATAGTTTAGGAATTAAATAAAGAGTATGATGAATGCAGATTTAGGGTTTTTTGCATTTGACAATTAAGTCAAGTAGCAAGTCGCAGAATAAGAATTGCCTAGTGACATAGGACTTAGGATTGATTGAAATAGACTAGAATTGGTGGTCATGGCAATGGGCCAATTTTGGGGTATTACACGTATGACCTTTGCTCTATTTGTAGGATGCCTAAGACTATACAACACATTTTTCTTGATTGTATCTTTGCCAGAGAAGTTTGGTCGATATTTGAAATATCTCTTACTGAGCATCTTTATACTCTTGATATTATTATTAGTTTCATTCATGGGCTTTAAAAAGATGCTAATTTGTTCTAGCAAAGTCTTTCCTCTTTCATCCTTTGGTTTATCTGGAAATTTTGAAACGAGGAAAAGTTTCAAGGTAATGGTAGGTCTCTTATTGGTTTTCTTAGAAAACTCATACATTTTAAAATTGCGACACAAGTCTTTTTTGTTATGAATTTGGAAAAGGAAAAGTTGATGTGGTTCCTTAGAGACAACCATGCTACTATGTTCATTTATGAAATGAAGATAGTTTTGAGTGGCCTAGGATTGCGGAATATCAGACTGCCTTTGATGATGTGCTCAAGAAGTTGACCAAAGATACCAAAGACAATAGAGGTCCCTACTTTGACAAGATCCAGATGTTTACTAAGTTCTTGGATCAGAAGAAGGTGGTCTTGATGGAGGCTCCTCAAGGTTGGACCACGTGGGTGGAAAATCTTGATGAATTTCTTCAATAGAAGAGCTTTCTTTGCTGGCCTCTTAGGTTCAACTCATTTTTGTCATGATTGATGAGAAAAATGAATTGACCATTATGAATTCATTTTTCTACCCATGATTAATGGACCATTATGAATTCATTTTTCTCTTCATAATAGTTTTTGATATGTTCAAACAAGTTGTATTTCAAAGTTTAGTTGATAAATAGGTGGAATTCTGCTGGGACTTATGACATTAAGACAAAAAGTGGAGGGCCTTTTGGAACAATAAAAAACAAGGAGGAGTTATCTCATAGTGCTAATGCAGGACTTGATAATGCAGTGAAGTTGTTGGAGTCTATCAAAGAGCAGTTCCCTTCTATTAGTTATGCAGATTTTTATTAGGTTTATGTTAAAACAATCTTCAAAATTATACATTTTTTTCTCTGTAACTATCAATGGGATTTTACTAAATTAGACTATGTAGATTTGAGTCCATCAAATTTAATAATAGATTACTAAAACTGATGATAAGAAATTGCATTTTTTTTTCCAACCTTTTAAATCCAATTAGTTTATCTTCTTTTAATTTGTGTGACAAAAATAGATAGAGTTTTATTGTTACTACAGTTAGCAGGTGTTGTAGCTGTTGAAATAACAGGAGGACCTTCAATACCTTTCCATCTTGGAAGAGAGGTAATTATATTATATCTAGCTCTTCTAACATCTTAAACACAATTTCTTATTTGGGTAATGTATTGCGTGAGTTTATAGAGAAAGATGTAAGAAGTAGGTGATAAAAATATCATTCAAAACGTAAATTCTTATAATTTTTCATAGGTGTGCTTAGTTTTTTTTATGTTTGTTATGTCATGATATTAGCATAGATATGTTTGAACTTGATCATATATTTCTTCAGATCTCTCACCTAAATTTTCTTGATTTAGCATTACAATACTTTGGAACACATCTTAAATAGTACTCAATTTTAATTGTATGATACATGATAAATATGAAAGTCCTGAAGAAGTTAGATTGCCTGAAACTACTGGAGGTAAAGAAATTAATGGGGATTTTGCTGAGGTGTATGTGTTAATGCTGTCATTTTTTAAGTAGTAGCTAATTTATGTAGGGTATGTTGATGATGAACACAGGTTCAGAACATCTCAGAACAATTTTTCATAGAATGGGGTTGGAAGATAAGGACATTGTAGCATTATCTGGAGCTCATACATTGGTAATATTTTATCTTTTTATATTTTATATAAAGCATTAACATAATTTTATTCAAATGAAATTTGTACAATTTTCAATTAATTCAAAAACAATTTTTTTTTTTAAATAATTTTTTTTTTTAAAAACCAATTAAATTTATGTTATTCAATATTTTATTTAAAATAATTTTAAATTTTAAAAAAGATAAAATAAAAAATAATTCAATTTTCCTAATTTAAAAAATATATCAAAAGTATTTTTATTTCTTTAATATTTTAATTACATACCATTAGTTTTAATGCAATTATTCAATTTCTTCATAAAGTGTCATTTTCCTAATAAAATATATAAATATTTTATCTATTAATATTTAAAAATACACAATTGCTTATATTTTAATTATATTAAATTATCATAACAGGGAAGATGTCACAAGGAAAGGTCTAGATATGAAGGTCCGTGGACCAAAAATCCATTGATATTTGACAACTCCTACTTCAAGTAAGGCTTAATATTTAATGTTGTACTTTAAAATTTGTATTATTAATTTATGTGATTATTTCTATTTTACAATTGCTCTATAAAATCTTGAAGTAGCTTTTATTAATACATTATGGACTAAACTCATATTAACCATCAATGGTGATCAGAGAACTAATAGCGAGTGAAAGTAAAGAATTGGTTCAACTCCCTTTAGACAAAGCTCTTTTCCAAGACCCCATATTTAGTAAATATGTCCATCTATATGCCAAGGTACTCATTAATCATCAAACTATGTGAAATCAAAATTTTATGTAGACTTACAAAAATCACATTCTCCTATTGGTGTAGGATGAGAATGCATTCTTTATTGACTATGCAAAGGCCCATCTCAAGCTCTCAGAATTAGGGTAAATATAAATGTTCATAGTTGTACTTTTTAGATAAATAGAAAAGTTCCTTCTTAAGATATTTTTAGTTATTTTTATATAAATATACATAAATATCATATATTTTTATAATTTGATACAATTTTTTAAAAAAAAATTAAAATAGTATCATTAATATAATTTCATTATTTTTAAAAAATTATGCTAATTATTGTAATGGAAAAAAATGAAAGAATGTTATATCATGAAAGCATGATTAAAAAATGTATTTGACTATCCCAATAATAAGAATTGCATATCTTTTAAATCTATCCTTTTAAAAATTAAGATACATGTGTATAATATTTCCTGTATTTTTTAAAATAAAAAATTAAACAAATTTATTGACATAATATATAATATTAAATATTATAAAAGTTTCAAAAAAATAGCTTAAATAATATAATTAAATAATACAAATCAAAATTAAAATAGAATTTAAAACTTTAAATATAAAAATTTAAAATTTTTTTAAAAAAAACTTAAGTTACTATTATAAAAATAAAAATCTTTTCATTAAATTAAATAATCAAAATTAAAATATTTTTCAATAATTTTAGAATAAAATAAAATAATAATATTGATATGTTTGAAAATAGATATAATATTAATAATAGGAAGTCTTAAGGTCCACTCTCACCTATTAACTCACCTATTAATATATGTGATCTCATTCACTTTGTCAAAAAAAAATTAATAATATAAATAAAATATATAGAAATATTTAGTAATCTTCTTAACATTTGTAATATATGTGATCTGATTCACTTTGTCAAAAAAATATTAATAATATAAATTAAAAATATATAAATATTTATTAGTCTTCTTAACATTTGTAATTCCATTTACAATCCTATATATAAATTTTTATTTTTTATTTTTTATTTTTTAGATTAAAATATGATATGTATATTTTGAAATATTGATTTGTTAAATTACTTGTTTCTCAGGTGGAAGTGTGACAAGAGGTGTCCAGTATTGTGTGGCATATGTTTATAGTTAAATTACTATAATTCAATTAATGTATAAATCAAATATTTTAATAGTTTGAAGTCATTATTTATGATGTATTTATGTTAGAGCATAAAATTTTGATATCAAGTGTAATGTTTTAAGTTCTAATATTAATTTATAATTAATGTTTTTATCTTATTATTAATTTGATTACAAGATTACAATTAATTTTAAAAATTCATTATTTTAAAAGAAAATGAATGTTCAATGGTGATAAAAGTTTCAAAATAAATTGCTAAAAATTATATATCTTGAATAATTAGTGAAATATGGACAAGATTAAATATTTACTGGTGGTCTGTGCACGAGACTGGTCTGCGATGCAAGATTTTGGTGCGCGTCTGCTATGCTAGGGCACGTAGGCTCATCCTGCGTTCTTCCTTGCCCCCTTCAAGCGTGGTTCCTCTTGTGCAGGGGCTGCTGCGTGCTGTAGCTTGGGAATTTTCTTTTCTTTTCTACACTGTGTTCTTCCCTTGTCTGGCCGTGGGTTAGCGCTACTGCGGCTTTGTCTTTTGCCGCACCTGTGGGGAGGGTCAGTGGTGGTGAGGGGCTTTTGCCCCGTCTTTCCCTCTTCCTTTGCTAAATCGAGGTTTGGGGTGCATGGGGGATTTCAGTGCCACCTCTCCCTTGCCTTCTGGTGGAGAGTTGGAGATGGGTGAGCTAGCTTCAGGGTTGCATGCTGGTAGTATGGCTCAGAAGGGTAAGCCCCAGTCAGGGGAAGGAGAATCCTCCTCAAATGGGAAGCTTCGATTACAAAAAACTAATGGATGCTTGCAGAAAGCCGAGGTACGGCCAATCTTGGTTATTAAACCTAAACAAATTTTAGAGGATGTCGAGTACTAGAGCAATCATGCTCTTATTTGCAAATTTTTGGGCCTTCGCTTGTCACTGCCTGTGTTGGATTCCTGGGCTCATCGTGTGTGGAACCCAAAGGGAGATATGAAGATTCTATTAGCAGCTAACAATTACTTTATGGTTATCTTCTCATGCATGTCGAATAGGAATAAGGCCTTTGAAGGTGGCCCTTATTTCTTTAACCAGGTGGGGCTATTCGTCAAGCCTTGGCACATGGGCTTTAACTTTGCCGAGGAAATCCCCTCTCGGGTCCCAGTGTGGGTTCACTTGCCGTGACTTCCATTGGAATTCTAGAGGGAAGATATTCTTCACTCAATCTCTATGCTTCTTGGAAAACCTATGGGAGCGGCTACATAGACTCAAGATCGAAAGGTAATTTCTTTTGCTCATATTTGTGTAGAAGTTGATTTAAATAATCCATTGCCAGATTCAATGGAGATATGTTTGGGGTCCGTTTCTTGGATTCAATAGTTGGATTACGAGACCCTACCATTTAGATGCAGAATTTGTCATGAATACGGGCATCTTCTTCGCAAATGCCCTAGGTATAAGAACCCTTCTTTGGATGCTCCTGGTCCCCTTAGAGAGGATAAGGGAAAGGCCAAGGTATCTAATGGACCCGTTGATAGTGAGGGATTTACTCAGGTTAAATCTCGTAATAAGGGCAAAGGTAAGAAGAGAATTTGGACAGACAGGCAGACTGATGGCACATTTAACAGGTTTGAGGCTCTTGGATATATGATCCAAGAGGAAGGCATCCTGGTCAAGCTCTCTTTTGAGGCCATAGGTCAGCATGAGAATCAAGAAGGAGATATGTAGAGAGAGGATCAGATTCTAGTTACAGGGGACCTACAAGCTGAGCAGTTGGATATTGACTTGCCCCCTCTTGTTCAGGATAGTGGGGATCTTCGTGGTTCATAGGATTTGCTGGGACCAGTTTTGGTGGCCACTGACTCTCGCAGGTCTAAGGGGACATCAGACTATGGAAAAAATAATAAGGCTCCTATTGTTTTAGGCATTCAACAAAAACCCTTCAAGAAGGGGCCTTTAGACAAACCAGTAAAAAGTGGTAGGAAGACTGATCAGGAGAAAGTGAAGATAATGGGGGAAAATTTGGTTGAGTCTAGGTCTATGAGACCCACTGATTCTCATTTTTCTCAACCCCATAAACGATTGTAATATCATGGAATGTAAGGGGGTTGAATAGCATCCCTAGACAAAAGGCTATTCATAGATTAATTGAGTCTCAGTCTCTTGATATGGTCTTCATTCAGGAAACTAAACTTTCACTAGATGGATTGGCTAATTGTGCTACGTTTATCTGGCCCCAAGGCTCTTGGAAAGGGGCGGGTGCTGCGAATAGTTCAGGAGGGGTGGCGTGCTTATGGGACCCAAGGAAAGTCTCCCCATTATGGTGGATCTCCAGTTGGTCTTCCATTTCTTTGGTTGCCACTAGCTTTGAGAATGGAGAAAGATGTTTCTTTTCCAATATTTATGCTCCTACAGAATTTCCAGGTAAATCCCAGTTATGGACCCATATTAGATTCATCAGATCCCTGGAACCTTTTCTCCCATGGATCATGGCAGGATATTTTAATGCAGTCATTAGCCTGGAGGAAAAAAGAGGAGGGTTAGCCAGGCTAGACCAATCCTCAAATTTGCTCAGAGATATGATTGGCTCATTGCTTCTCATTGATGTGAAGCCAGTTAATGGTGTATTTACTTGGAATAATCACAGATGTGGGTGTGAGGCTATCTCAAAAATGCTTGATAGATTTTTGGTTTCCTATTATTGGATGGACAACAAGTGGACCACCAGTTCTGAAATTCTTGACTGGAGGGGATTGGATCATTGGCCCGTTAAGCTTTCCATCACTTCTTACAGAGTCACCAAGAATCCCTCTTTCAAATTCTAGCTGATGTGGCTCAGAGACTTGTCTTTACCTAAACTTATGGTGGATTGGTGGGTTGAGGGGATGCCAAATCATGGTACAGCCATGTATACTTTTAGTAAGAGGCTTTAATATGTGAAATACAGGCTCAAGAGATGGAATAAATAGTGCTTCGGGTATCTACATGTCCAAAAGACTGCTGCTCAAACCAAGCTAGATATGATTACCCATCAAATTTGGGACCAAGGGTTGAATTCTGAGATGAGTGAAGCTAAGTCCCTAGCTCTTAAGGAGTTGGAAGAATGGGAGCTTTGGGAGGAGATTTTTTGGAAGCAGAAATCCTGTATTGACTGGCTTCAGGAAGGGGATAGGAACACTGCCTTTTTCCACAACTCTGTCAAGGCCTGAAGGCATGGGAACTCTACCTCCTCTCTTGTCTTAGAGGATGGAATTCAGATTTGTTCTTGTGTAGATATTTCTAAGGAAGCAGTCAATTACTTCTCTATTCTCTTTTCTAGGGAGGATCCTTGTGTTGGGCCTGAGGAGCATGATATATTGGATTGTATCCCTCACCTAATCTCTATAGAGATGAATGATGTCCTCTTAAGACCTATCTCACTTCCAGAGGTGGAGAAAATTGTGTTTAATATGAAGAAAGGTAAGGCCCCTGGTCCAGATGGGTTTCTGATTGAGTTTTTCCAAGGGTTCTGGGAGATAATAAAGTATGATCTCCTAGACGTGGTCCAAGAATCATATAGGAATAAACAAATGTTGAAGTCTTTAAATTCTACCTTCTTGGATCTCATACCTAAGAAGGAAGGGGCTAATCGGCTGGATCAATTTAGGCCTATAGCATTATGTAATGTTGTTTACAAGATCATCACCAAATTGATTGTGGAGAGGCTCAAGCCATTCTTGGTTTTTTGATCTCTGCTGAACAAGGTGGCTTTCTGGACGGAAGACAAATTTTAGATGGAATTGTGATAGCAATGGAGGTGGTCCACTCTATGGCTACTTCTAAGGAGAAAGTTATGTTCATTAAATTGGACATGGCCAAGGCTTATGATCGAGTGAGTTGGGAGTTCTTACAGAAAGTTCTTTTGACTTTTGGGTTTGTTGTGGAATAGGTCGAATGGGTTCTTAGCTACGTGACTTCACCCTCCTTCTCAGTTTTCATTAATGGAGAGCCTTTAGAGCTGTTTGGTGCCTCTCGGGGACTTTGGCAAGGTGACCCCCTTTCTCCCTACTTGTTCATTATCATGGCTAAAGGTCTTGGCAAATTTTTAAAATCTCAGGTGCGGCAAGGTTTTATCCATGGTTAGAGTTGGAATAGGAACCTTCCTTCTTATTCTCATCTTTAGTTTGTGGATGATATCAGATTGATGGGCATGGCTAGAATCAGTGAGGCAGTGAATATTAGGAAAGCTTTGGATATCTATTTGAAAGCCTTAGGACAGAGAATTAATGAAGACAAGTCCTCTATTTATTTCTTTAATACTCCTCAGCTTATCCAGAATAGGATTTCCAGAATTCTTAGATTCCAAATTGGTTCCCTTCCTCTGATGTATCTGGGGGTTCCTTTGGTCTTAGGTGCTCAACAAATGGCTTACTAGCAGGCAATTTTGGATAAATTCAGGAATAAGGTTAGTCACTAGACTTACAGATGGTTATCTTCGGCTAGGAGAGTGGTGCTGCTAAAGAATGTGTTGCAATCTCTTCCCATTTATAGGTGTTGTGTTCAAGTCCCCCCTTCTAATTTTGTGTGGGAATTTGATGCCTTATCTCGACAATTCCTATGGTCTGGTAGCCTCTTATCCTCAAAGTGGAGCCTGGTCAAGTGGGAGTATGTGTGTAGGTCGAAACATGAGGGTGGCCTTGGGCTTCGCTAGATGGCTCTTGTTGTCAGAGCCTTGGTTGCCAAATTATACTGGTGTTGGTGTAACAATCAAGATCAAGACTGGGCTAAGATTCTTTCCCATAAGTACTTTCCTGGTGTGGATTGCTCTGAGGTGCCTTGTTTTCCTTTGGTGGGGAAAGGCTCCTGTATTTGGGATACTCTTAAGAAGGGAGCCGAACTAGTTAAGGAGGGGCTCTTCTGGATTTGTAACAAAGGCTCGGATACTATGTTTTGGCAGGACTCATGGGATGGCCATCCTCCCATTCTCTCTAGCTATCCCCAGCTTCTCCCCCTTTCCCAAACTTTCACTGATGCAGGTTGGCTTAAAGTGGAGCATTTTAAGACTGTTAATCACCTGGGGCAGGTTGAGATAACTTGCTAGAAGGATTCTCAAGAGTGGTCGATGGGTGGCTCTGATGAGGATCGAACCCTTCTATGTAGAGTTCTGGAGGATAGGGTGTGTAACTCTCTCAATGGGAGGGACAGCTTGGCATGGAGTCCTAGTCCAAAAGGTAAATTTACAGTGGCTCAAGGCTATGCTATTCTTTACAAGAACTTACATGGTTTGGTTGAAGTGAACTGGTGGAAGAAGGTTTGGAACAGCTTTTCGTGGCCCAAGTGTAACTTCTTCTTATGGTTGTTGGCTCAGAAGAAATGCCTCACTAGGGAGAATCTTCGCAAATGAGGTTTTCAGAGACCTTTGGTTTGCACAATGAAGAGTGTGTCTCCCACTTGTTTTTTCTCTTCCCTTTTTTGAGGGAGATATGCCATAGATGGTGGGAGGCTTGGTGTCATGGTTGTATTCATGCTTCTTCTGTTATTGAGTTTTGGGAAAGCTTGGGAAGACCTCCTGCAAAGACCTCCTTCTTACAAATTGCCTAGTTGGTGGGTCCGATCTTAATTCTTTGGAACCTCTAGCTAGAAAGGAATCACAGAATCTTTTATGATTCCAAATTAGGAAGTTCCTGGTTGTGGAAGTTGATTTTAATAGGCTCCAGGAGACAATCTATGCAAAGTGTGATATGTCTGTTAATATAGATCCTGGGGATCATGTTATTGTTAAGAATTTAAACCTAAGTGATAACTAGCAAGGATGTACTCCCAGTAAAAGACCAAGTCATGGTAAGTAGTAGGTGCATCAGGATGGGAGGTGGTCTCCTCCCCCAATTAGTTTCTTGAAGATCATTACAGATGGGTCCTCTCGTGGGAACCCGAGTCAAGTTGGTATTGGGGCTATTGGTTGGGATAATGATGGTGGTGCGATTTTTCTCCTCTCTTTTTATAAGGGTCAACATTCTAATAATCTGATAGAGGCCCTAGCTATTAAAGTTTTTATTGAGCATGGATGTTCGTTAGGGTGGCGGAAGATCATCTGTGAGTTTGACTCTCAGATTGTTGTGGATATGCTGAATAACTAGAGGTTGGAAGATGTAAGCTGGCAACTTGCCTCCCTAGCTAGACAAATTCTTGGTATATGTAGTTCATTGGAATTGGTCTCCTTTCGTCATATCCCTCATGAATGGAACAAAGTGGTAGATTGTCTCGCAAAGTGGGCTTCAGAGAATGGGGAAAGATGGGTTATTAATGGTAGGGATGAGTTACCTTCTGAGTATTGTGAGATCATTGATCAGATGCTACTAGAGGACGGGAATATGTAATGCCTATTTGGGCCTTTGGCCTCTACCCTGTAACTTTGCTTTGAGTGACTAAATTTTTACCCCTCTTTTTTTCCAAAAAAAAAAAAAAAAATTAGTGAAATATAATTAATTTTACATCTTTTGGGTACCAAATATACACCACAAATAACTTATTATAGTATTCTATTATTAGACAACACATTAGCTATTACTCCATAATGATGGACCTCATTGCATTGAATCCATCAAGGGCCCATGTAAATCATCACATTACTCATGTACATATACATTCACATTCAAAACTTTTATTTTTATGTAAACAGTGACAAAACAAGGGTGGTGTCCCATAATGAGAGCCCATAGGGATCAACAAATCTTAACATCATATTGATAGCATTAAAAAGGGTGTTGACCCTTACAAAGACAAATAAGAAAGGTCATTTACAACAAGACTGAAAAAAGACTATAAACAACACACTAGCAGAGAAGCTTGTAGCCCACTTTAGGGAACAATTGTAGAACTACTAGATACCCACCTTAAAAGTGGGTAGACAACGTGTCCACAAATGGGGAATTCGATGGGAAATTGAAGAAACACATTTCCTATGATTATGGACAACTATCTAGGAATATTGTCACTAGGATCCCCACCATAGTGGGAAGAAAGTGGCAGAGTCCCCTTCTCAAACTATCAACACATAGGGTAGAGTGTTGAGAAGGTTGCACACTATCCGAAAAAAATAGGAGCGTAGCAAGAATAGAAGATAGATAAGGATCCACATGGCGAGAGGGGATCATACCAACAATATGAGTAGGAGCCATGGGGACTAAGGAAGCTAGATCTATACCAAGAGCATCATCTAGAGGGGAATCATCATTATCCTATGAATCATCATCATAAGAAGTATCTAAAGCTATATCTAGTCAAATAATTATCATTAGCATCCTTCCACCAAGTGGTAGCACCTTTATGCAATGAGAGAGAATAATTGGTTGTCAAGTGACCTATAGAAAAGTGTCGATGACACAAAATGGTAGGCCCTCATAATCCACTAATTGAGTGCATGGTTTATCCCTCACTGTAAGAGACACATCTCCAAGAAGAGATGGGAAGGTATCAATGCCAACCAAAATGCATGAAAAGGTAGAGTAAGAACCATGGTGGTCGTGGTATCATTCACCTTTTAAAAATGTCCAATAGAATTATTGATAACCTCAAGATAAGAACACTCTCAAAAATGAAGGGGAAGATTGATAAGATGGACCAACACCACATGCACATTGAGTAGTTTAGTTAAAGGGTTAAAGGAGTCTTCCTAGAGTTTGGTTTAAAGAGAGTGATTCCCCAAAGTACACAACTTCCTCATCACCAAAATCCATCACCCATTGATCTAGATCTGGTAGAGAAGGCTAGAAACTAGAAAATATATAAAATAAATTGCAAAATTGATAGTATTTCACATTATCCACCATATCAAGACCTCAAACCACCCAAAGGACGTCTAAACAAAATGCAAAGGTTGATACTTTTCCTTGAGAGGAACAAATATAATAAATCTAGAAATCCTAGCAAATATTTTCCCATCATCAAGAGGCATAAAAGACCCCAATCACCTTAAGTAATGGTTACGTGTAAAAGTACTTGGCCTAGAAAGTGTCTATCACATTACTAGTGCTAGAATCAAGCACTTCATCTACAGATGCCGCAACTACTACATTACCAAGGACATGAGTAGAACTTGATAGTATAGCAAGGTAAGTGCACAAAGTTGTGGTGCCAAAAGGGGGGCATAAGTGGACACCTTTTTCTTGAAATCTGCAAATTTTGAACTTCAACAAGAATTTGAAGATAGTTACACTCAAAATTTTTAGATATGACAAAAAAAAGTCGTAGTCCTTTGAATCTAGTTTCTAAACTACTAATTTTTTTTCAAAATGGTTTAGTTTTAGGTCCTCAAAAAAGGGGGCCACAAAAAGTGGTACTGTTTATTCCAAAAATATATAACACAGTACAAAGTGTGGCCCCCCTAAAATTTTAAATTTTTTTTTGAAATTTTTTAATCGCTCTAGTCAAGATTTACTTAACACTATGTAGTTTATCCTAGATTTTTCGGGTAATTTTATAATGTGTATTTTTTTTTAATGAATTTTTTAACTAGACACATCCCAAAAATATGAAATATCTATGTGCTCCCCCTAGAAATAATTGAAAACTAATCTAAAATCAAAACTTCTTTTTTTTCAAAGTGTGTAGAATGGAGTCTAGTTTCTAAAAAACTAAGTTGTTACAAAATTTGATGAATGAGCCAAAATATATAGCCCAATTAGTACGTGGTGGTTTTTGACAAAAAATGAACATACATTCAAAAGAAATTAGAGATGAAAGGCTTGAAATAGTTCAAATTAAAAATAAATTATATGGTTAGATAGCTAACACAGAGACATATAATGCTATGTAACCTAATCTTATCGATACCTAACCATGAGAAATCTTGAAGGGGAGCACAGAAGAAAAGATAATCATTTTTTGTATGTTTGTTGGAAAACACGTCTCAGGCTTGTTCATCAAATCCAAACCTTTGGGTTGGATCTCCAAGGCAAAACCAAGCCTTAGGCTTGGGTTTGATTAAGGTTTAAATAGTGCATGTGCCCTATAGCATGCACGCGCTATAGTGTGCATGTACTATCTAAACCTCATTTCTAAATAACACATGCGTGCTATAGGGCACACGCACTATAGTGCGCACACACTATTAAGATGTAAGTTGCAAAAGAGAACTAGGTGGGGGGGGGGGGGGGGGGGTAGGGGAATTGCTATGTGTGTGCGTGAAAGAGATAGAGAGAAAGTAGGGGATAGGAGAGGGGAGAGAGTACAGGATGAGAGAGAGAAAGTGAGAAAGAGTAGGGGTGGCAAAGAGAGGAAGTGTGAGAGAGAGTAGGGGTGGAAAAGAGAGAGTGCAGGATGGGGGAAAGAGATTTAAAGTAGGGGATGGGAGAGAGAGGAAGTGTGAGAGAGAGTACAGGTTGGGAGAGAGAGATTAAGAGTAGGGGATGGGGGAGAGAGAGAGTAGGCGATGGGAGATGGAGTGGGAGAGGAAGAACTTGAGAGAGAGGAGGATGGGAGTGCATGTGTGTGAAAGAGAGAGAGTATGGAAAGGGAGATGGGGAAAACAAAGTATCTCAAGAGAGAGTAGGGGATGGAAGAGAGAGTAGGTGATGGGAGAGGGAGTGGGAGAGGGGGAGACAGGGGAGAATAGAAATGTGTGTGTGTGTGTGTGTGTGTGTGTGTGTGTGTGTGTGTGTGTGTGTGTGTGTGAGAGAGAGAGAGAGAGAGAGAGAGAGAGAGAGAGAGAGAGAGAGAGAGAGAGAGAGAGAGAATGTAGGGGATAGGAGAGAGTGCAAAAATTTAAGAGAGACTAGAGGGTAGCAGAGAGAGAGAGAGAGAGAGAGTGGAGAGGGAGAGAGTGAGAGTGAGAGTGAGAGTGAGAGAGAGAGTAGGCAATGGGAGAGGAAGTGGGAGAGAGAGAGAGAGAGAGAGAGAGAGAGAGAGAGAGAGAGAGAGAGAGAGAGAGAGAGAGAGTAGGTATTGGGAGAGGGAGTGGGAGGGAGAGAGAGGTGGAATGGAAGCATTTGAGAGAGATAAAGTAGGGGATGGGAGAGAGTAGGTAGTGGGACAAGGACTGCGAGAGAGAGAGAGAGAGAGAGAGAGAGAGAGGGGGGAATGAGAATGTGTATTTATTTATAAGAGAGATAGAGTAAAGGATGGGAGAGAGTGTGAGAGTTTGAGAGAAAGTAGTAGGGGATGGGAGAGAGAGTGAGAGTAAGGGATGGGAGAGAGAGAGAGAGAGAGAGAGAGAGAGAGAGAGAGAGAGAGAGAGAGAGAGAGAGAGAGGAAGAAAGAGAACTTGAGAGAGATAGATAGTAGGCGGTAGGAGAGGGAGTGGGAGAGGGAGAGGGAGAGGGAGAGAAATAGGGGGGATGGGAGTGTGTGTGATAGATGTAGAGAGTAGGGGATGGGAGAGAAGAAGAAGAGTGGGGGGATAAGAGTGTGTGTATCTATGAAAGTGAGAGAGTAGGGGATGGGAGACAGTGTGAAAGTGTGAAAGTAGGGGGTGGTCTGATGGGGGAGAGAAAGTAGGTAGTGGGAGAGGAAAAGAGAGAGGGGGGATGGGAGTGTCTATGTAAGAGAGATAGAGCAGGGGATGGGAGAGAGTGTGAGAGTAGGGGGTGGTAGAGAGAGAGAGAGTATGACGATGGGGGAGAGAAAGTAAGCGGTGGGAGAGGGAAAGAGAGAGGGGGGATGGGGGTGTATGTGTAAGAGAGATAGAGTAGGGGATGGGAGAGAGTGAGAGTGTGAGAGAGTAGGGGATAGGAGAGGAGAGAGAGTAGGGGATGGGGGAGAGTGTGAGAGAGTAGGGGATGGGAGATGAGAGAGAGAACAGGGGATGGGGGAGAGAAAGTAGGTGGTGGGAGAGAGAGTGGGAGAGGCAGAGAGAGCTTGTACAAGATGGGAGAGAGAGAGAGAGAGTAGAGAGGGAGAGAGAGAACTTGAGAGAGAGAGATAGTAGGTAGTAGTAGTGTGAGTGTGAGAGAGAGTAGGGGGTGGTAGAGAGAGTATGATGATAGGGGAGAGAAAGTAGGTGGTGGGAGAGGGAGAGAGAGGGGGAATAGGAATGTGTGTAAGAGAGACAAAGTAGGGGATGGAAGAGAAGAGAGAGAGTAGGGGATGGGGGAGAGAAATTAGGTGGTAGGAAAGGGAGAGGGAGAGAGATAGGGGGGATAAGAGTGTGTGTGAGAGATCTAAAGAGCCAGGGATGGGAGAGGAGAGGGGGTGAGAGAGGTAGAGAGAGTAGGTGGTGGGAGAGGGAGAGTGAGAGAGAGTAAAGGATGGGAGAGAGTAGGAAGAGAGAGAGGGAGGGGATGGGAGAGAGACTAGGGAGGATAGAGAGTAGGGAGGATGGGGAGTGATGTGTTTTGAGAAAGTAGGGGGTGGTAGAGAGAGAGTACGATGATGGGGGAGAGAAAGTAGGCGGTGGGAGATGAAAAGAGAGAGGGGGGATGGGAGTGTGTGTGTAAGAGAGACAGAGCAGGGGATGGGACAGAGTGTGAGAGTGTGAGAGTAGGGGGTGGCAGAGAGAGAGAGAGAGAGTATGATAATGGGGGAGAGAAAGTAGGCGGTGGGAGAGGGAAAGAGAGAGGGGGGGATGGGGGTGTATGTGTAAGAGAGATAGAGTAGGGGATGGGAGAGAGTGAGAGTGTAAGAGAGTAGGGGATGGGAGAGGAGAGAGAGATAGTAGGGGATGGGGGAGAGTGTGAGAGAGTAGGGGATGGGAGATGAGAGAGAGAGCAGGGGATGGGGGAGAGAAAGTAGGTGATGGGAGAGAGAGTGGGAGAGGCAGAGAGAGCTTGTACAAGATGGGAGAGAGAGAGAGTAGAGAGGAAGAGATATAACTTGAGAGAGAGAGAGAGATGGTAAGTAGTAGTAGTGTGAGTGTGAGAGAGTAGGGGGTGGTAGAGAGAGTACGACGATGGGGGAGAGAAAGTAGGCAATGGGAGAGGGAGAGAGAGGGGGAATGGGAATGTGTGTAAGAGAGACAAAGTAGGGGATGGGAGAGAAGAGAGATATTAGGGGATGGGGGAGAGAAATTAGGTGGTAGGAGAGGCAGAGGGAGAGAGATAAGGGGGATAAGAGTGTGTGTGAGAGATCTAAAGAGCCGAGGATGGGAGAGGAGAGGGGGTGAGAGAGGTAGAGAGAGTAGGTGGTGGGAGAGGGAGAGTGAGAGAGAGTAAAGGATGGGAGAGAGTAGGAAGAGAGAGAGGGAGGGGATGGGAGAGAGACTAGGGAGGATAGAGAGTAGGGAGGATGGGGAGTGATGTGTTTTGAGATAGTGAGTACGCACTATAGTGCATATGCGCTATAGTGCATACGCACTATCTTAAATCACCAAAAAAGGTCAAAAACCAACCTTGGGGGGCCCATTTCATCCATTTTAAACTTTTGGTCTGTTATGCTCTCTATTATTCCAACAAAAAACACGGGTTTCAACATCTAGCAAACACTATTTCAACACTTTTGGAAGCTAGCAAACACCAAATTCAATCATTGGATACGTGATTTGAAGAATTTTTTAATATTCCTTTAATAGAAAAAAGTTAATGCAATCCATTTTAAATATTGTTTGTCGATATATAGATACAAATTTGATTATAATTTGATATGTTATGTAATATATAGTGAATTCATTGAAAATTGTATGTTTGAATGAAATGTTATTTCGAAATGGTTAGAAATTTGACAAGTCGTTTGATATATATTGTGTATTCGTTCAAATAATTATAATTTTTATATGTAATTGAATAATTATTGTAATTTACACATTTTAAGTAATTCGGATGTTTGAATAATTTGACATGTAGAAATCATCATCATGCCAAGGAAGAAACCAAAGATTCAAACAAATGCAGATAGGGAGAGAGATTTGACAATTAAAAGCGATAAAATGAAATTACTACTTGAACAAAGAAAATTGCAAAGCAATGATGAAGAATTAACTTTCGAAGAGGATCAAGAACCACTAGTACAAAGAAACAAGGAGGAAGAATTAGAAAGACAAAGAGAACGAATGAGATTGTTACGCTCAAGAAGACAATTGAATTGTGAAGCTACACCATCCTCCAATGTTGGAGTCATATCATCCGCTACACCATCTTTGAATGTTGGAGTCATATCATCCACTACACCATCTTCCAATGTTGAATTCATATCATCCTCTCATGTTGAAGAGACACTGATTTATAGATCCGACGATATACACACTCCATCATGTCATGTTGAAAGCACAACATCAACACATCAAGTAGGTGATATTCCATCTTTTACATCTTATTGCCAAGGCACATCATCTTCGGTTCAAAGTACGCAATACAGTCAACCTTATATTGATGTTCAAAATGTTGAGAGAATTGAAGAGTTTAGAACACCTTCTAGAATTCATTTTAGAAAACCAAAATATTTGATTGATATTGATACTAACATTTTGAAATCAATGCCTGACAAGATTAGGAAGTGTACTTGTCAAAGAAAAGTTAATCATATGTGGAGATTATTTTTTGAAGAATTAAATATTACAGGTCAATGCCAATTATTTGTTGAAATGATGAAGAATTTTAAATTTAGGCCTCTCATGAAGATTCTTGGGCTAAGAATGATGGATGATTCAAATGAAAGAAATATTGTAAAGAATCTAATGAGTGCTTATGACAAAGTGGTTTCTAAATCACGCACCAAAGATAGTAATATCACAAGAGGAGTACTCACATCGACAATAGTAAGTAGCCAAATGAAGAAAGCTCGACTCATGAGAAAGATAAGCAAAAAATTAAAAATTGGTAGAGGTACCTTAAGGAGAGCCATGCTAAGGCATGAGAGATTAGAAGATCCAACAAAAAATGAGTTATGGACATTTAGCGGTAGACTACTGTGAAAGGATAAAGAAATTAGTGAAGCCTTGAAATCATTGATCGAAGATTTTTGGAAAAATAACAAACGTGTTTCTCCTAATCAAATAGATGTTGTAAGAAGGAGGATTGGTCGCCAAAATCACGAGCCACATGCGAAACATTTTTTGGACTCAACTCAGACACAATTTTTTGTAAAATTTATTGGTATATATCCTCAAATTCGAATAAGTCAAATATTTTTTGAGATAGGTAAACCTTTTTATGTGAAAATAAATCACACACACACAACTTGTTGTTGTAGGATACATATTGAATTTTCTAACCGTTTTGATGTTTTTAGGCACATATGTGTAGTTTTGCATTCTCGGTTTGTTTTGCAAGATTGTGACATAAAAGAGCCACCAAGATCTTCAAGGGAATTCATATCCAACATTTTATGTGAAATAGAGGACGGCCAACAATTTTTCAAGACATCATGCTTGGATGTTACGTGCTTATTTTGTGGTTCTTTGAAACTTTTATCAACTTGTCAACGATAGTACACATGCAATTGGAAATGAAATAGTAGATCACGGAAAATTCAAGACAGTGACATATGCTCTAAAAGATGGGAAACATGGTAAAAGATGTGATCTAGTTATTGAAAAGATTCTAGTGTATGAGTTCATGAAGATTTTTTGTGAAAATATTATGTACGAGTATGCAAGGTATACCCATAGAGCTCGATGGTTGAATTTGCAATTCAAGTTGTGCAAGGATACGTTTCCATTGGATACCATTGTTTTGGTTGTAGATTTTGTAGAGAACTACACACTACAACCAAAAAATGAGGTGCAAGCAACGTATTATACATCTCAACAGGTTTCCATATTTGTTCACATAACATTCATGCATTCACCTACAAGTACAGAGGATGACAGGAAGATTTTGAGGGAGTACCATTTTTACATCAGCAATGATCGATCACATTCTACGAAGTTTGTACATGTTTATTTTCAACTATTTTATGGAGATTTGGCTAACAGGGGCACATCATATCGTCAACACATTATTTGGTCAGACAATTGTGCATCTCAATTCAAGAATGCATGAATGTTCTATTGGTTGAGCAGGATGCATAGGTTGTGTAGAATTCAATATATGTAGAATTTCACAGAGGTTGTTCATGGTAAGGGAGAGCACGATGGTGCAGGCACATGCATTAAAAGAGCCTTGGCTCGTGAAAAACTAAAATACAAAGATGGAGCAATATTGATAGATGCAAAATCCATCGTCCAATGGTGTAACACTACAATGGGTCCAAGTAAGGAAGGTGAGTCTACAGTTCATAGATTTTTTTGGTTGATAGATAATACTAACATTGCACCATATTAGGATTGTTGCACACTAACAGGATCTAGTGAGTTACACTCTTTTAGAAGCTCTGATGCAGGTTCATGGAGTATCCACACACGAAAAATGGCATGCTATTGTCCATCATGTGTAGAGAAAAATTGGGATGACTGTGAGTCAACTGAATGGGTGGACAAATGGGATATACGAGTTTTGGACCCAATTGACACCTATCATCCCCCACAAGCACTGAAAATGGTAGAGATGGATTCATCTATTGACTTTGACTGCTTGTCAGATCTAGTGCAACTTGGTAATATATATATATATATATATATATATATATATATATATATATATATATCTTTGTAATTTCAATATGTAACTTTATAACTTTTATCCAAGTATTTTCTGAATTAATGACCGTATTTTGTACATTTGTCACTGTAGGCCATGTTTTTGTTGTTATTGCACCTGAAGACAATGAAGAAGGGATAGATTATTATTTGTGTCATTGTGTTGAAGCCAAACAAAAATTGGATCACTCGATTATAGATGGTGAAGGTTTAGAGTACCATGTCAGTGCGGTGGTTGTAATAGGCACATGGCTTAGACGATATCCTATGAAGAATCCTAACTTGTGGTTATTCGAGGATTGGAAAACAGAGAGGAAGATTCTTCATTATTCAAACCTTGTTGTCGCATCAAATGTCCACTTGATAAAATATGGTGGAAAACCACATAATAAGATTCTTTGGAAAGTTCGCGAGTCAGACCATGAGCCAATACTTGAGACATTAAAATGTCGAGCAGATCCAATTGGCTCATTAGATTGAATTGGGAGAGAGAGAGAAAGTGATCAATTGGATCCAAATACAATGTTACAACATCTTCCCCAAGACTATCACATGACTAAGGTGGACCGTATTGTTATGATGTGTAAGTGATGAGATTTAGTTTTGATTTGTTTAGAATCTAGATACATTATTTGAATTTATATTAGATTCTTTAATAGGACCCATTTTTTTAATCTTATCTTAAAATTTTTGCTGTGCTAATTCTTCATTTGTAGGTCACCAAAGAAGAAGGCTAATAAAGTTGACGCACAAGTGATAAAGGGCGAGATGCCAAAATCATCTGCGAAATGGTATTATCAATTCACATCCTCAATATTTATTAGTGTTCTTTGTTCAAGTACCATTGTATGCTAATCATCTTATGCTTGGAATTGCAGAGGTTAAATTATGTCAATACCAAGGTTTGTAGCATCAATACTAAGGTTTTTAGCATCAATTGGTCATGCTATGTATAGTAGTTATATCATGAATCCTTCTGAACCAATATGACTAAGATTCTCGGAAGAAGACTAAACCATATCACCTGTCTACTCCCTCTTTATATAAGAGTTTTTCAAACAATGAGAATGAAACATTGATTATTACTCCCCCCTCAATGTAAAATTCTCATTGATTGCATTTTGTAAAGTTTTAAGTCACTATCAACCTCTATATCATTGTATTCTTCTTATCATCAAATTACACAACAATGATAATATGAACGATGACTTCTTCACATGAACCTAACAATTATAAATGCTACACCTTAATAAATGTTTGGGCTTGGTCTTTATCATTCGAGCTTATAAAAAAATGCATTGGCTTCATTTGTATTTGGAAGTATTTATTATGTTTGTTCCAAAAGTCATTCTTCATTTGTCAATATGAAAATGCGACTATCATGAAAGGCATAGTCTTATAATTTGTAATTTGTATAATGGTATAAAAGCTTGGCTGTGGGTTTGAATCCATACAACCTATGATGAGTGAATAGTGTCATGCAAAGAACACTTCGTTTCTTTTTCTATTTCAAACACATTCAACCATAATTACCACCATTACCACTACCAAGGGATGAAGTCTTGTAGGCTTATAGGTAAAATTCTGATTGGTAGTGATCTCCTTAACAAGGTCATCACCAACATTGGTGATTTTGCTACGAGGCGGACTAGTATCAGTGTCCAATGTAATACTCTCCTTCTAGTTGAGAAGCATATTTGACCCATTCTCCTAATTGCTTCCCTCCCCAAATTTTCCATTGCCCCCATAACCCTCCTTCTCATGCATTTATTCTATTTATTCTTCTACCTCCTCCTCCGCTTGGCCATTTTGCAACACCATCTGGATGGAACTCTAGCCTTCCTCAAAACCATTATACATGACCTCTCCTTCTTCAAGATATTCTATAAAAAGTTCCTCAACCCTTGAACCTTTCAAAACCCCAATCTCAATGGAAGGCTTCTAGACCAAAGGAACTAGTAGATCCGGTTCTTTAAGAGAAAGAGACAACCAATCCAATTTTCTAGTGACTAGATGGAAAATTGGGGAAATCATTTCAATTAGTTGTAAATTGAAAGGAATTATAAGTAAACTATATCAATATAATAAGTAACTTAGTAATTATATCAATATAATTTAATTACTAAGAAAATGAATTTATTACTCTAACATATAGTACATTATTTTGCACACAAAGGTGTTGAATTTGATGCTTAATAGATTTACATACATGTGTAATAAATAATAAGTGTTGTAGCTTTGGGATCAACGCTATAAAATGAAGGATCTCATACTACATTCACAGAGGTACCAAAATATTTTATTTGATATGGAGACAAAAGAAAATGTGTATTCTTCATAACTGCATTTGAGTCTCATGTATTATCATTTTCAGCTATTGACATCAGAGATTCCTTTACATCTTCATCATTGTATTGATCAACGAGTCCTTATTGCACTCACTAGTTCTAAGCCAATGACTAAGGTATGAAAGAGTTTACATTAAAATTTCATTAGTACTAAAATTCAATATAAAATTCATAAGCACAATCGAGTGATAATTTTGATGGTTTTTGTAGGGTCTTATTACTCCTGACCATCAGTGTATCCCTGAGGTGTATATACAAAGGAATTATCAGCTAGCTGTAAGAAAATATTAAGTTTTATGTGTAAATATATATATTTTTTTAATATAAAATAGTTATTTATTCATATATAATTTTGATTGTAACATGTCGAATTACAGAAGATTCTAGACTAATGGACTAGTGAGCATGTGAGGAAGACCTCGTTATATACACCATCTCCCACTTGTTGGCAATTAAAGACAATTAGGGATTTATTTTGTTCCCCTAGTTGGAAAGAGTATATATCTAATGATGTACATATTACACCTATATGGCATTATTGGGCATATGTTTTGTATAATTTTTTCTATGTATGTCATTTTTTACATATATTTCATGTATGACATTATTAGACATATGCTTATGATGTTTCAAATTATTGATAAATGAATTATATGATATTGTTAGACCTAATGGAATCAACTTTTATTTTTTGTTATCACATTGGTTTGATGCTTGTATTACTGGATTAGTTGATTGGATGCTAAGATTTGATGATTGTGAATTTTAAGATATAATATTTTGGAAAATCAATAAATTTCATAATTCATATTACCTTAGACCCATACAAATGTTTTTATATTTAAAGATCAATAGTTATCCATAGCTTACAAAGTTTAGCACCTTTATGTTGGTTGAATTCTTTGTTGAAATTTGTGACTATGGCTACATGAATGGTTTGAACGTATGATTTAATCACATGTTCTAGATGTTTTTGCATGTGAATGGTTTTATGCCACTTTAATTTTATGCCTATAAAACACTATATACAATGATGCTTCTTGTTAGCTTCAATAAGACCCTATCTTGCCCAACATGCTAAAAACTCAATAATGATGTTTTTTTTGTTCATAGTTTGAATACCCATATTTGTAGAGTTTGATTCTATTAGTTTTATTTTATTAATAGCCCCATGATATATTTTTAAATATTCCACATGTTTGGTTTTATATTCAATCAATCAACATATTTTCCTTTTAATTCTTCCACATTTGGCATATCCATCTAACAATGAACTTATGATACTCCCATCAAGAAGTGCATGATTGCATGGTTTTATGGTGGATGTCCCTCTCTTTTTTAAATTCCAATTTTATTCATCTACATGAGTAAGGGAGATCAATTCCATTTCTTTCAATTGTATTTAAAGGTCATTAAATTTTTTTCAAACAATGGGATTAAATAAATATTATTCAGCATTTACCTCTATCATCAAGGTTGATTCATTCCTCCTCTTATTTTACCAAATAATTTGGATGAATCACCCATGGCTCCTTACATTTCTTGAAGAAAATTTTCAAATACTTTGCAACATGTCTTCTCTTCTTCCATATAGTTCATGTTTATTGAAGACATTTGGTCAAACAATATATATGCTTTGTATATTCTCACAACACCAATAGTCATGGTACAATGCTTACAAGATCCATAGTTGAAGAGAAGCTATGTGAAGCTTCTAGAACCATGGACCTATACTTAATTTAGTATTATTTCATCCATGTTACTTATGAAAGTGGAACTTTCACATAGATAAGTAGGGAAACCAAAATTGAAAGCCAAACTTAACATAGAAAACTAAAGCAAGCCTCAACTATATTCCCATTAAACACTGTGAATTCAAATATCTTTGACAGGGCATATCTCAAAACTCGTGCAAGATATGGATGAGGTTCCAGTTCCTACAAGACCATGTTGCAGAGACCTACAATAACCTTGCTCACTTTTTGGAGATCGCATTCTATTTTCATTCTACAACGCCATCTTGGGTGATGTTGAAACTTGCAGTGTTGGCTAGTACAAAGTTGCCAACTGCCAAATCTCTTTCATCTTTCATCGTGGGATCAAACTATCTACTCCATTAGCTCCAAGTGGCCGAGTAAACCCTATCCCCAACCTCATCCTGTCCCCTTCAATGCTCGAACATTATCCGACACGTTGAACCAGAATGTCCCTAAAGGTCACTAAATGCCACAGGGCTGCAATCTTTGACGGGGCATATCTCGAAGCTCGTGCAAGATATGGATGAGATTCCAATTCCTATAGGACCATTTTGCAGAGACCTACAATAACCTCTCTCACTTTTTGGAGATCACATTTCATTTTCATTCTACAATGCCATCTCGGGTGATGCTGAAACTTGCAGTGTTGGCCAGTACAAAGTTGCCACCTGCCAAATCTCTCTCATCTTTCATCGTGGGATCAAACTGTCTACTCCATTAGCTCTAGGTGGCCAAGTAAACCCTATCCCCAACCTCATATTGTCCCCTTTAGTGCTCAAACGTTCTCAAGCACGCTGAACTCGAATGTCACTAAGGGTCACTAAATGCCACAGGGCTGCCATCTTTGACAGGGCATATCTCGAAGCTCGTGTGAGATATGGATGAGATTCCAATTCCTACAAGACCATGTTGCAAAGGTCTACAATAACCTCTCTCACTTTTTGGAGATCACATTTCATTTTCATTCTACAATGCCATCTCAGGTGATGTTGAAACTTGCAGTGTTGGCCAGTACAAAGTTGCCACCTGCCAAATCTCTCTCATCTTTCGTCGTGGGATCAAACTGTCTACTCCATTACCTCCGGGTGGCCGGGTAAACCCTATCCCCAACCTCATCTTGTCCCCTTCAGTGCTTCTCAGGCACACTAAACCAAAATGTCCCTAAGGGTCACTAAATGCCACAGGGCTGCAATATTTGACAGGGCATATCTCGGAGCTCGTGTGAGATATGGATGACATTCTAGTTCCTATAGGACCGTATTGCAGAGACCTACAATAAACTCTCTCGCTTTTTGGAGACCACATTTCATTTTCATTCTACAATGCCATCTCGGGTGATACTGAAACTTGCAGTGTTGGCGAGTACAAAGTTGCCAACTGCCAAATCTCTCTCATCTTTCATCGTGGGATCAAACTATCTACTCCATTAGCTCTGGGTGGCCGGTTAAACCCTATCCCCAACCTCGTCTTGTCCCATTCAGTGCTCGAACATTCTCAGGAACGCTGAACCCGAATGTCCCTAAGGGTCACTAAATGCCACAGGGCTGCAATCTTTGACGGGGTATATCTCGAAGCTCGTGCAAGATATGGATGAGATTCCAATTCCTACAGGACTATGTTGCAGAGACCTACAATAACCTCTCTCACTTTTTGGAGATCACATTCTATTTTCATTCTACAATGCCATCTCAGGTGATGCTGAAACTTGCAGTGTTGGCCAGTACAAAGTTGCCACCTGCCAAATCTCTCTCATCTTTCGTCGTGGGATCAAACTATCTAATCCATTAGCTTCGAGTGGCTGGGTAAACCCTATCCCCAACCTCATCTTGTCCCCTTCAGTGCTCGAACGTTCTCAGGCACGCTGAAATGGAATGTCCCTAAGGGTCACTAAATGCCACAGGGCTGCAATCTTTGAGGGGCATATCTCGAAGCTCGTACGAGATATGGATGAGATTCCAGTTCCTCCAAGACCATTTTCCAAAGACCTACATTCCATTTTCATTCTACAATGCTATCTCGGGTGATGCTGAAACTTGTAGTGTTGGCCAATACAAAGTTGCCACCTACCAAATCTCTCTCATCTTTCGTCGTGGGATCAAACTGTCTGCTCCATTAGCTCCGAGTGGCCGGGTAAACCTTATCCCCAACCTCGTATTGTCCCCTTCAGTGCTTGAATGTTCTCAGGCAGGTTGAACCAAAATGTCCCTAAGGGTCACTAAATGCCACAGGGTTGCGATCTTTGACGGGGCATATCTCGGAGCTCGTATGAGATATGAATGAGATTCCAATTCCTATAGGACTATGTTGTAGAGACCTACAATAACCTCTCTCACTTTATGGAGATCACATTCTATTTTCATTCTACAATGCCATCTTGGGTGATGCTGAAACTTGCAATGTTGGCCAGTACAAAGTTGCCACCTGCCAAATCTCTCTCATCTTTTGTCGTGGGATCAAACTGTCTACTCCATTAGCTCTGGGTGATCGGGTAAACCTTATCCCCAACCTCATCTTGTCCCCTTCAGTGCTCGAACGTTCTCAGGCACGCTGAACCAGAATGTCCTTAAGGGTCACTAAATGCCACAGGGTTGCAATTTTTGATGGGGCATATCTCGGAGCTCGTGCAAGATATGGATGAGATTCTAGTTCCTACAGGACCATGTTGTAGAGACCTACAATAACCTCTCTCATTTTTTGGAGATCACATTCTGTTTTCATTCTACAACACCATCTCGGGTGATGCTGAACTTGCAATGTGTGATGGAAGGATCTTAATTATATTGTTGGAAAGCGTATCTAGCATGTCATTTTTGGAAAGATAAATCATGGAACTTGGTAAATGTTTCATAAGTTAATGAAATATGTTACTACCAGATTATGTAAACTTAGGATTATATGATCTCCAAGAGTTTGGTTATGTTCTTTAGCGCACTTGGGACGCAAGGTAGTGTGTAGCTTCTACTCCCTCTTTGTGAGTAATGTTAGTCACTTTGTATATGTAAATTGGTTTTCAATTGGGTATGTTATTTTCAACCTTAATGGTGATGAAGGATTAGCTTGAATTAGCTTGTAACTATCTAGCCACCAGATTTTCTATGATTCCATCAAATGTGGGTTTTGTTCGTATTTATTTATTTATTTTTATTTGTTGTGCTCTTGAACTTTGAGTCTTTGAATTTAAACTTGTGCACTTTGGTTTTTGAAATTTTATGTTCTTGAGGTGGCTAGGAGGTATGTTCTATGTTTCTAGTTATGTGTTGTGATGTTCTCTACCAGGTTCAATGTGGACCATTGATAGAATGTATAAGGGAGTAGATTAAGAAGAACATACCATTCTCCTTTTTGTAATACACTATTTATTATGTTTTAATTAAACTCACTTCTAAATCCTATCTTCCACTTGGACCCATTCCTCTTTTGGCAATCCCTAAGATTTCCAATTCTTATTAATTCAAGTAGAGACAAGATGAACCAAATTAATACAGTGACCTATAGATCAAAGGAGGATGGTTAAGAAATGGTCTACCAAAGATCAGCCAAGGATAAGGATAGCATAGTAAGAAAATGATTATTTATCTGGTGGATATAAGTCTTTTATATAACAAACCATTTATATGCATAGTAAAAGAACTGAATATAGATTTGAGACATATAGATCACTTGCAGTCTGATCATCTTCACAAGTATGCAACTTTTGTTTCATTGTTTCATGCGGGTTTATTGAACTTTCTTTATGAGGTCATTTACAGATGGGATGTTCAAAGGTTGAGTTCCTATGGGCTGTCAATACTTCGACTATACTTTAAGTTAACGATTATCAATATGGGAAAAAATGGAACTCGTTGTATTTTGAAGTACTGAGAAGATGACCTTGCCCTTCCCTAGGAGTTTCAAAAATGGGAGACATTAGGTAAGAGAGTGAAAATGTTACTATTGCTTCAACGCACATGACACAATTGGAAATGCAAATTTTGATGGTAATCATTGGCGTGTCGCATCACCCAACAATCATTTTGTGATAAGGGAGGGACTAGGGATGATCATTGTTACTATCTCTTTAGTAGTGGATTTTTGTTTTCTCTTGAATTTGGTGGTGGGGGATCAGTGGTAAGTCTCCTTGGATATTCCTTCTTATGATGTTAGTGACAAGTGTTGCTCTTTGAAAACACTTGTACAATCTTTTTTAAATTATTAGATTAAAATAGAGAATTGTAAGTGTTAAACATGATTAGCCTTTAGTTCCTAGAAGATCTTTATTTCCCCATCAATGCATTTAGAAATATAAGTTTTAAGAAGATCATAAATAGAAAAAATTAGAGAAGCGATTTAAACATTTATATTGATTGGAAACATGTGAGTCTTGAGTTTCCTCCGCCTTTTAAAGAACGTTCCTTAGCTAGTAGACCTAATTCCACATTCCATAAGAGTGTCATTGCGCTAAAGATTTAGGAAACCAACTGCTCTAAGATAAAGCTTCTCGATCAATAATAATCTAGCCTATTGAGGTACATAATACTTCTCAATTAAACTTGTGTTAATTTAGTATTAATTTTGTAATTAACTACAATTTCAATATCTGTGTATAGGGGGTGACTGAGAAAACTATTTGAGGTCCAATTTGAAAATATATTTGTAAGGATCTCGACCAAGGTTCACAACTTCGATGATTAATACATTCATTCAGGCCAGAATCTCACTACAAAAAAATAATATATAAAAAAGGTAGTGAATAACATCATGTCTAGACCCAAATCAACCAATGAAAGTCAAATCAGCATAATGTGGAACAACAATATATGCACTGAGTGGGTTGTCATAAAAAAGCTTCAGAATAAAATTCATGTCTAGAATTAAAAGACCTTAAAGAACATTTATGCTTGTAACACAAATGGCCATTCAAAACTGAATATGATTACAATATGTGAAATAGCATTACAAGAACTTGTAATGCTCTTGTGAACAGCATGTTAATTCTTGTAAGAATCCCTAAGATTCTTGTTATACTCAAAATTTTGTTGAAATTGAATTAATTTTTATCCTATCGGTTAATTGGCTTAGGGTGATATATGCTTCTTGGATGGAATAATGAGTTCGTGATTAACTCTATATTAAGATTCATAGCATCTTCTAGTTATTTGCAAAGGAAATTTATAAATTACTTGCTAATGTCATATGGCTTGCTTGAGAAAGATGTCCATGTTCTTATTGATGGATACTAATGACTATCCACATTTAGTTCTTCAATATCCTATTTGACAAGCTTTCCATAGACATTTCTTTGCCATACAAAGTATTTTTGAAAACATATTTGAGTAGAAGCACTACAGTAGATACTACATGATTTTTTAACAAATAAAGTAATGGGTTAAAGACTATTATTTCCAAGGTTTTATGTCATAGTATTTTAATTGTAATGATCTTAGACTAATGATATTCTTGAAGGTAACTTTGACATGCAGCAAGAAAGACAACCTACAGCCAAGGCAATATTGTGCCTACAACCAAAGCCATAAATGTTCACAGCCAAAGCCACTAGTGCACATAGCCAAAGCCATGGATCCTTATAGCCAAAGTTATGAGTGTTCATAGCCAAAGCCATGAGTACATGAAGTCGATGATCACAATCGTTTACAACTATTCACCAGAAACAACTTCTTTGCAGTTTTTGAGAAATACTAATAAAGCAAAAATGAACATCTACTAGTTAGTAGACATAATGACAACTCTAGCAATTGGATTTAATTTCATACATGCACATATCTAATTTAATGTCATACATGAACATATCTAATTTAACATCATACATGACCAAACATATAATATAAAATGAGAACCAATAATGTCATTTACATTAACAAACACATAATATATTATGATAACCAATAATGTCGTATATGAACAAACATATCATATATTAACCAATAATGTCATACATCAAATATAGAATGTCATATGTACATCAAATGTATGTTGAATATGTCTCTTTGATGCCTATATATATACATGGGGAAGGAAACAAGTCTCTCTCTCTCTCTCTCTCTCTCTCTCTCTCTCTCTCTCTCTCTCTCTCTCTCTCTCTATATATATATATATATATATATATATATATATATATATATATATATATATATATATATATATATATATATATATATATATATATATATCGAATATCTCAACTACATCTTTTCCTTCCCACGAGGGGAAGGAAACAAGTCTCTTGACATCCTCTGCCGTTGTGTGGAGGGAGACAATGGAGATGATGGGGCCCTCCTGATATGCGCACTTGACCTCTTGTTGAGGCTCTTCTCCAGGTTCAACTGATACAAAGAAAGTAGATATGAATCAATATTTATTATACATTGAAATCAAATATATGTACACACAAAATCAATTATTTTCTTACCGCCAACAAATAGTCACTCTGTAAGTCCACCTCAAATGCTCGTGGATGATCAGGCATGACAAGACCTTACAACAATTCAATAAATATAATCACTTATAAATAACATTATAAATTTTGAGATTAACTATTATAAACAACAACTAAAACAAAGAAAATTCTTTCATACCTCTGTCAATGGCTGTGAGCTAGCCACAACTGCAGCCACTCCACTATCAACAGATTGTCGCAGATGAGGAGGTGTGTCCGACATCATGAGCTGCATGACATACAATACATGTTATATCAAACATGAAACATGGAATAAATATAATCAAATGAATTAAATTAATATGAAACAACTGTACCTGTGTGAAGCTCGTATGATGTCTCTGCTCTGTGTCTATGGTAAAGGTTGAGGGTCTTGTGGAGAACTCATGCACATGCATAATTTTTTTTGTCAATCCTTAATATGATTACATAATAAATATATGTATTAATTAAAATGATTAAATTGATACATACCTCAGGACTTGTCGAAGGGACAAAAAATGGGCCTGGAGGATCGCTGCTAGGCCTAGCAACACTTTGACCCTAAATTTTGAACAATGTCAATAAATGCTAATTAATTAATCATTCACTATACATATGAAATGTGATCAAATTAGTAATTTGTAGGGTCCATTTTTCGTTGCACCAAAAGCCATGACTGTTAGTGAACATGGACACCACATAATTAACCACCTGTGGGTAGGGGAGCGCATCGCATCACCCAACAATCTCCCCCTCGACGCACATACCTGGTGCTTACGCGGGTCGAGAAGGCACTAGGGAGATTTGAACCCATGACAGGCCAAAACCAAGCTCTGTTACCAATTGTAGGGCCCATTTGTTGTTGCACCAAAAACCATGACTGTTAGTGAACATGGAACACCACATAATTAACCACCTGTGGGAAGGGGAGCGCGTCGCATCACCCAACATAATTTACCTGTGTGTCAATGCCAAATGTCTCATTCAAGAATTGATCAGTGACAAGCCCATCATCCACACCATCTCCGGCATGAGTGCCAAATGTGCATAGGGATCTGCATGAAGTGCACATGTGACCACGATGCATAGAAGGCTCCCCCTCAACTAATGGGCTCGTGGAATGGATGAGGGTCTGCGTCAAAGCATTAATGGTCCCTAGAGTGCTGGCCTCTACATGTTCCTTCACAACTGAAGGAATAATCACATGCTCGTGCTGTGGATGGACCACAGGTGCCCTAACTACATTAGGGTCACGACGTGCTCTTGGCCTCTCAAATGATGACCCCCCACCTCTACACTGGGAGTCTAACATATCCAAATAATTGGGGATCTCCCCAAGGACAAACTCACAATATAATTTCTTCAAAAAATACATGGGGACCTCGTGATTGTTGCAAGGAGGGGCATCAAAAACCATCCACCATCTATCCCAAAAATTATTTCTAATAGCATCGTGTATGCACCAATGGATGGGGAATCGTTTAGTACCCTCTCTAACAGTATTTTGCTCACCGGGTTTTCTAAATAATGCACATATACTACCTTTTGGTATTTCTTTTTTTTAAACATCTTCATATGACAATTTATTTGAATAAAATCTTTTTTGTTCATCCCTCTTAGCCCGCCAAATATCTAACTGACCACTAATTGAGTCTATCTGAGTGTTAATAGATTCGAGGGATGATGCCAATTGAGCCCTCATTGGATTGGTTTGTCCGGATTCTTTCAACCGAGCAATGAGTCTTTCTAATTCAGTTTTGCTTCTCTCTATTTCATTTATCATATTTTCTTGTGTGCTTGCAATTGGTTCGGGTTGTGGAATTTGTTATTCTTCTTGAGGAGGGTTTTGATTTTGAGGTTCTTGATGGTTTTGTGGATTTTCTGGTTGATTATGGACATTTCCTGATAAAAAATCAATTGAAATCCAACTAAATAAACAAATCTAAATGAAATTTGTAAAAACCCTACAAAACAATATCAAAAACCAATAAAACAATATGGAAAACATATTAAAAAATGCAAAGTTAAGTTTATATCACTTACCTTGTCATCGTGGGTGTGCTCGTTGTCTTTGATTTCATCGGTGAGGAGGCATTTTGGCAAATGGTGGTGAAATTTTGCTGTCAAACCCGCATACACGCTGTAGGAGAGCCAAAAAATAAGATGAAAATGATGGGCCGCGGGTCTGCAACCCATCATATAACTTTTTTGTCATCAGAATAGAGCGTACGTGCTATTGAAAATTAGAAAAAAAAAAAAAAAAAAAACCTTGTCATCTTTTTGGCACCACAACTCGGTGCATATGCCCAGCACCTAGATAACTACCAACCAACTAGAGTCATACAAAAGTAAACAAGTGAGGAATGACATGCCAAGTATAGACTAGATGTTTGTATTTAAAAGTAAATTTGAGATTAAATAAAAAACATGCAAACCTAAGAGATATATTCAAAAGAACTATCAAGGTAACTCAGAGGCCAAAAAAGTAAAGAAAAATCACTCTAGGTACATGAATAATAAAATTTAAAAACTTAAACAAGAAAAAGGGGAAGGTGATCCACTATATAGTTCATAGGAATTGTTACTAAGTTTTGGACGCCTGATAAAAAATAGAGGGGAGAAGAATATAAATCATGGACTTGATCACAGACAAAACACTTAGGATAAAGTGGTAAGAAAAGTGTATATATGGAAAGTTTGTAATGGATGTGGGGAACTCAAAAATCTAAAATCTTCATGACCATTGCTAAGAACTCAATATACATATGCAAAAATATAGAAGTAAGCTAAACACTTTGTATATAGTAGGGATGAAGTTGAAGAGGAATGTGTGATAAAGAAAGTATATGCAAAAAAAAAGGGTTAAGGGAACTTTACATTTTTTTAAAATAATTAAGTATAGGATAGTAGTCAAAATGCTAGATGCATGAGAGAAAGTGTACAAGAACAAGGGAAATCATTAAAAAGATAAATATTATTTTTGGCATAATCTTTCAGTACATAATATGGGATATGGAAACTAAAAGTGAGTTCGTAAGTACAAGTAATTGATTTTGTTTCTATGTAGTGTTATGTCAAGACAACCCGAGAATGCATTTTTTCATCATCTATTTTGAAATATCCATTGAATAAGTGTTCATGTTCAAGTGGGAATCATAACAGTAACATTTCAATTAGACCACTAAAAGAATCTACACTAAAATTTGCATCCTGTGATATTCACATGTTTGCTTAATGTTTATTGATATTTGACAAGGTTATACAATTGTTTAATGCAGAGGGTTGACCTAAGAGATCTTGATCCCAACTATTGATTAACCTCCCAAACTTATCATTAATCATTTACATTAACAAAAGTGAAAAGAAAAGAAAAGTGGGTTGCAGGCTCGCTTTAGCAAAGAAAAATAGTAGAATAAGCAATAGATATACATCGAGATCAAAGAAATTAAGATTCACAAATTGAATTGGAAAAATTATAACCCTATACCTAATTCAAAGTGAAAAGAACTATCCAAACTATTATTTTTTACTAACATAACAACAAAATACAATAATATATGAAAATCATTTCATTGCTATTAATCATATACAACTAAATATCCCTAATCTATTACTTATAAATTCTCAAATGAACATTAATTATATATTTTGTCATTCCCTACTATTTGTTAAACTTATATTAATTTATAATATATACAATTCTAATATCTTAATCACTTAAACATCAATAAAAATACATACTAAAAGTTAGTTAAAATTAATTGGCAAAATAATATTTAGTAAATATCAAACATGAGATCGATAATGTAGTTGAAACCTCTTATACTTCTTATCTTTATGAATTTATATTAATTAGACTTATGATGATGCTTAAATTGTAAAACTTGTCACTGATTTGCCAAAAGTGCTCCATACATAACTTTTTGAACCTTCATATAAGAAAAGATACTCCTTTGGAGTTTGTCCTAGATATTATTAGTTCCTCCAGGATGCTATTGCATCCATTAGATGTCATAGGATGCAATAGTAGCTTTTAAATAGTCAATCTACAACATATGTCTATAAACTATAGTTTTAAATTTTCCATCTATTTAAATGATTTAAACAAAATAATTTATCTCTTCTTTGATTGGCTTAGAGCAATAATAGTAGGGAGTAAAATTAATTTTCTTCATAGAAAATTAGGATATTTTGTACACTCTACTTTTAATACATTAATTTATAGCTTATGTCATCTTTTCTAGAAATCTTCTTTTACCATATTTAATGCATTAATTATAGCGTATGTCATCTTTTATACAAATCTCCCTTTACCATAGAAAATCATTTTTAAAACTATTTTAAACATAAAGATCAAATAGTAATTATATCAATGACATGACATGTTGACTATTTTCTTTATATAAGAAATAAAACTTAAATCTTAATATTTTTCAATATAGTTTTATTTTATTTTTACTATTTTATATTATTATGTTCAATTTTCTATTTTACTTTTTCAATTATTGATTGTGAACTAGAATATTTATATAAATATTTAATCACAATAATTTAATATAAATATATTAAATTTTATTTTATTCATAATTATTTATTTATTAAATTTTATTTAAGAACATTATAAAAACTTTAGGAATTAAGTTTTTACATTCTAAAAAGCCAACGAAATTACAATAAAAATTTAGCAATATTTTACATTTTAAATTATATTTGTAAATTTTAAACAATATAAAGACCAACAATTCAAATATTTTGTTATGAATATTTTTCTCTATTCTTGCATTATTTTCTTTTAACTTATTTATCTTTTATATTTCTTATATTATAAAGTGAATTTGGTGCTAATATACCAGGGCACCATCTTATCTGAAGCTAGATTTTCTATCTAATGCAAATAAGCTACTTTTACACTACTCAAACCATAGCAAGTCACTCACATCAAGATTCAGCATAGACTGTCTCATGCAATTATCAATGTTTGAATGGGAACATTGCTACTTCTATTTTGTTTAAACTAAAAATTCAAATGGCAGAAACTATGACGCTTGCGTCGCTTGTTATTACAACAGCATCGTTGGTGTGTATAATTTTATTAACGTGCAATACATAGGACAACGGCTTTGTCTTTGCCTCTCTCATATTAAATGTTAAAAGAAAAATATTCTAGGCACTTGAAAACTGAAATTTTGCCATGGTTCGAACTCCTAAGATCGAGCAAGGTATTTTCATTATTGGCAATGAGAGAAAGTCAAAACAGTTACCGCTGACATTTGAATTAGAGGTCGCGAGTTCGAGGCCTTGGACGATCAAACCACATTTATCAGGGGCAATGAGATTACATCAAAACAACAATTAACATTGACCTGGAAATAAATCAGAGGTCGCGAGTTCGAGACCTTGAACGATCAAACCACATTTATTAATCAGTAGCAACGAGATTCATCAAGATAATTACTAATCACCGCTATATCACAAGTTGAGGGTCAGAGACCACAAAGATCAAAGTAATTGACCTTTCAGGGGCAAGATAAAAAAGCTCAATATTCGCATAGAGTAGAAGTAGAGGTTGTAGGTTCGAATCCCTGCAAAATCAAATGAACTCTACCTCTGTCACTGATATCACACAGCATTTTGGCCTCGGCGGTGTTGAGACATTTCAAGAGAAACGAGCTGAGGCATTAAATTACGTTGAGTGCTGCGAAAGAAAGCGCGGTAGATGAAAAATAGGAGTAGCATGGCACCTGCAGCAACAAAACAGAGCACAATCCACTTGACAGCAGGGATCATGACAGCAACGCCAGCGGCCATGAGAGCGAAAACCAAGCACAGTGCTGCCAACACCAAAATCGTTTCCATCAACCGGGCGACCATCTTAGACGTTTTCAGGTCGAAAGCGAGATTAATCATAGCCACCGCCAATGAAGCAACCAAAGCGAAGCTATCCAGGAAGAAAAATATGTTGAAGGAAATGGTGTTGCCCAGGACAGCTTTTCCCCGATTATTGAGGCCTCCGGGCATTGCTACCATGAGCGCCAAGCTCCCTGTAAACAAAAGGGCGGCCGCCTGTATAGTCTTGGAGGAAGGTTCCGAATGATTTTCTTCCGAGGTGGGGTTCGTTAATGCAACCGGAAGATCTTCTCCCGATTGGTCGACCACAGCCACATCTCCTTCCAATTCAACGACCACAGCAACAGCAACATCTCCTTCCGATTGATCAACCTCAGCAACAATTTCCCCAGAACCCTGGCAAATAAACACCCAGAACGTTACATAGAATCTTTAGAAAGAAAAAATCGAACTTTGGAGAAGATGCACTCCTGATTTCGACTTCAAAAGAAAATGCACAAAACAGGGCAAGATAAAAGAAGAAAAATCATACACCAACACAGAGACAGAAAAAAATCGAAATTCGGTGAAGCAAGCACTGCAGATTTCGAAGACGAGATGCAAGTAGACATAGCATACAGCAATACCAGAGACAGAAAATAATGAAATTTGGAGAAAGATGCACCTGAACCTCAGTCTGAGCAACCTCCGACTGGAGCTCCATTCGATTCTCGCCGTCTCCTCAATTCTTCAACTCAGTAACTCGACTTATATATAATACACAGAGGCAAGAAAGCAATCGACTCTAACGCGGTCATCTTAAGCTTAACCTCATCTTCACCTGCCATTTCTTGTTCACCTATTTCTCCTTCAATCTTGAATGAGATTTTCTTTGCAGAAGAAGAACAAAACTTTGATGTACTTATATAGCTTTTTCTGCTTTGCTGGGCAAGGGAAAATATCAATTGCTGACATCGTTGCTGACGTCGTTGCCACCAGAAATTCTCGGGTCGTCTTGACATAACACTACATAGCAACAAAATCAATTACTTGTACTTACGAACTCACTTTTAGTTTCCCATATTATGTACTGAAAGATTATGCCAAAAATAATATTTATCTTTTTAATGATTTCCCTTGTTCTTCTACACTTTCTCTCATGCATCTAGCATTTTGACTGCTATCCTATATTTAATTATTTTTAAAAAACATAAAGTTCCCTTAACCCTTTTTTTTTTTGCATATACTTTCTTTATCACACATTCCTCTTCAACTTCATCCCTACTATATACAAAGTGTTTAGCTTACTTCTATATTTTTGCATATGTATATTGAGTTCTTAGCAATGGTCATGAAGATTTTAGATTTTGGAGTTCCCCACATCCATTACAAACTTTCCATATATACACTTTTCTTACCACTTTATCCTAAGTGTTTTGTCTGTGATCAAGTCCATGATTTATATTCTTCTCCCCTCTATTTTTTATCAGGCGTCCAAAACTTAGTAACAATTCCTATGAACTATATAGTGGATCACCTTCCCCTTTTTCTTGTTTGAGTTTTTAAATTTTATTATTCATGTACCTAGAGTGATTTTTCTTTACTTTTTTGGTCTCTGAGTTACCTAGATAATTGTTTTGAATATATCTCTTAGGTTTGCATGTTTTTTATTTAATCTCAAATTTACTTTTAAATACAAACATCTAGTCTATACTTGGCATGTCATTCCTCACTTGTTTACTTTCTATTGCAACCAACTCTATAATTCATTCTAGAATCAACTCTACTCGTATACCATTAACAATGTTGAAAAAATTACTTGTTGATATCTATTAGGACCATCTATAGCTATCTTAAGTTTCTCTAAATAAAAATCACCCATTTAAAAGCCCTACAGAAACCTTTATTAATGATTATATTCATGCGCTCTTGTAATTTATTTCAATTTTTTGATCACTTATTATAGCCAATTCACGAGATTCAATTAAAACATCCATTGAAATATTCTATTTGATGCATATTTGAGTCCCAAAGTTAGGTATGTATTTTTGTCGATATTAAGTGATTAAAATATTAGAACTGTGTATATTCAATAGGTACACACAATTATAAATTAACATAATCTTAACAAATGATAGAGAACGACAAATATATAATTAATGTTCATTTAAGAATTTAATATAATAGATTAGAGTTATTTAGTTGTATATTATTAATAGTAATGAAATAACTTTCATGTACTATCAAGAACTTTGTTGTTTTTTATTAAAAATAAAAGTAGTTTGGATAATGCTTTTCACTTTTAATTATGTGTAGGATTATGATTTTTTCAGTTCAATATGTAACACCCTGCCAAGGGATCCAAAAGAATTAACCTAAATTTTTACTAAGTTTGCCAAAAAAAAATTATTTTTATTTTAAATCATGATAGATAAACCATTCGTATCAAATACATACTAGCAGAAGTAATAACATACATACAACTAAAAACATTCATAACAAGTTATATTCCTTAAGGATCCCAAGACGTTGAGTCACATTTGATCTAATTATTACTAAGTCTAACCACTACCACATCCACATGAAAGAATAAATAGAAAGTCCAATGTCCATACTACACATTTGTTCTGAATGCCTCTTGGCAATTAAATTCGAAATGCTCAATCATCCACTGTACATGACACAGGGTACGAAAGGCTTAAAAGAATATACATATGTAAAAATAAAGATACATCATCCTCATCGACCATGATACAAGTGCAATAAAGTAAATGAAACCAAATTCCGTACATGATACATCATCATAGAAGATATAAACATCCATCGTAAAAGATAGCCATAAATCATAAACACAACACATAATTATCTAAATGCACGGCTCCTCCCAACCGTAAATAGCATCATTAGACCATCGTGGGTCCTAGCCATCCCTCTGTGCGTAACATCCCAAGTTACCAAAGAGATCATCGATATTATCATAGTAGGAATGTCACTCCTAAGACATAGTACAACATATGCATAAAGAATTCTAACATGCTACAACATATGCATAAGAAATGTAATCATGCAAAATAAAGCATAAGATGATCCTACAAAATAGATAACATCACCTATCACATGCTAATCATCAATATAGAGAAACATACCAGTAAATAACATCCATCATAAGATCCACGAACAAAATGAAGATAAATGCCAACAAAGAATGCTCCAGCCATAGTGACTACAGACAGATCTCCAAATGGTAAGAGTGAAAAAGCACTACCACCCGACCGCGTGGAACCTAAATGGTCCACTCCCACTGCCCTAAGGAGATAGTCTCAAGTCCCAAACAGGATATCAAATCACATAACACAAGATAACAAATCAGATAACACAAGTACTCTCTAAGTCCAAGAATCCTAAAAGTATACTAACTCAAAGGTTACAACACAAACCAACATTTAATCCCAAAGGCACAACAAAGACATCTAGGAAACCTACTATGTAAGCGGGAAAGTGTCATCGCACGAATCACGCTAGAGCTACCTTGGTAGTCTCTCACTAGACCCTAGCCCCCTAGTGATCCCTATGCGGCCACTAGTATCCTCTCGTACTGACGAGGCATACTACGGAATGCAAGGTCACAACCAAGCATTCTCTCTACTCCCATCCTAGTCTGTACTAGCACTCGAGGCATGGGCAAGAACATACAATTATCTTATTAGGCTCATTTTAATCTCCATTTAGTGTAAATATTTTCACTTATTAAAACAACTTACAATGAGTTACCTTGGCAGGCACTTAGGGCCACGGCCCCCATTGCAAACCACTTCCCGACACTACAAGTAGATAACCTACCCTAGGCTCATGGAATCATAACTCACAAAATCACCTCAATCCTATACAAGCAACTGGAAAAATGCCAAAAGATAATCCACAATAAGAACATCAAATCTCCATGAGTAACTTAAAAGCATCCATTAATAATCATGACCACAACAGTTCTCTATTGGCAACTGAAGGTATCACTGATAATCACAATATCCATCAATCCTCATTGAGCAACTGTATAGTATCTCAAAATAAATCTCAATATCCATATCAATGATAAATCACCATATCCATTGGTTCTCAACAAGAAACCAAAAAGGCATCTCAAAGAAAATAATACTGATCGAAGACTCCAAAATGGTCAAGTCAAACATGCCACAACATGACATCATCAAGAATAAATCAACACTTCAGTCCCATCAAGGCAACTGGAAAGTAATCCAAGTATAACTGATCGATGACTCAAAAATGGTTAAGTCAAGTGTCTCATGTACATACATCTCAACTTCACACAGGAAGACTGATGCACATCAACAAACAGTGAATACAAACATCTCATGGAGTACACCATCACATTACCATGGTTGGGTTTAGAAAGATCGAGATCAAATAACATCAACATGCCATCACATTCACATAACCCCCAAGCCTCTGGTAACAACCTAAGACTGGTCAAAGCTAGGACAAACCCCAAAACCCCAAAACACATATAACATAGAGAAACAAGGTACAAACACATGTTTTGGTTTGCTTTTGCAATCACATGATTAAGCCAATTATGGGGTTTTCGATTTTGTTTCAAGTATATTTCAAGAGTATAAGATTCTTCTACAAGTCAACCCATTTATTTCTTTGAATAAAGCATAGAATTATCCTTCCATTATTTTAAAACAATTTTCTAAAATAGTCAAAAGATAATTATTTACTTATTTAAATCATTAAACTAATTCCCATTGACTTTTAATAAAATCGTTGCATTATTTACTAGAATCAATGTTACTAATAATTAAAAGAAACTCTCTTAATTCCAAGAGCATCTCCCATTATTCAAATCATAAAAATAATACTTATCAACATTCAAATAATTAGTTTACAATTTCCTTAAAACACTTCAAGGACAATCATTTATTTAAAATAGTCTTCATTGATTTTAGGTAAAATCAATCTTATTAATAGTTCAATTATTTAATTCCACTGAATACTTATTAATATCTCTTTTATTTTAATTTTCCCTCATCTAAAAATCCATTTACTAAAATTGACTAATAATTAATTACACTTCTTTCTACTATTAACTAATCTTAATTAAATTTAATTTAATTAGATTAGTTAATAAATCACATAAAACTAATGCATAATAATAAGATTCTATTTTAATTCGAACCCAAACTTGAATCAATTTTCAAATCTTGATTCTACTAGGGAAGATTGCAATAATATTTTTAATTCTCATAACTGGATGAAACAATATGCATGCCTGAATTACAAAATTGAAGATTCATTCATAGAGAATTATTTAGACACACATAACAGACACGATGAAGACAAGAAAGGAAAGAGCGTAATAAAATATGCGAAATAATCACGAGTGCCTACCTGGACACTGATGCTAATTCGCTACCCCTCAGAAAATTGTAGAGAAGCTCCTTCTCTTAGAACCTTTTCCTTTTCGAAAATTCCTTCCTTCTCCAACATTTGAAATTCCTCCAAGAATCAAACCAACCGAAACCCCCAAGTGACTAGAAGTGCTTGTAGAAGCATATGAGCATGTAGAAGTATATGAGCTTCTCGAATGCATTTAAGCTTGTCCAAACACACTAGGAGAGCCTCTATATAAAGGCCTCTAAGATGCATCTAGAATGTGTCTAGAAAGAACTAAGAGATAAGCATGACAACTAAGCACATAACTTCCACAATAAGAAGATAAACACGATGAGGTGTCTAAAATGTTGTAGACACCATGTGCTCAAATAATGCGCTAACTTCGAAGTGTAGACAACATGTGTGTAATTAGAGTGCAAACTCTTGTGTTGTCAACATGACAACTCCCAAGAGCTCGCATACTCCTATGTGAATAAATATTAAAATAATGCACATTAATTTATTCAATATTCACTTTACTCCTTTTTAAATTAATTTATTAATTTTAAAACTCATGCACTCACTTTATTAATTTATTCAATATTCACTTATGAGTGATGTCCTTGATGAAGACACTAGATGGCTTTCCTGCATCATTTCTTATTGCTCTATTTCTCAAATTATAATTGCTATGAACTTGTGAAATCATTTTGGCTGTAATTCTGTCAATTTCCTCCTTGGAGGGCATTCTTAGACTTGTGAGACCCACATCAGAAAATGTACTGCATACCTTATCTGCATCATACCCTTCATCATCTGAGAGTACTTGCTGATGATGTAGCTGGTAAGCAATTCTTTGGCTAGTGACATCATTTTCAGGCTCTTCTGAATCAGAGTCTATCAAATCATCATACATGCTCACCATATTGCAGCTTATATCATCATGGCTCTTATCTTCATTTTCTTCTTCAGCTTGCACTTCTTGGGCTTGGGCAAATGACTGAGCAACATCACAATAATCAAGAGAATGAGGTGATTGGCATATAATGCACCATGGTACATCATCATTCATATTTACAATGTTCCTTTGCAGAGGGTCTGGAGTACCCTTGTCCTTCACATTTTGGGTTTGGTTAGGAACTGGTTTACCATCTTTCCACTGAGTGGTATAGGGGTAATTCTGCATCCTAGGTTGTCTATTGAAGTTGTTGTTATTTACAGGGGGTCTTTCAGCAATATTTGGCTTATTGAAACTAGTGGGATTCATCTTCTTAAGCATTTCTAAAACCTGGCCTATAGTAGGTTCTTCGGGCTTTTTTCCTATAGGAGTTTTGTCACCCTCCCTTTTATTATTGTTTCTAGCATTAAAAAGCTTAGGATCATCCCTTCTACCTAGTTTTCCAGATGCCTTTCTATTATTCTCTATATTTACAACAACTCGATAGGCATCTCTCAAAGTCTTAGGATCTTTATCCCTCAATTGATAAGCCATTTTGCTATCAAAAGCATTGAAATAAGTTGTAAGACAGACATCTTCATTTAACCTCATAAATTGAAAAAGTTTGTACATACCCTTTTGGAATCTCACATTGAAATCAAATGTGGACTCATTTAGATTCTTCTTGATATTATTGAATTCGTTCAACATGAATCCTGCATTGGTATTGTCTCCATATTGCTCTTTAAACAACTTTTCCATATCACTCCATGAGGTAATACTGTCATCAGGAAACCTCCTGAACCAATCCCTTGCATCCTCTATTAATGAATGCACAAACAATTTCATTACCATGTCTTCATGTTCAACTTCATAATCATTCAACATGTCAATGAAAATCCTCAAATTTTGTTCACCAGTAACAGCATTATTCCCAGAAAACTTAACCACTTTATCCCTTAAATCAAAAGATATGGGATGGGGGGCACCAGGAATACCAGCAAATGATATCTATCTATACTTTTCCAGATATATAGGTTTCTTCTGGAAACTAGGAACATTTGAGGTGCTAGCTATATTAGCTTGACTCAGGGGAGCAGCTTGGGACTGTTGTGGTGGGACAAATGGGACTTGGGTGCCAACATTTGAGGATGGGGTAGGGGCAGATTGGGGCATTCCATGAGTTGAAATTGTGGGAGCACTAACTGGTACAGTATTTATAGGTGGGATAGACAGATTGGGCCATGAAGCTAATGCAGAATTAGACTTTATGAATTGGATTTTCCTTCTAGTTTCTGCAGCTTGAGCTTCATTCTTGACCTTCTCAAGCGCTTTTGCAAGATCTTCCCTCTCTTTTCGAGCCTTCTCAAGATCTAGATCTAACTTCTTCATGGAGGGTTGTATAGGTTTTCTTGGTATAGCTTGAGGCTCGTTTATTTGGATTCCTATAGCCTTGCCTTTCCCTTTATCTGGAACTTTTGCAGTGGGCTCTACAGGATCAACTTGAACAGGTTTATAGGCTTGAACTTGAGCAATAACTGGTTCTTGCCTTCGATTTAGGTGTTTCTCCTGTTCTTGCACTTTAGCTCTCAGATTGTCAATATCTCCAAAAACATCCTTATGGAGAGTCATGGTATTCTCTTCTAATTTTTTATTTTGCTCTTTCAAAGCAGCCATCCTTCTCAACAGAGTATCTCTTTCTATTATGGCATCTAAGGTGGCCTGCTCCTTTTCCTTTTCAAGACAAATGCGTTTAGCTTCTTCCTCAGCAATCCATTTCTTCAAAAATTCTATCTTAGAGTGCACTTCTTTAGGATATGCAGAAGTTGCCTCGGAATTAGCAGGGTCATCCATATCTATTAGGTTTGGTTCTATATATGGGGCTGCTCTGGGATTAAAAGGATTATCAGATGAACTCCTAAATCCTAGCCTATAATTTACATCGGCTACCTGATTTGGTCTTAATGAAGCAATTCCCATAGTAGATACGTCCTTGTCTTGAAAAACTCTCTCATCTGGTATTGGGGTACTGAAAATGCCTCCTAAGAGTCTTGTAGTTTTGGATTCAGAGCTAAGCGAAGAAGACTCTCTTCCTCTTACTGGTAGATAACGGTAATTGAGGGATGCATTACCTCTGGGTTTCCAAGTGGGATTTGGATCTATCTTTTTCTTATTTTGGTTCTTTCTACCACCTTGGGGTAAATCAGTATACATTGATACATCTGGATTGGCTCTCATGTAAGCTCTTGTATTTTTCCTTTTTTCAGCCATATTTACCTTTTTATTTCAATAAGCACTAGCTTCAGAACCTTGACTGATTCGCCACCCTATTTCGGGAAAAATATAATAAGACTTTTAGCTGATAAAGAGATACTGACACTCAAATAGGAAAAAAAAAATACGGCACAGATAGACCAATCACTGATGTCGTAAGACTTCAACTCTTGCTTGTTTAGATAAGACACTTGGATAAGCTGGATACGTCAGTGTGTAGCAATGGTACTTAGGCTCAATCTTCTTTAAATTCTCAAAGTTTGACACTAAAAGATTCCCTTATAACTATGGGCTAGACATAGATCACATGACACACATGTACACAAGAGGACCAAAGAAATTGCAGTACTTTTCATAGAGGTGTTGGACATTCCCCAGCAGAGTCGCCATTTTGTTGGTGTTTTAAAAAGTACTAAAACTACTAAGTGACAAAAAGCTTAATACCAGAATGACAGTACATACACAATCTAAAGACTAGCCTATTCTTATCACCAATTGCATATGTAAGGTATTTGGACCCAACTTCAACAAAACCACAAATGGTTTTCTACTCTTTTGGCTCTACAAAACCAGGGTGGGTATACCCAAGGATGGTTCATATATGAAACGACTATATGAGGATTATTCTTATTTTCATTCTGATTCTCATTTCAAAATCCTCAAATATATATAATTCTTACTAATCTTGCCAAACACATCCCATAAACAGATATGGCAAAGAAGTCTTCTATAGATCTGCAGACGTTTCAACAACAATGGCTAACTGAAGCTAAAAAGATTTCATGCAGACAAGTGCTGGCCAACTTTGAAGATCTACAGGAAATAAAAGTAAAATTTGATTTGATGATGTATTTGAACAACCATTTGTAAGATACTTCTCTTTCAACTGAAATAACTTGATTAGTGCCTAATCCATTGGAGTTTCAGAGTCTATAGCAAAATTTAAGATCTAATTTGTTGCCTTACAACAAATTGTATCAGCAGTTCTTATCAGAATTTATCATTCAAAATCCTTTTCAATACTTAAGAAATCTTATAACATTCATCAAAGCTTTTACTTAATCCATTGAATTAACAACAATGATAGATGGATATACAACCTAACTAGATTGCCTTCAATTGAACAGGCTTTTACTCATACAACATCAAGATAGCTAAGTATTGAGCAGGAGACAAAATTCAGAAAGAATTAATATGGGGACAGTTCATAGTTTGTATTCATTTCCTTTGAAAATGGTAGATCTTTTACAATAGACTCAGAATAACCTTCAGAAATAAACACAGTTCATTCTATCTTCATGTATTCTTAGAAAAAAAACTTGACAGAGAAACACATTACAAACTTGTCTTCAAAATTTGGACCAAAAACTAGACTAAGCACAATACTTAGAAGAAAAGAATTCGGACCCTTCTTTAGCCTTGGGATCTCACTTAAATAGTGTCAGATGCAACAAGCTTCAAGCTAAACAAATGACAGGTGTCCTTCTAAAGACAGGAACAAAATAACAGAAAGGTTAATTACAACAAACAATTCTTGGTGGGTCCCTTTCTGTTATGCTTCTTATTTGTTGAGATACAAATAAAAACAATCTGATCTTACAATCAATCTTCATCCTCGGAGTAAGTAGCCATGAGGTTTGAAAGTGATGTGTTGTCTTCATTTATCTGTAAATTTACTTCAGCCTGGGGAGTTTCTGTGTCCTCAGTATTAACTTCGGGGGTGATTGTTACTTTTTCACCTTCTTCCTCATCATCTTTTGAGATTTGTTCTAGAAACTGACTTTTCCATTTATTAAAAACATCATCCTCTGGCCAATCAAAACTTAGAGCTTCTCTTTGTATCTTTATTAAAGAATTTGCACTTTCTTCTAAATCATCAAATTCTTTCTTCATAGTAGTATAAAACAAATGTATTTTTACTAGCTCTTCACTTGTATTTGCCCAAAACCAGTGGCCAGCCTCACTCATAATGTTTATTATTCTTTCATTGAATAACTCATCTATCTCCCTGTTCCATTTTTCCTTTACCTTTAATGTATCAACAGATTCTAAAGCACAAGAAAATAGGGTGAATTTTTCAGCAATATATTTGGAAAAACAGAGTGTTAATCTTCTTTGTAAAGAATCTCTTTTATCACCAAAATTCTCTAGCTTATTTAACAAATCAAAAATCTTCTCAACTTGGTGATAAGGCATTTGGACTGCAGATATACATATGATTGTAATATCATTATTTCTCTCCATCCATTTTTGCACCAGGGAAGTCAGTCTATCCTTTTCTTTATTCAAATCATCCAAAAAGGTTATAATTCTTGTCAACTGATCATAAAAAGTTGACCATTGTATTTTATCCCTCAAATATATTACACCCTGCTTTAACTTTTCTTCATATTGATTTCTCAATTTTATCTGCAACTCATGCAACTTTATTTTTTCTTCTTCAAATTCCTCTGCAGTATAGAATTGTGGCCTTTCAGGGGTGTTAGGTATTTCAATGATAGGGCTTGATCCAACAAATGACTGTGGAGGGTACATAATTCTAGGCACACTGGATTCTCCCACCTTTCTTTTCCCAAGTATCTTCTCCAATTGAGATACCCTGTTTTCCAGCTCAATTCTCTTTTTTACTTCTTGATTGTAGGCATCCACCACTATTTCATACTTATTCTGCAAATCAGTCATTTCCTTTTCTTCTCTCTCTGCAGTGGCCAAGGCAAATTTAGAATAGTCTACATTCATGTAGGCTGCCTGTACATTTGAAGTATCAGCAACCCTCCTCACAATGATATTCCCTGTTAGTCCTGAATCATCAGGCTATAATGGAGTAGTCCTGGATCCTCTTCTTAATGACCACATAACAAGGGAAGCTTGATCATTACTGAATGCTGTCCCTAAGAATTCCTTTTTATCTGGATCCTGTAATCCTAAATTATTTGATACAGAATTAAAAATTAATGCATCAGCAATATCCCAATTGGGAAATAATAAAATATTTGCATTCTTCACCATCTGTCTAACCTCGTCAGGGGTTATATTTTGGAATTCTTGTATCATCTGTTCTTTTATTTGATTCTGAATGGAGGCTTCATCCATTTCTGGATGTTCTGGTTTCATATCCCTACACCTTTGTTCAAAAATGTGCATCTTTGCCCTCCATGCAAACTGATGAAAAGCCCTAGATTTAACAAAACTGTTATCAGACAAAAATTGTTGACTGGCCTGCTCCAAAATAGGGTCTAATTCCCTTCCTCTGAAATCTGCTACAGTCAATTCAAAACTTGGCACAGGAGGCTCCTGGGGTTCCCTTCATCAATTTCTGCTTGAGTGACAAAAACTCCTCCTTGCGACCCCATTTGTTCGATTTTCTCATTGGTGAGCTGCTCTTCCTCAATTCTCATTGGAGTTTGGGAAGGTGAATAACCTTCATCATGGGATTCTTCTTCCCTTATTATTTTTCTTCTTTTGGGAGAAGGTTTAGGGTGTCTTTCTTCAAGGAAAGTACTAGTAGATTCAATTACCTATTTTTCTTTGTTTACCATGGGCATCTGCTCCCGAATAACAGTATATCCTGTCCTCTTTCGGACAACCAGTGGACCTACTCCTATGTTAGGGGTGAAACCCAATTTCCTCATAACTTCTCTGGCTTTATCTGGAAAATAATCAATAAAATGTTGTTTCTTTTCATTCATTACCTCCATTATTTCTAAAAATGTACTCATGAGTTTATTTACCCTATCTACATTATTTGCAACATTATTAAGAGGACTGTAATCTTTGTCAAAACAATTAATGAATTCCAAAACTTTTGAATAGACTCTCCATTTTTCTTTCTTTGTTTCTTGTTCATGGATAGAATATTCATTCCTTATTATATCTTCAGGGAAATAAAATTCATGCTGACTTGGACGAAGCTTGATTCTATGTCTAAGAGTAGAATTAAAGAAGTCTTCTGTGTCACAAAAACGAGCATGAGATACTGCCATCTTATACCGATCCAAAAATTTGTAGAGGAAGATCCATCCTTCTTTAGTGATTACAAACTGATGAGCTATAGTGCAAGTAGGAAAAATTGATCCTGTTCCTCTTTTGTGCAAAAAGGTTTCCTCCACTCCTCCCAATTGCCATAAAAATTCAGCTACCCCTACCTTTAAAGGTACCTGATAGGGTAGTACATGGGGTGTCCCTTTGAAACCATAGACCCTAATGACAGTTGAGACTGGATATGGGATGATATCTCCCCAATTATGTGACACTTTTAAACTGTGGGGTCTATCCATAGGCCTAACAAGATGCATTAGTGCTTTAGGAATTCTGGGATTATCACTCAATATGAGGCATCTTAGTTTAGAAGCAAAATGCCTATCAAATCTGACAAAACTAGCATTTTCTGCCTCCTAAGTCATGTCTGCACTCCACAATTGAACTGGTAGTGCCTCCCCCTCTTTTTCCCTATTTAAAACCATTTCTTTAGCAAAAAATGTAGCCCCCTTAAAAAGAAACATATGGATCAATAGGGAATACTGACCCTAGACCTTTTCCACCTTGCCCTTTGCAATCCCCACCAATCCATTGTGAATCTCATTAGCCAGGTAAGATGCAAAATCAAAAATTATTTCTACACCGAAAGAAGAGATTTGGGTGATCATATACATGAAGCTCACTGGAATAAAATCTTCTTCACCCTCTCCGAAGACTCTGCACAGGGTCCTGTATATTTCTACTACCCTGGCATTAAAGCATGATTTCTTGAAAGGTTCTTTAGAAGATGATGTTATTGCTGGTAGATTTCCAATCTTACCTATGTGGGCTTTCAATGCACCTTGTCTAACTATATCCCTTTTGGACATATATTCTTTTTCTAACTCTATCAAATTAATGGGCACATGATACATGGTGAGAGGTCCCAGACTGAAAACCTTCCTAATTTCTTCTGGACTTATGGTAATTAAAACCTCACCATCCATTCTTCTCACTACCTTAGTGGCTGGATCATAGCTTTTCGCTACAGTTTCAAGCAGGTCATAATCCATAAACACACTGGGAACAACAAGCTTTCCAAGGTCAAAATTCCATATATTGGCATGAGGGGCATATAATTTCCTCTTTGCAAACCATTTTTTGAACAGACTCAAACCAGTTTGAGAAGTCTGAGCATCCTGAACCCAATTACCCTTATCATAAAGTCCATCAACTACCCTTAGCCTAGGGTTCAATGAGGTTAACCTCTTAACTTGTGATGTCTCTACAGTAGACTTAGGAAGCAACTCAAGCAAATCATCATGCACATTCCTATCCAAATAATTTACTGCACCTGAAAATCCCTTCTTTGGAGGCATCTTGGACTTATTTTTCACAGAACTGGAAAGCCTACGAGGATTATGGTAGTATTACTTACTTGAATTTTGTCTTTGTTTTCTTTTGTATTTTCGAAAACTTTTCGTGAACAGACAACTTCAGAATTTCTACCAGGCTTTGGCACACTTTCCTTCAGTAATTGCTTCTGCACAAGGATGGCTTCAAATCTTTGCTCGCGTGAGATGAAACTGATGAAAACTCTCTGTATTATACTCTATTTTTTCTCACGGACGATGCTTTCATGTCTAATTAATACAAGGAGTGGCACTACATTTTGTGTTTAAAACTGCGTCGTCGATCTTTAAGGATCCTACGATCATGTGATACGGAAAGAACAACTAGGAGTTGCATTTGACATGTCAATCACTTTACCCAATGAGAACTTACCATGTATATCATTCTTTCCTTGATGGCACTTGTATCTAGACCCATTGACATTTGAGGACACATGTCAGCATGTCACTACTTCGTTATGCATAAAAAACAAGCATCTTGCCATAGTGAAGCAGCGACAACCGTCGATCTGATTCGAAATCAATCAAATGATATGCCACTAGGTTTTCTTGGAAAGAAGGCGGTGGGCCCTATTCACTATGTCACTATAATTATCTCCCTTGCAACTCTTCATAGAGAGAAAGCGACAGTCGTTGATCACATACTCAATCAAGGGTGAGGAAACTGCGTAGGGTCTTCTGATTCATACTTGCTATGTCGCATGGCTTAAAGAATATGCAATTTTGCATAGCGAGGTAGCAAGGACCGTTCATTCCGTTCCAAGCTGATGTTCAGGATCTCTTTGCTTATTCGGACAGAAAGGCATTAATGAAAACAAAGATCTCTGCATAGCTGGCGCCTGTCAAAAATTTATTGTAGTCCTAAGTATCATTCCACGTCACCAAAGGTCACCGCCGATCTTTCTTTTTTACGAGGCCTCGCTACTTCGCTAACGGTGAAATATCTAATTTTTTCGATAGCGAGGTGGCGAGCTCCGACGTTTTGAAGAATTCCATATCGAAAAATGCAAGGGGCAGAAGATAATAATTGTTGATACTTAAACTGCTTCTGACAATGGCATTTATGACTTGTCATGCCACCTAGTGAAGTTGAGGCACCGGCAAAATGTAACGTCACCACCCCTTCAGACTTTACGGGACCTTGCTACTTCGCTAACGGCGAAGTGTCTGATTTTTCTGATAGCGAGGTGGCGAAGCGTTGGAAAAATCATCATTCGGCTCCATTTTCAGATATTTTACTGGGTCCCCTTTCCTGTTTGGATGGTAGTTGCAACGTGTACTTGCACAATAAATCATTTAGAAAACCAATGTCCGACCATCGTATCTTCACTTTGCGGTCCCGCCTTGTAAAAAACTCAGCACTCGCTACCTCGCATGGCTTAAAAAGCATGCAATTTTTCATAGCGAGGTAACGATAGCGGTAGATCTGCTTGGATCTAATGGTTAGAATGATTTAGAAAAAGGGAATCTCAGGGAAACAGAAAATTTAGAATGGACAGAAAATTCTTCTCATTTGAAAATTTAAAAGTTTCGCGCTCGACAGTCAATGAACAGATAGAACGTAGGGTTTTCATGAGGTTTTTCTTATGGATGGATTACCCAGAAAACCTATGTTTAAAAATATATTCCTGACTTTTCTATAATTTAACAAAAACTTCTATTGCACAAAAAGTCAGACCAACAGTGGCTCTATCTAGGGATGATAGACTACTTGAGTCTATGCAAGAATTTCAAAATCTATGGGAGAGCAGACCACACATTTGTCAAGATGAAAACTTCCTCAGAGAGCACAAAGAAACACACAAAAAACAAGGAACTAGACTGCACAAAGATACTTACAAGGATTTACAAAGAAAGCAAAATGACAGGAACCCTAAAACTACTGTTCATGGAAGAAAATAAGTATTTTTCAAGAAAAATACCTCTTCAAGAACTGTCCATGAACTGGCAATTCAAGAATATTTTTAGATATATCTTTGATTATATAAGAATCTTCACCCCAAGTATTCTCAATGAGATATGGGCCTAACCAAATAGGATCAAATTTGCCATGTTTTCCTTTATCTTCAACTCTGGTATTCCACATCAAGACTAGGTCTCCCTTTTCAAATTTTCTGTTTACAGTTCTTTTGTCATAAAGTGTTTTGACTTGCAATTGCAACTTTTGGTTCCTCAAAGATGCTTCTCTTCTGGTTTCGGTCAATCCTACCAATTCATCCATTCTTTCTTGCATTTCATCTGTAGTATCTTCATCATATAACTAGATGTAATTGTATAGTCCCATCAAGTTGTTCTGAGGCATTCTGGCTTGAATTCCATACACTAAATCAAATGAAGCTACACCAATTGCTTTCTTTATAGTTACTCTATCAGCCCATATTGCTAACTATAACTTGGAATCCCATTCCTTTTTATTATCATCCAAGGTTCTCTTAATGACCTTCAACAGGCTCTTATTTGTGGACTCAGCTTGTCCATTCCCTTGTGGATGATATGGAGCAGATGATGATCTTGTCATTCCATATTTTTCACAAAATTTGATGAACTCCTCAGATCTGAAACACATAGCATTATCTGTGACAATTTTCTGTGGACATCCAAACCTAGAAATAATATTATTCAACAAGAAATTATTTACCACTTTACTTGTCGCATTTATTGTGGGAATAGCCTCCACCCACTTTGTAAAGTAGTCAGTAGCAACCAGAATCCAAGAATAGCCAGTGCTAGACTTGGGGAAAATCTCTCCTATGAAGTCCAGACCCCTTTGTTGAAAAGGTGCTTGAGTTTCAACTGGTCTCAATGGAGTATTTCCTGAGAATTTAAGCTTTCCAGCAAACCTCTGACAAGGATCACATTTTCTAACCATAACTTGAGCATCCTTGAACAGAGAAGGCCACCAGAATCCAGCCCTCATTATCTTATGTGCAGTAGTTTTGGGCATGTAGTGTCCTCCACATACTCTAGCATGCATTTCTTTCAAAACCTCTGTTGCCTTTTCTTTATCCACACATTTCAACAGGATTCCCTCAAAATTTCTCCACCATAAGTTATTTTGGACAATTATGTACCTGATGGCTTGCAATTTAGTATTCCTTTTTTCATTTTCAGGCAGATGAGGAGGAGCTTCCATATGTTGCAAATAATATATGACATTGTTGTACCAATCACAGTGGTCCATGTCGCATAAGTCAGTTCTGAGATCATCATTTACCAGATTTATCTGATTTGCCTCTAGATTAGTTTGAGCCATGAGTTTGGCCAAACCTTGACCTCTTACTAGTTTTGTTATTTGTATATCAATGTTAAATTCCTAGATTCTATTGATCCATCTACATCTCCTGCCTGACACTTCCTGCTGAGAGAATATATCCTTGATTGCAGCACTAGGTACAAAAGCGACAACAACAACACCCACCAAATAACTTCTGAAGGCTTTTACAACCTTTACCAAAGCATATTCTTGCTTTTCATTTATTTCATACTTCAATTCAACAGGCTGTAGGGACTTGCTAAAAAAGGCAATAGGCTGCTCATATCCTTCTTGATTTTTCTGTAATAAGACTGCAGCTACAGTATGGAATGATGCAAAAGAGAAAATATGCATGGGCTTTGCATAATCTAGGGTCCTCAATACTGGAGCATTCTTTATTGCAGTTTTTATATCTTGGAATGCTTGTGAGGGTTCACCATTCCAATCTATAACAGCTCCTTTTTTAAGCATCTTTGAGATGGGTCTACTGATTTCAGCAAAATTTGTAACAAATCTTCTCAGAAAATTGACCTGGCCAATAAAGGACTGAATTCCTTTCACATTTTTTGGTTTGAGCACTTTGTCAATAGCTACTACCCTCTCAGGATCTATTTTTACCCCATCCTTAGACACTATGTGTCCTAATAACTTTCCTTCTGTGACCCCGAATGTGCATTTCTTTGGGTTTAAAGATACCCCATATTCCAGGGCTTTTACAAAGATTTTTTCCAAGTATTTGTAGTGATCTTCAGCCTTGTTAGAATACGCTGTAAGATCATCCTGGTACACAACCATAAATTTGTCAATATACTCATGAAATGCTACATCCATGGCTCTTTGGAAAGTAGCTCCTGCATTAATCAAGCCAAAAGGCATCCTCACATACACATATGTTCCCCAAGGGGTTGTGAAGGCTGTCTTGAACTATTCACTTTCCTTTACTAGAACTTGATTATATCTAGAAAAACCGTCCATCATTGACATCAATTAAGAGCCAGTCACTTGTTGTAACGTGGCTTCCATATTGGGTAAGCCATAATTGTCTTTGAGAGATGCAATGTTTAAATTTCTAAAATCAACACAAAGCCTAATATCTCCATTCTTCTTCCTAATAGGAACCAGGTTTGAAACCCAGGTGGAATGCCTGATTGGTTTGATTATTCCACCATCTCTCAGTTTTTTCAGTTCCTTTTGCATTTTTGGGGCAAGGGTAGGATTGATTGGTCTCTGTTTTTGCCTAAACGGTTTTACATTTTCCTTCAATGGTATGACATGCTGGAAAAGATCCTCCCTGTAAGCCTTAAGGTCATCATATGACCAAGCAAAAACATGTCTGTATTTTCTAAGTAGGTCAATCAATGTTTTACTGATTTCAACAGGCAAATTTTCACCAATATAAACCCTTTTAGGAACTTCATCAGTACCCAAGTTTATTTCTTCTAACTCCTGGGGTTTGGGGTCATTTACTCCGGATTTCACTCTGTCTTGATTATCAAAAATATTTTCCAAGATTACTAACCCCTATGGCATCTTATTTGTTTTTAATTGCATTATTTCTTGACCTAAAATGGTTTCCTTCCCATTTATGGTTTCAATCATTCCACTACAATCCATCTCCTAACCATGATACTTGTCTTCATTTAACAAAAAATTTGTAATATCCCTATCATCTTCAAAAACCTGCCAATTTTCAATGTTGTCAGGTACAGAAGGCCTATTTTGCACCTCAATCTAGGAGATTCCTGCAAATGATATTTCTTTTGGCTTGATGGCTACATTTGCCAACAGATCAGCCATCTTATTTTGTGTTCTATCTCTCCATGTGATCCCAAATGCATCAAAGAATTCTATCTGATCCCAGACTGCATTTCTATATTGTTTCAGTCTCCTATTTTTTGATGAATAGGTTCCTTTGATCTGAGAAATAATTAGTTCAGAATCCCCTATGACATATAATTTCTTAATCTTATGATGTATAGCAACTTTGAGCCCTAGTAGCAATGCTTCATACTCTGCAATATTATTAGTGCAGGCAAATTTCAAGGTGAATGAATACCTAAAAGTATTATTTTCAGGGGACACGAAAACTACACCTACCCCTGCACCCTCTTTAGAACTAGCCCCATCAAAGAACATTGTCCATAATTTTGGTGAATTCATGCAACATTCAACCTCATTTTCGATGATAGCAGGTAAATTTTCAACTTCTTGAATAATTAATTCAGCCCTGAAAGCATTAATCCCAGTATCTAGGAAACAAGTGGTATCTTTGTCAATTTCTTCACCTAAGATGTGGTTAACCCTTGGTTCCCTATTTACCCTGACAGCTTTGTCCTCTATATGGAAAGTGGCATAAGTTAGATCACATTGTAGGCTTCCCCCCATGGCAGCACTCCATTTTCTAGAGAGTAACATTCCGTAATGTGGAGGTATATCTACCACAAGGACAGACATTATTAATTCTACTTTAGGATACGCAGCCAATCTGAATGGAAGGGCATTTATAGTACCTATGACTGGGACTTCTCTAGCATCCATCCCTCTGCATCTGCCTTGCTTGGTATCTACCTTCAATCCTAAGGCTTCCATTACCTTGAAAGGCATTATAGTGTTGGAAGCTCCTGAGTCTATCATGCAATTTTTTAGGGTTTTCCCTTTTATGATTAGATTGAGGAAAAAAGGATCAATATCTTCTATGAATGCCACTGAGGAATGATCTAGGAACATTTGAGGAATCTGGGATATGATACCATTGTCCTCTATTACTAATGGGGTCTGTTGGGGCATAGTTTGGTCAACAATAATATTATTGTTTTCTATTCCACTCAACCATGACAATGCCTTATTCTTATGTTCTTCAATTCTAAAATGTTCAGACAGGGGCACTTTTACAGTAATTTGAGATAACATGGATATCATATCAACAGGTTCAACCACAGTAGGTTTTACAATAGTACCTGGAGTTGGAGTCTTTTGAGTAGTAGGCACCACATTTTTCTTTACAACATCCGATTCTGATTTCTTCGGTTGCACAACTGGTTTTGTTGCTTCGTTTACCTGAAATTGAACCTTCTTCTTTGGTTCCCATTTCTTACCCTTGTTCTCCTTGATTTTAGGCACATCTATATGGACTTTTTTTTCTTGATCATTTATCTTATGAGTGATGTCCTTGATGAAGACACTAGATCGCTTTCCTGCATCATTTCTTATTGCTCTATTTCTCAAATTATAATTGCTATGAACTTGTGAAATCGTTTCGGCTATAATTCTGTCAATTTCCTCCTTGGAGGGCATTCTTAGACTTGTGAGACCCACATCAGAAAATGTACTTCATACCTTATCTGCATCATACCCTTCATCATCTGAGAGTACTTGCTGATGATGTAGCTGGTAAACAATTCTTTGGCTGGTGACATCATTTTCAGGCTCTTCTGAATCAGAGTCTATCAAATCATCATACATGCTCACCATATTGTAGCTTATATCATCATGTCTCTTATCTTCAGTTTCTTCTTCAGCTTGCACTTCTTGGGCTTGGGAAAATGACTGAGCAACAACACAATAATCAGCAGAATGAGGTGATTGGCATATAATGCACCATGGTACATCATCATTCATATTTACAATGTTCCTTTGCAGAGGGTCTGGAGTACCCTTGTCCTTCACATTTTGGGTCTGGTTAGGAACTGGTTTACCATCTTTCCACTGAGTGGTATAGTGGTAATTCTGCATCCTAGGCTGTCTATTGAAGTTGTTGTTATTTACAGGGGGTCTTTCAGCAATATTTGGCTTATTGAAACTAGTGGGATTCATCTTCTTAAGCATTTCTAAAACCTGGCCTATAGTAGGTTCTTCGGGCTTTTTTCCTATAGGAGTTTTGTCACCCTCCCTTTTATTATTGTTTCTAGCATTAAAAAGCTTAGGATCATCCCTTCTACCTAGTTTGCCAGATGCCTTTCTATTATTCTCTATATTTACAGCAACTCGATAGGCATCTCTCAAAGTCTTAGGATCTTTATCCCTCAATTGATAAGCCATTTTGCTATCAAAATCATTGAAATAAGTTGTAAGACAGACATCTTCATTTAACCTCATAAATTGAAAAAGTTTGTACATACCCTTTTGGAATCTCACATTGAAATCAAATGTGGACTCATTTAGATTCTTCTTGATATTATTGAATTTGTTCAACATGAATCCTGCATTGGTATTGTCTCCATATTTCTCTTTAAACGACTTTTCCATATCACTCCATGAGGTAATACTATCATCAGGCAACCTTCTAAACCAATCCCTTGCATCCTCTGTTAATGAATGCACAAACAATTTCATTACCATGTCTTCATGTTCAACTTCATAATCATTCAACATGTCAATGAAAATCTTCAAATGTTCTTCACCAGTAAAAGCATTATTCCCAGAAAACTTAACCACTTTATCCCTTAAATCAAAAGATATGGGATGGGGGGCACCAGGAATACCAGCAAATGATATCTGTCTATACTTTTCCAGATATATAGGTTTCTTCTAAAAACTAGGAACATTTGAGGTGCTAGCTATATTAGCTTGACTCAGGGGAGGAGCTTGGGACTGTTGTGGTGGGACAAATGGGACTTGGGTGCCAACATTTGAGGATGGGGTAGGGGCAGATTGGGGCATTCCATGAGTTGAAATTGTGGGAGCACTAACTGGTACAGTATTTATAGGTGGGATAGACAGATTGGGCCATGAAGCTAATGCAGAATTAGACTTTATGAATTGGATTTTCCTTCTAGTTTCTGCACCTTGAGCTTCATTCTTGACCTTCTTGAGCAATTTTGCAAGATCTTCCCTCTCTTTTCAAGCCTTCTCAAGATCTAGATCTAACTTCATCATGGAGGGTTGTATAGGTTTGCTTGGTATAGCTTGAGGCTCATTTATTTGGATTCCTATAGCCTTGCCTTTCCCTTTATCTAGAACTTTTGCAGTGGGCTCTACCGGATCAACTTGAACAGGTTTATAGGCTTGAACTTGAGCAATAACTGGTTCTTGCCTTCGATTTAGGTGTTTCTCCTGTTCTTGCACTTTAACTCTCAGATTGTCAATATCTCCGAAAACATCCTTATGGAGAGTCGTGGTATTCTCTTCTAATTTTTTATTTTGCTCTTTCAAAGAAGCCATCCTTCTCAACAGAGTATCTCTTTCTATTATGGCATCTAAGTTGGCCTGCTCCTTTTCCTTTTCAAGACGAATGCGTTTAGCTTCTTCCTCATCAATCTATTTCTTCAAAATTTCTATCTCAGAGTGCACTTCTTTAGGATCTGCAGAAGTTGCCTTGGAATCAGCAGGGTCATCCATATCTATTAGGTTTGGTTCTATATATGGGGCTGCTCTGGGATTAAAAGGATTATCAGATGAACTCCTAAATCAGTGTGTAGCAATGGTACTTGGGCTCAATCTTCTTTAAATTCTCAAAGTTTGACACTAAAAGATTCCCTTATAACCACGGGCTAGACATAGATCACATGACACACATGTACACAGCATGACCAAAGAAATTGCAGTACTTTTCACAGAGGTGTTGGACATTCCCCAGCAGAGTCATCATTTTGTTGGTGTTTTAAAAAGTACTAAAACTACTAAGTGACAAAAAGCTTAATACCAGAATGACAGTACATACACAATCTAAAGACTAGCATATTCTTATCACCAATTGCATATGTAAGGTATTTGGACCCAACTTCAAAAAAAACCACAAATGGTTTTCTACTCTTTTGGCTCTGCAAAACCAGGGTGGGTATACCCAGGGATGGTTCATATATGAAATGACTATATGAGGATTATTCTTAGTTTCATTCTGATTCTCATTTCAAAATTCTCAAATATATATAATTCTTACTAATCTTGCCAAACACATCCCATAAACAGATATGGCCAAGAAGTCTTCTATAGATCTGTAGACATTTTCAACAACAATGGCTAACTGAAGCTAAAAATATTTCATGCAGACAAGTGCTGGCCAACTTTGAAGATCTACAGGAAATAAAAGTAAAATTTGATTTGATGATGTATTTGAACAACCATTTGTAAGATACTTCTCTTTCAGCTGAAATAACTTGATCAGTGCCTAATCCATTGGGGTTTCAGAGTCTATAGCAAAATTTAAGATCTAATTTGTTTCCTTACAACAAATTGTATCAGTAGTTCTTATCAGAATTTATCATTCAAAATCCTTTTCAATACTTAAGAAATCTTATCACATTCATCAAAGCTTTTACCTAATCCATTGAATTAACAACAATGATAGATGGATATACAACCTAACTAGATTGCCTTCAAATGCACAGGCTTTTACTCATACAACATCAAGATAGCTAAGTATTGAGTAGGAGACAAAATTCAGAAAGAATTAATATGGGGACAGTTCATAGTTTGTATTAATTTCCTTTGAAAATGGTACATCTTTTACAATAAACTCAGAATAGCCTTCAGAAATAAACATAGTTCATTCTATCTTCATGTATTCTTAGAAAAAAAACTTGACAGAGAAACACATTACAAACTTGTCTTCAAAATTTGGACCAAAAACTAGACTAAGCACAATACTTAGAAGAAAAGAATTCGGACCCTTCTTTAGCCTTGGGATCTCACTTAAATAGTGTGAGATGCAACAAGCTTCAGGCTAAACAAATGACAGGTGTCCTTCTAAAGATAGGAACAAAATAACAGAAATGTTAATTACAACAAACAATTCTTGGTGGGTCCCTTTCTGTTATGCTTCCTATTTGTTGAGATACAAATAAAAACAATCTGATCTTACAATCAATCTTCATCCTCAGAGTAAGTAGCCATGAGGTTTGAAAGTGATGTGTTGTCTTCATTTATCTATAAATTTACTTCAGCCTGGGGAGTTTCTGTGTCCTCAGTATTAACTTCGGGGGTGATTGTTACTTTTTCACCTTCTTCCTCATCATCTTCTGAGATTTGTTCTAGAAACTAACTTTTCCATTTATTAAAAACATCATCCTCTGGCCAATCAAAACTTAGAGCTTCTCTTTGTATCTTTATTAAAGAATTTGCACTTTCTTCTAAATCATCAAATTCTTTCTTCATAGCAGTATAAAACAACTGTATTTTTACTAGCTCTTCACTTGTATTTGCCCAAAACTAGTGGCCAGCCTCACTCATAATGTTTATTATTCTTTCATTGAATAACTCATCTATCTTCCTGTTCCATTTTTCCTTTACCTTTAATGTATCAACAGATTCTAAAGCACAAGAAAATAGGGTGAATTTTTCAGCAATATATTTGGAAAAACAGAGTGTTAATCTTCTCTGTAAAGAATCTCTTTTATCACCAAAATTCTCTAGCTTATTTAACAAATCAAAAATATTCTCAACTTGGTGATAAGGCATTTGGACTGCAGATATACATATGATTGTAATATCATTATTTCTCTCCCTCCATTTCTGCGCCAGGAAAGTCAGTCTATCTTTTTCTTTATTCAACTCATCCAAAAAGGTTATAATTCTTGTCAACTGATCATAAAAAGTTGACCATTGTATTTTATCCCTCAAATATATTACACCCTGCTTTAACTTTTCTTCATATTGATTTCTCAATTTTATCTGCAACTCATGCAACTTTATTTTTTCTTCTTCAAATTCCTCTGCAGTATAGAATTGTGGCCTTTCAGGGGTGTCAGGTATTTCAATGATAGGGGTTGATCCAAAAAATGACTGTGGAGGGTACATAATTCTAGGCACACTGGATTCTCCCACCTTTCTTTTCCCAAGTATCTTCTCCAATTGAGATACCCTATTTTCCAGCTCAATTCTCTTTTTTACTTCTTGATTGTAGGCATCCACCACTATTTCATACTTATTCTGCAAATCAGTCATTTCCTTTTCTTCTCTCTCTGCAGTGGCCAAGGAAAATTTGGAATAGTCTACATTCATGTAGGCTGCCTATACATTTGAAGTATCAGCAACCCTCCTCACAATGATATTCCCTGTTAGTCCTGAATCATCAGGCTGTAATGAAGTAGTCCTAGATCCTCTTCTTAATGACCACATAACAAGGGCAGCTTGATCATTACTGAATATTGCCCCTAAGAATTCCTTTTTATCTGGATCCTGTAATCCTAAATTATTTGATACAGAATTAAAAATTAATGCATCAACAATATCCCAATTGGGCAATAATAAAATATTTGCATTCTTCACCATCTGTCTAACCTCGTCAGGGGTCATATTTTGGAATTCTTGTATCATCTGTTATTTTATTTGATTCTGAATGGAGGCTTCATCCATTTCTAGATGTTCTGCTTTCATATCCCTACACCTTTGTTCAAAAATGTGCATGTTTGCCCTCCATGCAAATTGATGAAAAGCCCTAGATTTAACAAAACTATTATCAGACAAAAATTTTTGACTGGCCTACTCCAAAATAGGGTCTAATTCCCTTCCTCTAAAATCTGCTACAGTCAATTCAAAACTTGGCACAGGAGGCTCCTGGGGGTTCCCTTCATCAATTTTTGCTTGAGTGACAAAAACTCCTCCTTGCAACCCCATTTGTTCGATTTTCTCATTGGTGAGCTGCTCTTCCTCAATTCTCATTGGAGTTTGGGAAGGTGAGTAACCTTCATCATGGGATTCTTCTTCCCTTACTATTTTTCTTCTTTTGGGAGAAGGTTCAGGGGGTCTTTCTTCAAGGACAGTACTAGTAGATTCAATTACCTATTTTTCTTTGTTTACCATGGGCATCTGCTCCCGAATAATAGTATATCCTGTCCTCTTTCGAACAACCAGTGGACCTACTCCTATGTTAGGGGTGAAACCAAATTTTCTCATAACTTCTCTGGCTTTATCTAGAAAAGAATCAATAAAATGTTGTTTCTTTTCATTCATTACCTTCATTATTTCTGAAAATGTCCTCATGAGTTTATTTATCCTATCTGCATTATTTGCAACATTATTAAGAGGACTGTAATCTTTGTCAAAACAATCAATGAATTCCAACACTTTTGAATAGACTCTCCATTTTTCTTTCTTTGTTTCTTGTTCCTAGATAGAATATTCATTCCTTATTATATCTTTGGAGAAATAAAATTCATGCTGACCTGGACGAAGCTTGATTCTATGTCTAAGAGCAGAATTAAAGAAGTCTTCTGTGTCACAAAAATGAGCATGAGATACTGCCATCTTATACCGATCCAAAAATTTGTAGAGGAAGATCCATCCTTCTTTAGTGATTACAAACTGATGAGCTATAGTGCAAGTAGGAAAAATTGATCCTGTTCCTCTTTTGTGCAAAAAGGTTTCCTCCACTCCTCCCAACTGCCATAAAAATTCAGCTACCCCTACCTTTAAAGGTACCTGATAGGGTAGTACATGGGGTGTCCCTTTAAAACCATAGACCCTAATGACAGTTGAGACTGGATATGGGATGATATCTCCCCAATTATGTGACACTTTTAAATTGTGGGGTCTGTCCATAGGCCTAACAAGATGCATTAGTGCTTTAGGAATTCTGGGATTATCACTCAATATGAGGCATCTTAGTTTAGAAGCAAAATCCTATCAAATCTGACAAAACTAGCATTTTCTGCCTCCCAAGTCATGTCTGCACTCCACAATTGAACTGGTAGTGCCTCCCCCTCTTGTTCCCTATTTAAAACCATTTCTTTAGCGAAAAATGTAGCCCCCTTAAAAAGAAACATATGCATCAATAGGGAATACTGACCCCAGACCTTTTCCACCTTGCCCTTTGCAATCCTCACCAATCCATTGTGAATCTCATTAGCCAGGTAAGATGCAAAATCAAAAATTATTTCTACACTGAAAGAAGAGATTTGGGTGATCATATACATGAATCTCACTGGAATAAAATCTTCTTCACCCTCTCTGAAGACTCTGCACAGGGTCCTGTATATTTCTACTGCCCTGGCATTAAAGCATGATTTCTTGAAAGGTTCTTTAGAAGATGATGTTATTGCTGGTAGATTTCCAATCTTACCTATGTGGGCTTTCAATGCACCTTGTCTAACTATATCCCTTTTGGACATATATTCTTTTTCTAACTCTATCAAATTAATGGGCACATGATACATGGTGAGAGGTCCCAGACTGAAAACCTTCCTAATTTCTTCTGGACTAATGGTAATTAAAACCACACCATCCATTCTTCTCACTACCTTAGTGGCTGGATCATAGCTTTTCACTACAGTTTCAAGTAGGTCATAATCCATAAACACACTGGGAACAACAAGCTTTCCAAGGTCAAAATTCCATATATTGGCATGAGGGGCATATAGTTTCCTCTCTACAAACCATTTTTTGAACAGACTCAAACCAGTTTGAGAAGTTTGAGCATCCTGAACCCAATTACCCTTATCATAAAGTCCATCAGCTACCCTTAGCCTAGGGTTCAATGAGGTTAACCTCTTAACTTGTGATGTCTCTATAGTAGACTCAGGAAGCAACTCAAGCAAATCATCATGCACATTTCTATCCAAATAATTTACTGCACCTGAAAATCCCTTCTTTGGAGGCATCTTGGACTTATTTTTCACAGAACTGGAAAGCCTACGAGGATTAATGGTAGTATTAGTTACTTGAATTTTGTCTTTTTTTTCCTCTGTATTTCCACAAACTTTTTGCGAACAGACAACTTCAGAATTTCTACCAGGCTTTGGCACACTTTCCTTCAGTAATTGCTTCTGCACAAGGATGGCTTCAAATCTTTTCTCACGTGAGATGAAACTGATGAAAACTCTCTATATTATACTCTTTTTTTTCTCACAGACAATGCTTTCATGTCTAATTAATACAAGGAGTGGCACTACATTTTTTGTTTAAAACTACGCCGTTGATCTTTAAGGATCCTACGATCATGTGATATGGAAAGAACAACTAGGAGTTGCATTTGCCATGTCAGTCACTTTACCCAATGAGAACTTACCACGTACATCATTCTTTCCTTGATGGCACTTGTATCTGGACCCATTAACATTTGAGGACACATGTCAGCATGTCGCTACTTCGTTATGCATAAAAAACAAGCTTCTTGCCATAGCGAAGCAGTGAAAACCGTCGATCTGATTCAGAATCAATCAAATGATATGCCACTAGGTTTTCTCAGAAAGAAGGCGGTGGGCCCTATTCGCTATGTCGCTATAATTATCTCCCTTGCAACTCTTCATAGTGAGAAAGTGACAGCCGTTGATCACATACTCAATCAAGGGTGAGGAAACTACGCAGGGTCTTCTTATTCATACTCGCTATGTCGCATGGCTTAAAGAATATGCAATTTTACATAGCGAGGTAGCGAGGACCGTTGATTCCGTTCCAAGCTAACGTTCAGGATCTCTTTGCTTATTCAGACAGAAAGACATTAATGAAAACAAAGATCTCTGCATAGCTGGCGCCTGTCAAAAATTTATTGTAGTCCTAAGTATCATTCCACGTCACCTAAGGTTGTCGCCGATCTTTCTTTTTTACGAGGCCTCGCTACTTCACTAACGGTGAAGTATCTAATTTTTCCGATAGCGAGGTAGTGAGCTCTAGCATTTTGAAGAATTTCGTACCGAAAAATGCAAGGGGCAGAAGATAATAATTGTTGTTACTTAAACTGCTTCTGACAACGGCATTTATTACTTGTCATGCCACCTAGTGAAGTCGAGGCACCGGCAAAATGTAACGTCACCACCCATTCAGAGTTTATGAGACCTTGCTACTTCACTAACGACGAAGTGTCTGATTTTTTTGATAGCGAGGTGGCGAAGCGTCGAAAAAATCATTATTTCGGCTCCATTTTCAGATATTTTACTGGGTCCCCTTTCCTGTTTGGATGGTAGTTGCAGCGTGTACCTGCACAATAAATCATTCAAAAAACCAATGTTCGACCACTGTATCTTCACTTTGCGGTCCCGCCTTGTAAAAAACTCAGCACTTGATACCTCGCATGGCTTTAAAAGCATGTAATTTTTCATAGCGAGGTAACGATAGCGGTAGATCTACTTGGATCTGACGGTTAGAACAATTTAGAAAAAGGGAATCTCGGGGAAACAAAAAATTTAGAATGGACAAAAAATTCTTCTAATGTGAAAATTTAAAAGTTTCGCGCCCGACAGTTAATGAATAGATAGAACGTAGGGTTTTCATGAGTTTTTTCTTATGGATGGATTACCCAGAAAACCTATGTTTCAAAATAAATTTCTGACTTTTCTATAATTTAACAAAAACTTTTGTTGCACAAAAAGTCAGACCAACATTATCAATATAGTGTCAAATGTTCTCCCAGGCTTTCCATAAGGAACGAAAGACCCAAGTTCCTTTCACAGATAAGTGGAAATTGCCAAAAACCAGGTCGTTGAAAGGGAGATGCTTCCAAGATTTAGCACTTTTAGGAACTCCATTTTGAATGTTATTTCTGACAAGCACTTTCCAGGGCTCGTCACCAACTAGGGATTGAAGGATCCATTTACAAGCAAGAGCTATTCCCTAGAGTTTGAGATCTTTTAAACCAAGACCTCCAAGAATTTTCTCGAGATGACACCAATCCCATTTAACAGAATGTGCTTTCTTAGATCCTTTACCATCAGACCAAAGAAAGTGCCTAATGGCCTTTTGAATCTCCAAAATCTAATAATTACTAAACATCCAAACAGAAGAGTAGTATATACTATAGAAGGAGAGAATCTTTTGACAAACTTGAACTCTCCCAACAAGGGATAGGACCCTGTGATTCTATTTATTAAGTTTTCTAAATATTTTTTCTTTAACCCATAACCACATATCTTTGAGGGAAGGCTGCACCAAGAAGGGGATACCAAGATACCTAACAATCTTCTTAGGACCCCCCTAGGAATAGCCAAATTGACAAAGCCAGATAGGAGGGAGGTCACTCCATCCCACCATAATGGATTTAGAGCTGGAGATACGAGCTCAAGAGGCCTTACTGAACAGATCAGGTTTATTATGGAGGCAATTTAGATTATCAAAACTGAGCTCAAGGAAGAGGGAAGTGTCATCAGCAAATTGAATATTAAGGAGCTCTGAGCTATTAGGTAGAGTAATACCACGCACCTTAGGGGAGATGGTGTCATCTTTAAGGATATAATAAAGAGCATTAGAAGCAATGACGAAAAGAGAAGGAGCAAGAGGGCAGCCTTGTCGAATAGAACGAGATAGCGAAATAGGATTGGTTAGGGAGCCATTAACCTCAATCCTGGAAAAAGCATCTTTTAGAAGAATATGAACATAATTGCAAAAGATATCAGGGAATCTAAAGGCTTTTAGCATAAGCAAGACGAAGTCCCATTCAATTCCATCATAAGCTTTCTCAAAGTCAAGGAGAAGCATAGCAACCTCCTGATGAGAGGACTTGGCCCATTCCATAGCTTCCCAACTCGAAATGAGGTTTTCAAGGATGAATCGACCTTTAATGAAGCCAGTTTGAGTGGAACAAATAAACTTAGGGAGGATAGTTTCTAACCAGGAGGCCAAAACTTTTGCAAGAATTTTATAGGAAACATTAAGTAAAGTGATAGGGTGCCAATTTTTAATCAAAGCTTTGTCCCCCTCTTTAGGGATAAGCTTAATGATACCAGTGTTAATAATAGGTCCTAGAGTACCATGCGAGAAGGCCTCAAGATACAAATCATAAAGGTCCTTAAAGATCCAATCAATTTTGGCTTTGTAACACTTAGCACGGATGCCATTTGGGCCTGGGACTTTATTATCCTTTAGCTTTCGGATGGCATCAACAATTTCTTGCTAGGAGACAAGGCGTTGGAGAGCAAACATATCATCCTCTGAGAGCACCTTAGGGACAAGCTTAGAACACCTAGATCGCATCACCCTTGATATATCATCATCCTCTGAGGTAAACAAGTGCTTATAAAAATTCTCGAAGGCCAAAGAAATATCTTGGTCCGTAAGAAGCTCCCTACCATTATCAAAGATTCTATCGATCATTTCTCTACTTTGTTTCTCCTTGACCAGATTGAAGAAATATTTAGTACCTTTGTCACCAAACTAAATCCAGTGGTCCTGGGCTCTGATGGAGGCCCCTTTGGCTTTAATATATTGATGTTTCCTAAGAGCATTTCTAGCCATGGCCACTTGCTCTGCAAGTTTGATAGAATTCGGTTGGGATTGGATATTGCTTTCAGCCATAAGGAGCCGATTAGATAGCTCCTTCTCAATACGCCTGTAATCTTTGGCAGACTTTTGGCCAAAAGTTTGGAAGATCTTAGTCCAAGAGGATATATTAAGGAGCCATCTATAACTATGAGAGAGGGATTTGTTTTGTAAATTAAGGAATTTGATCATCTTGACAGCAATATTCACATCTTGATTCTCAAGAAGAGAAACATTAAGGATGAATTAATGGGGGGAGCAACAATGGGAACGGGTGAGGGTTTTGAAGTTGATATGAGCCAAAATAGGGTAATGGTTAGATAGGGTAGTAGGCAGGGTAGTGATGGGAGATCCGCACAGATTCGGAGAAAAGGAGAAAAAATTGCTATTAGCATAAAATCTATCAAGCTTGGAATAGATTCGGTTAGCCCACTGTTGAAGATTACACCAAGTGAACCAGAGAGACCTATTCCCAGGTATATCTCCTTCAAGGGGATCGAATAGATGAAAATGCTGCTTAAAATTGTCCTAGTGAGATTCTTCAGCAAGCTTCCATTCAAAAGGGGAGCCACCCAATTTATCACCAGAATTTTCAACCATGTTAAAGTCTCCACCAAAGAACCAAGGGATACCAGGAAGGGAAGTAAGCCAATTCCAAAGGATGATTCTTTCATTATAGTCATTGGAAGCATATAGGGAACAAATCCCAAATTGATAATTATTAATATTGAAGGTAGCCTAGGCAGCTCTATTGCAGGGGGAGATTCCAAAATTAGTGATAGAATTACTCCATTTATTATTAATAAAAAGAGCAACACCGCCCTTGCCTTTGGTATGATCAGTAATAATCTTGAAAGAATCTTTATAAATAAAGTTGAGGGCATTGTCAAGGTTGAATCCAACCATTATAACTTCTTGCAACATCATGATATCAAATTTAGCATGAGAATTCATGAAGTTTTTTACAATAGTCTTACGATCAAGGGACTCAAGGCCCCTCACATTCCAAGAGACAACTTTCATTGAGAAAGCATTTTATTAGAGTTAGTAAGGGGATCCGAATCCCCACCTTTTTCTTGTTCTTGGAACCAAGGGGATGACCCTTTTTCTCCGAACCAAACTTAATTATGGCATCCTCATCTTCACTGATGTCATCAGAGAGTAAACTTGGGTCTTGTGTAGACAATTGAGAGCCAACAGAGGCCGGATTCGCATTGGCATAAATGATTTCAATAATCAAATTATCATCAAGTTCTTTTAAGGCAGATGATGTGGGGTTAGGAGGTATCTCTTCAGGGTTGGAATCCATGTGAGGTGTAGGAGGAACAATGACAGGGTAGGAATCCCTAATTTCCTCCATGGGTGAAGTACTGTTATTAACTTCAATAATGCCAGGAGGAGAAGGCGGGGGAGTATTATTCTAGTATGAGAAGAGTTAAGGACATCAGATCTATTAACATTGGGTTGTATAGCATGAATGCGGTCTAAAGCTAACTGTTGAGCATTTTTCCATTGTTGTTTGCGTCTCCTGATAGGCTCGAAATTATCAATGGCATCCAGAGCATTAGAAGAGAAAGTAATCGAGTTCAAGTCCATAGAGATGGATGTCTAGTTATTGGTTCCTATTTGGATAATAACAGAGGAGGGGAAGGACGCATCCATATTATCGCCTTTGACCATAGCCACCTTGGAATTATCAGGATTACTATTCATGTACTTGTGGTAACCTAGCTATTGACAAGTTTAGGAACTGGATTACGGGTTTGAGTAGCAGTAGAAGGTGGAGAAAAAATGACCTTATTTTCATTAAACATAGGTATCTTAGAATTAATAGGGATATCACCCGAGCCAACGGGAATAGCTGAATTAGGTGTAGTCACAGAGGAGTTAACATCTTTCGCAGAAGTAGTTAGGGTTTTATTTGAAGAAAATTTTTTTTTATTGGCAATAATGGGGCAATTTTTTCTTTGATGCCCTTCTTTCTTACAAAGAAAGTAGGCATTTAATCCTCCTAAAACATCAACAAGGCAGGTAAAGACTTCGCCGCCAATGTTAAGATTTAGGCACTAGTCTAGAAGTTTCATCTATACGAATAATTTTTCCAAAATTATCCATCAAATGAGGAAGGAATTTCCATAGAAACGATGGGACTTCTTTTACAATAACCCATCTAGGGCAAGCTAAAGTAAGAATTTCCTCATTAATCGCATCTTGAGACCAAGCTAGGGCATGAAAGGACATATTTCCTACAGTCCAATAATGCTTTTTCAGAGCCTCAACCTGTGATTCATGATTACTAAAGAAAATAATATATAGTCCTCTTTGAATCTATCTACAAAATGAAATTTTAAAACCCAATTTCAAATTCCATAGAGAATGAAACCAATCATCCATGAATTTATGGGGAGGGCATTTATCAATATCCACACAGGAAAAGAAAATGGCAGTAGAGCTTAATCTAGACTTCTCCATTGAAATCTCTTGCAACATCTCATCATTTGGCACAATGCAAATGTTTTCCAAGGGGTTACTAGATGACTTACCTTCGGCTCCGGGTCACGCGTTTCGAGAAGCAAGAATAAATCTCGCAGAAGAGGAGATACCATTGCTAGGAGGGGCAACCATGTCAGCAAAGGATCTCCTCAGTGGAGGTAGGGTAGACACACCAAGGTCAGGCAAAAAATTTGAAGCAACTAGTTCGGATTCCATGAACATAAACTAAACTAGCTGGCAAAAATGCATAAAAAATAGTGCAATAAAAGCACAATAAAACAAAGTAAATGAAAGCGCAGAGAAGAGAAAGGGTACTTTGCATGGAGGAGGAAACTCCCCTCCACGTAATCATCTGGATGAAGCACAGGTACGCAGAAAAAAAATTGCTCCCTTGTATCCTCCCTTGAACCATATTATTTAGCACTTATTAAAAATGACCTCTATAAATAATTATTGTCACCTTCCAAATTTAAACTTATAACTTTTATCTTCAAATATAATTCTTTTTATTTAATTAATTTCCCAATTAATTAAATAAAATAAAATATTAAAATATCATTTTAATTTTCATTTAATTAAATCTTTTAATTAGACTTAATTAATAGAAAAATACACCAAAGACTCATAAAATAAAATACAAAAACCCATCATAGCAAAACACATACAAAATCAAACTAAGGGGTTATAATATCACGAATTACATCATCTGATGTATTCAAAGGGTACTCAACTCAGATACTTGTCCTAATTTTCAATTAGGACAAATGGCTTAAAGGGTTGGGATTTGGACTTGAGAATTTATCTCCCCTCTCTTACCATTGAGATAATGCGATAGGGTACGCTCATCCTGGCAATTCAGGGAAGTCGATACCCGGTACCTACAACCTGCATAACATCCACACGTGTACAAGCACAATATATACTAAGCTAAATAGGCAATGGTAGGAAGTGGTGCATTGTGTAGATCCTAACTAGCAGGTGACTACGACTCCCTTCCTTAACCACATCAGAAATGCCATACAGAAAGAAAACAAACACACACACCATACACATGCAAGTATGGGGTAAGTATCCATAAGAAAACACATATGATAATAAATCATCTAACTATTCATCATCAATATCTAAAAATACTGTAATAATCATCATGCATACATGAAATATAAAGTACCAAGTAATCTCATCATATAATAAGCTAAATCTGAGACAATATCTAATAATCTCAAAATAATGTCAGTAATAATCATCAACATAAAATTATCCTAAAAGAGTTTGACAACAATAACAAAATGCAAACTAGGGGCAAGCACTACACAATATGTGATTCTTGGTATCTTTGATCTTGATGTACATCGATTGCTTATTTTACTAATTTATTTTGGATAATCTAGCATTTAATCTATATATTTTTTCACTTTTGCTAGTATAAAGGATTAATGATGAGTTTGGGAGGTTAATAAATAATTGGGATCAAGTTCTCTTAGGCCAACTCTCTATATTAGACAATTTTATAACCTTTCCAAATATCACTAAACATTAAGAAAACATGTGCATATCACATGATGCAAAATTTAGAGTAGATTCTTTTAGTGGTATAATTGAAGTGCTTCTATTATGATTCCTACTTGAACATGAATACTTATTCAATGAATGATTGAATTGGATGATGAATAAATTTATTCTTAGACTATCTCGACATACCACTTCATAGCAACAAATCAATTAGTTGTACTTAAAATCTCACTTTTAGTTTTCTTATCCCCTATTATGTATTGAGATATTATGCCAAAGATACTAGATCCATATTTTTAATGCTTTCTCTTTTTTATTGTTGTACACTTTTTCTCATGCATCTAGCATGAAGTGATTGACTTCATTAGTATTATCCTATTTTTTTATTTTTTTTTAAAGTTTCATTTACCCTTTTTTGCATAGACTTTCTTGCTCACACATTCCTCTTCAACTTCATCCCTATTGTATACAAAGTGATTAACTTTCTCTCACATGTTTGCATATGTGTGTTGAGTTCTTAGCAATTGTTGTGAAGATTTTATATTTTGGAGTTCTTCACATCCATTACAAACTTTCCTTAAGTACACTTCTTACCAACTTATGTGAACTGCTTTGTTTGAGATCAATTCCATGATATATATTCTTCTCCCCTCTATTTTTTATTGGGATGCAAAATTTAGTAATAGTTCCTACGAACTCATAAGTTGATCACCTTCCCCTTTTTCTTTCTGAAATTTTTAAATTTTAAATTATTTAAATGTATGTAATTCAAAGTGAATTAGAGAGTAAAGAAAAAATATACAAAACTAAGAGATATTCTAAATGTATATCAAGAAAACTCAAAGATTAAAAAAAAGAGTAAAGAAAAACACTCTAATGTATACTTGGTATGTCATTCCTTGTTTGTTTCCCTTCTATTGCGACCCATTTTGTAATTCATTCTAGAATAAACTCTACTTCCATACCATTAATAATGTTTAAAATTACTTGTTGATATCTATTAGGCTAATTTATAGCTATCTTAAGTTTCTCTATGATAAATCCCTCATTTGTAAGCACTAAGAAAACCTTTATTAATGGTTATATTCATGTCCTCTTGTAATTTTATTTTGATTTATTGTTCATTTATTGTAGCCAATTCACAAGCTTTAATTATTACATTTATTGAAATAAATGTGTTGACGCACATTTGAATCCCCAAGTGATTTGTGGCAATCACTTTTACTTCATAACTGATTATTATGCATAAGTTTATTTTCTCTATCATGCATCATTAGTCTAATCTAAGAAATCCATTATTTTGGCAATTTAACTTAATAATATTTTTTCTCATTTAATTGTACCTTTACTTATTAAAATATTTTTATTCATCCATGCTATCACTATGGTGGGTTAACTACATTTATATAAAAAAAAAATTCTCTATGTTATCGTGTAATATTCCTATTAGCTAGCAACTAATCCCAACCTAGTAGCTAATCAAATGTCAATCAAGATCTTAATACCCATATAGCATTATTATTATTGATGCAAACAAAGACTCACCCCTTATGAAATGTAGCTTGATAAATCCAAGACAGTGAAACATGTGGAGAGTCCTGATTGGATGAATTATTCTAGTACAATAATGAAACAATGATTTTTCCACTTAAGAATGTGAAAAATACATAATTCTATGAATGTTAACCGTAACTCACTAGGCAAGTCCACTGTGAATTACTATTGGTCAAAGAATGCTCAATTAGATTATTCTATTATAATTCGTTGGCTGGTTTGATCTTACTGAAAAATATAGGGGCCAATTATTTAAGAATTATGATTATTTATTAACAATACATTTGAAAGATCTAATGATTTAATTATTCAAGGATTCAATTTTTAAAAATATAAAATTATGATTTATTTTTTATACATATGAGAAAGGCATGATGCTTTGAGAAGGAGTTATTTCATCCTAGCCCTACACTCCTGTAATTACTTTTGTGACTCTGATTTCCTCTTTGGCCTATATTTGGCAATCCTTTTTTTGCCTTGGTTTTTTATTTCCCTCATTTATTGGCTTTCTTTTTATTATTCATGTAATTAATTATAGGGTATGTGTAATATTTTGCAATACATTCCAAATTTGGGAGACTCTAAACTTTCAACCCATGGCTCATTAAGTCATTAGTGTATGGAAGAAATTGATACAAGAAAGTTGATGGATTGTTGAATGCAGAAAATTGTGAGGAAGGTAGTGTGAAGGTTGGTTGTGGTGATTCAAAAACACCATTATATAAATATACTATTTCAACAAAGGAAGATGGAATTGAGTGTCCCTACTCTGCTAATTTTAATGGTGGAATTATGGCCTCTAGTAGAGTGGAATCAAGAAGATTAATGAGGAGTGCAAGAAATGGATTATGAGATGGAAGCCACTTCGAAGATGGAGACTCTAGAGGGGAGAAAATGGTGAGAACCCCTCTTCATCTATGAATGTGTTTTCAATTACTCCTAATGAAGGTGTGATAGAAGCCATAAAAAGTGGATAGAATAATCTTACGAATATTGATTTTTTAAATTGCATGGACCCTAATGTATTTTTAAAATTGATTTAGGTTTTGATTTTTAAATTAATTTAACTTTTTACTTTAAATATTATTTTTAGTTTTTAGATTTTATTTACCCAATAGAATATTTGTGAGACCTGCTATTTTTTAAAAATTTATTTATTAATTTATTATAATAGATTTTTAAGTAAACAAATTTAAATGATTATTTTAATCGTATATGATAAATTGAATATAATAAATAATATTTCATAATATATTTAAATATTTATAAAATTTTATTTTATTTAAATTAAAAATTATTAATAATTTAATTTATTTACATTTAACTATGATTAATACAAATTTTGATACACCTCCTTGCCTTACCCACATTTAACATTGTAATTAATTAATGAGTTATTAAAATGCAATCAAACTAAATTAATATCAAAATAAACAAGAGCTCTAGAGAGTTTTAGTCCCACCTTATGGAAGAAAAGATCAAATGCAAAGATTGTAAGGTGAAACATATATCAAATTTGATTATAAAATATATATTGAACTTGAATAGTAGATTGTATCATTGCAAGAAGCAATTTTCCTATATTATTGAATGCTAAGAGTTTGGATCAAGAGGCATCACATGAAAATGAGGCAAGTATACTAACTTTCTCCCTGAACTTTCTATAGTCAGTAGAATATTGTTCTACACTAGTAGGGAACTATAAATTTTTTTTTTTTTTGTTGGCTCAACCAATGTTGATGATTTAAAACGTGGCCACCAATATTCATATTACATGATTTTACCTTATTCAATACAAGCTTTGGTGTATATATTATCCTTTATTCTAAGGAGTTAAATGATTAATAGGTGTAGTATTCTAAAAATTAGACTACGTATTCAGAGAGATTAAATAGGGAACATAATTCAACACTAGGAAAATGTAGGTACTTCTAGTTCTCAACAGTAAGAATCACTATATCATTCTTGTTATTGGTCAAAGAAAAATATCAGGGTGATAACATGTTCCTTGATTATGTCATCCACCAAAGATAAAACTTCCAAAGATGTAATATATAACAGGTGGAGTTGAGATCTAACTCCAACTGATTTTGGTGGAATGGGCAACCTTTACTCATTAGCTCTTACGAAAAGAGGTATCAATTAAAATTTATACTTCTTATACCAAGGAATTGAAATAATTAATTTTAACAATTTTACAATAGAAAATAAATTCCATACAATTTACATTCTAAGATATATTGATTAAAATATATAATATTATAGCAAGACAATTTAATTCATTGCATAAATTGTAACTATTAATTGTGAAGGAAAAAATTTAATTATATATAATATATATCAAAGGTAATACTTTGCTTTGAATATTTTGTAAATATATAAATATTTAATAAATTTAATTTATAAATATTTATTTTTTATTTAAAAGAAATATCTTTAATTTGTTGAATGACAATTTTATACATCATATTTACTAAAAATATTAAATAATTGTGTTATTATTAACTAACATAGATGAAATAGTATTAAAAATACAACCCTTTTACCAAATATCAAATACAGATTGATTTGGTTCCTACATGCACCATGAACAAAAATAGACACTACATCTATTGGAGGCGAGCTCCAAATAGTACACATGCCTTGTTTGTGGATATTAAAGTTTCTAGCAATTAAAAACAGTGTTGTCTATCTGCACTCTATATTTGTGAGGCCATCTTTGGAGATCCCGGTCGAACTGGAGCAAACACAAATGATAAGCACCTTCACAATCATCCCCAGCCTCCAAGAGATTTTCTAGTAACTAATCCTATAGGCTAAGCTAACTGATAAAAGAGCTCGTTGAAATTTACATTCTTTTGCTAGATACATTGCTTGATTTTTTATTTTCAGATGATTATAAAAAGGAAGTTTTAATTTGTCATTATTTTTCAGTTTTAGTTGTTGTGAATGCAAACAACATGCTCTCTCTATAATGTCTAGGATTGACTTCAATTGTGAGGAAGGGAAACAAGATGTGGAGCAAGTTTATCAAAATGTGATATTATGCCTTCATGAGGAAGACATAATTCTTCTAGTTGAGAAATTAATGCTTTCATTGCTGAAAAGGGGCATTGCATACATCATTCAAGTCTATTACCAATTATTAAAGAGTTGGTTGAGGTTCTTTTTCAAGAAGGTTTGGTAAAAGCTCTTTTTGCTATAGAAATGGTAAGACTTGTAGTTTGAGATTTTATTCCTACTATAGGACTATGAGGTGCATATATGATATGTTGTATATCTAAATTCAAGTATATATTCTAGTGTGGCCGCAGAAAATCTCATGCAAAAATTCTTGGGTTGTCTTGACATAACACTACATAGCAACAAAATCAATTACTTGTACTTACAAACTCACTTTTAGTTTCCTTATCCCATATTATGTACTGAAACATTATGCCAAAAATAATATTTATCTTTTTAATGATTTCCCTTGTTCTTCTACACTTTCTCTCATGCATCTAGCATTTTGACTACTATCCTATATTTAATTATTTTTTAAAAACATAAAGTTCTCTTAACCCTTTTTTTTTGCATATACTTTCTTTATCACACATTCCTCTTCAACTTCATCCCTACTATATACAAAGTGTTTAGCTTACTTCTATATTTTTGCATATGTATATTGAGTTCTTAGCAATGGTCATGAAGATTTTAGATTTTGGAGTTCCCCACATCCATTACAAACTTTCCATATATACACTTTTCTTACCACTTTATCCTAAGTGTTTTGTCTGTGATCAAGTCCATGATTTATATTCTTCTCCCCTCTATTTTTTATCAGGCGTCCAAAACTTAGTAACAATTCCTATGAACTATATAGTGGATCACCTTCCCCTTTTTCTTGTTTAAGTTTTTAAATTTTATTATTCATGTATCTAGAGTGATTTTTCTTTACTTTTTTGGTCTCTGAGTTACCTTGATAATTGTTTTGAATATATCTCTTAGGTTTGTATGTTTCTTATTTAATCTCAAATTTACTTTTAAATAAAAACATCTAGTCTATACTTGGCATGTCATTCCTCACTTGTTTACTTTCTATTGCGACCAACTCTATAATTCATTCTAGAATCAACTCTACTCATATACCATTAACAATGTTGAAAAAAATACTTGTTGATATCTATTAGGACCATCTATAGCTATCTTAAGTTTCTCTAAATAAAAATCACCCATTTAAAAGCCCTACAGAAACCTTTATTAATGATTATATTCATGCACTCTTGTAATTTATTTCAATTTTTTGATCACGTATTATAGCCAATTCACGAGATTCAATTAAAACATGCATTGAAATATTCTATTTGATGCATATTTGAGTCCCAAAGTTAAGTATGTATTTTTGTCAATGTTAAGTGATTAAAATATTAGAATTGTGTATATTCAATAGGTACACACAATTATAAATTAACATAATCTTAACAAATGATAGAGAATGACAAATATATAATTAATGTTCATTTAAGAATTTAATATAATAGATTAGGGTTATTTAGTTGTATATGATTAATAGTAATGAAATAACTTTCATGTACTATCAAGAAATTTGTTGTTTTTTATTAAAAATAAAAGTAGTTTGGATAATGCTTTTCACTTTTAATTATGTGTAGGATTATGATTTTTTTAGTTCAATATGTAACACCCTGCCAAGGGATCCAAAAGAATTAACCTAAATTTTTACTAAGTTTGCCAAAAAACTTTTATTTTTATTTTAAATCATGATAGATAAACCATTCGTATCAAACACATACTAGCGGACGTAATAACATACATACAACTAAAAACATTCATAACAAGTTATATTCCTTAAGGATCCCAAGATGTTGAGTCACATTTGATCTGATTATTACTAAGTCTAACCACTACCACATCCACATGAAAGAATAAATAGAAAGTCCAATGTCCATATTACACATTTGTTTTGAATGCCTCTTGGCAATTAAATTCGAAATGCTCAATCATCCACTGTACATGACACAGGGTGGGAAAGGCTTAAAAGAATATACATATGTAAAAATAAAGATACATCATCCTCATCAACCGTGATACCAGTGAAATAAAGTAAATGAAACAAAATTCCATACATGATACATCATCATAGAAGATACAAACATCCATTGTAAAAGATAGCCATAAATCATAAACACAACACATAATTATCTAAATGCACGGCTCCTCCCAACCGTAAATAGCATCATTAGACCATCGTGGGTCCTAGCCATCCCTCTGTGCGTAACATCCCAAGTTACCAAAGAGATCATCGATATTATCATAGTAGGAATGTCACTCCTAAGACATAGTACAACATATGCATAAAGAATTCTAACATGCTACAACATATGCATAAGAAATGTAATCATGCAAAATAAAGCATAAGATGATCCTACAAAATAGATAACATCACCTATCACATGCTAATCATCAATATAGAGAAACATACCAGTAAATAACATCCATCATAAGATCCAAGAACAAAATGAAGATAAATGCCAACAAACAATGCTCCAGCCGCAGTGACTACAGACAGATCTCCAAATGGTAAGAGTGAAAAAGCACTACCACCCGACCGCGTGGAACCTAAATGGTCCACTCCCACTGCGCTAAGGAGATAGTCTCAAGTCCCAAATAGGATATCAAATCACATAACACAAGATAACAAATCAGATAACACAAGTACTCTCTAAGTCCAGGAATCCTAAAAGTATACTAACTCAAAGGTTCCAACACAAACCAACATTTAATCCCAAAGGCACAATAAAGACATGTAGGAAACCTACTATGTAAGCGAAAAGGTGTCATCGCACGAATCACGCTAGAGTTACCTTGGTAGTCTCTCAATAGACCCTGGCCCCTTAGTGATCCCTATGTGGCCACTAGTATCCTCTCGTACTGATGAGGCATACTACGAAATGCAAGGTCGCAACCAAGCATTCTCTCTACTCCCATCCTAGTCTGTACTAGCACTCGAGGCATGGGCGAGAACATACAATTATCTTATTAGGCTCATTTTAATCCCCATTTAGTGTAAATATTTTCACTTATTAAAACAACTTACAATGAGTTACCTTGGCAGCCACTTAGGGCCCCGGCCCCCATTGCAAGCCACTTCCCGACACTACAAGTAGATAACCTACCCTAGGCTCATGGAATCATAACTCACAAAATCACCTCAGTCCTATACAAGCAACTAGAAAAATGCCAAAAGATAATCCACAATAAGAACACCAAATCTCCATGAGCAACTTAAAAGCATCCATTAATAATCATGACCACAACAGTTCTCTATTGGCAACTGAAGGTATCACTGATAATCACAATATCCATCAATCCTCATTGAGAAACTATATAGTATCTCAATATAAATATCAATATCCACATCAATGATAAATCACCATATCCATTGGTTCTCAACAAGAAACCAAAAAGGCATCTCAAAGAAAATAATACTGATCGAAGACTCCAAAATGGTCAAGTCAAACATGCCACAACATGACATCATCAAGAATAAATCAACAATTCAATCCCATCAAGGCAACTGGAAAGTAATCCAAGTATAACTGATCGATGACTCAAAAATGGTTAAGTCAAGTGTCTCATGTACATACATCTCAGCTTCACATAGGAAGACTGATGCACATCAACAAACAATGAATACAAACATCTCATAGAGTACACCATCACATTACCATGGTTGGGTTTAGAAAGATCGAGATCAAATAACATCAACATGCCATCACATTCACATAACCCCCAAGCCTTTAGTAACAACCTAAGACTGGTCAAAGCTAGGACAAACCCCAAAACACATATAACATAGAGAAACAAGATACAAACACATGTTTTGGTTTGCTTTTGCAATCACATGATTAAGCCAATTATGAGGTTTTCAATTTTGTTTCAAGTATATTTCAAGAGTATAAGATTCTTCTACAAGTCAACTCATTTATTTCTTTGAATAAAGCATAGAATTATCCTTCCATTATTTTAAAACAATATTGTAAAATAGTCAAAAGATAATTATTTACTTATTTAAATCATTAAACTAATTCCCATTGACTTTTAATAAAATCGTTGCATTATTTACTAGAATCAATGTCACTAATAATTAAAAGAAACTCTCTTAATTCCAAGAGCATCTCCCATTATTCAAATCATAAAAATAATACTTATCAACTTTCAAATAATTAGTTTACAATTTCCTTAAAACACTTCAAGGACAATCATTTATTTAAAATAGTCTTCATTGATTTTAGGTAAAATCAATCTTATTAATAGTTCAATTATTTAATTCCACTAAATACTTATTAATATCTCTTTTCTTTTATTTTGCCCTCATCTAAAAATCCATTTACTAAAATTGACTAATAATTAATTACACTTCTTTCTACTATTAACTAATCTTAATTAAATTTAATTTAATTAGATTAGTTAATAAATCACATAAAACTAATGCATAATAATAAGATTCTATTTTAATTCGAACCCAAACTTGAATCAATTTTCAAATCTTGATTCTACTAGGGAAGATTGCAATAATATTTTTAATTCTCATAACTGGATGAAACAATATGCATGCCTGAATTACAAAATTGAAGATTCATTCATAGAGAATTATTTAGACACACATAACAGACACGATGAAGACAAGAAAGGAAAGAGCGTAATAAAATATGCAAAATAATCATGAGTGCCTACCTAGACACTGATGCTAATTCACTACCCCTCAAAAAATTGTAGAGAAGCTCCTCCTCTTAGAACCTTTTCCTTTCCGAAAATTCCTTCCTTCTCCAACATTTGAAATTCCTCCAAGAATCAAACCAACCGAAACCCCCAAGTGACTAGAAGTGCTTGTAGAAGCATATGAGCATGTAGAAGTATATGAGCTTCTTGAATGCATGTAAGCTTGTCCGAACACACTAGGAGAGCCTCTATATAAAAGGCCTTTAAGATGCATCTAGAATGTGTTTAGAAAGAACTAAGAGATAAGCATGACAACTAAGCACATAACTTCCACAATAAGAAGATAAACACGATGAGGTGTCTAAAATGTTGTAGACACCATGTGCTCAAATAATGCGCTAACTCTGAAGTGTAGACAACATGTGCGTAATTAGAGTGCAAACTCTTGTGTTGTCAACATGACAACTCCCTAGAGCTCGCATACTCCTATGTGAATAAATATTAAAATAATGCACATTAATTTATTCAATATTCACTTTACTCCTTTTTAAATTAATTTATTAATTTTAAAACTCATGCACTCACTTTATTAAATCCACTTGTTTTATCTTAATATATTTTAATCACATGCACACATCATGCGATCTAGAATCTTTTAATAATTTTAATATCTTTTCCACTTTTAAATTTAATTTTGAAACCTTAATTGATAAAATATTTGTATTAATATTATTTAGCACTTTTTTATATATATTATAAATCGAGGGATCAAAAAAGAGCACCAAAAAGGAGGGAGGCAGGGCCTCGACCCACTAATCAGAGAGTATCAGAGAAGAAGGTCCAACAAAGAGGACCATCAAGTAAAATACATATAGAATGGAGCAGTACAAAAATCCAAGAGAGTTAGCAAAGAAACCACAAAAGGACTAATCTTGAAGGATGAAATCTTCAAACTTGTTGACCCAGGATGTCCAACCAAGCAGTCCCTCCATCCATATAGCTTTTTCTTGCACCATCAGTTGGTGGAAGACATGAAGATTATCAGTAGAGGGGCTTTTGCTGGTTTTAATTTCTTGCAGGACCTTGGCAAGGGCTTCATCAAACGCCATCTGATTGTCCATTGTAGTAGCAAGCTCGTACCCATTCGGCATCTCGTAAATAAACATTGTGGCCCAGCCATCACGCAAAAATCTGAGCAGCTTTCTTTTCTCTAGGTTGAGCACACAGCAGACCTGTGAGGCAATTTTGAAATATATGAGATTTCTATGAAATCCAATAAGTGATCTAGTAACACCTTGGAACTTAGAATCATTTCTAAATTTCCATATATGCCAAAGGATAAGAGAAGAAAGAACTTGCCAGAATAAGTTAGCATCTTTTCTAAGTCCTTCAATAAAACTAGTAATAATATCCAAAGTATAAACATAGTGAGTAATGCAAATACCAAACATGAGCCAAACTTCACGAGCAAAGGAGCAGTCAAAAAATATATGTCTCATAGTTTTAGGAACTCTACATATAGAACAAATATCAAGAGAGGCACGCTGGTTTCTAATGGGGAGCCTGTCCAACAGGAGCTGTCATTTAAAACATTGAATTTTAGGCAGAATAGGAGCTTTCTAGAGTTTATCAAACACTTTATGCTAATCAGAGGAGGAAAAAGAACAATACCAAATGCCATTAAGGTGGTGGGAAATGGAGGTATCATGATTAAGAAATCTATAAATCTCTTTAGCCTTGGCAGCAGAAAGGAGAGTACCATCCTGCCACCTAAAGGAGAGAAAACGGTGAGAATCCACATCAATAGTACGGGGGAGATTAAGGTGAGAGCAATCCATTCTGATAAGATTATAAGTTCGCTTATGAGAGGCAGGGAGATCAAATTGATTAGCAAGGACTTCCCAATTGATAAGCTGATTATGCTCAAGAACATCCATGATACACTTAACACCTTTGTTGGCCCACAATTTGGCCGAGCAACCTTTAGTCAAGGCAAGGGGCTTACCCTTGTGCAGAAGATTCCACCAGATTGATCTCTCCCGATGAAGAGTATAGTGATAATCAAAGGCCAAGTTATCAATATAGTGTCAAATGTTCTCCTAGGCTTTCCATAAGGAACGAAAGACCCAAGTTCCTTGTATAGATAAGGGGAAATTGCCAAAAACCAGGTCGCTGAAAGGGAGATGCTTCCAAGATTTAGGACTTTTAGGAACTCTGTTTTGAATGTTATTTCTGACAAGCACTTTCCAGGGCTCGTCACCAACCAGGGATTGAAGGATCCATTTAGAGGCAAGAGCTATTCCCTGGAGTTTGAGATCTTTTAAACCAAGCCCTCCAAGACTTTTCTCGAGATGACACCAATCCCATTTAACAGAATGTGCTTTCTTAGATCCTTTACCATCAGACCAAAGAAAGTGCCTGATGGCCTTTTGAATCTCTAAAATCTAATAATTACTAAACATCCAGATAGAAGAGTAGTATATACTATAGAAGGAGAGAATCTTTTGACAAACCTGAACTCTCCCAGCAAGGGATAGGACCCTGTGATTCTATTTATTAAGTTTTCTAAAGATTTTTTCTTTAACCCATAACCACATATCATTGAGGGAAGGCTGCACCAAGAAGGGGATACCAAGATACCTAAAAATCTTGTTAGGACCCCCCAGGAATAGCCAAATTGACAAAGCCAAATAGGAGGGAGGTCACTCCATCCCACCATAATGGATTTAGAGCTGGAGATACGAGCCCCGGACAGATCAGGTTTATTATGGATGCAATTTAGATTATCAAAACTGAGCTCAAGGAAGAGGGAAGTGTCATCAACAAATTGAATATTAAGGAGCTCTGAGCTATTAGGTAGATTAATACCATGCACCTTAGGGGAGATGGTGTCATCTTTAAGGATATAATAAAGAGCATTAGAAGCAATGATGAAAAGAGTAGGAGCAAGAGGGCAGCCCTGTCAAATAGAACGAGATAGCGAAATAGGATTGGTTAGGGAGCCATTAACCTCAATCCTGGCAAAAGAATCTTTTAGAAGAATATGAACATAATTGCAAAAGATATCAGGGAATCCAAAGGCTTTTAGCATAAGCAAGATGAAGTCCCATTCAATTTTGTCATAAGCTTTCTCAAAGTCAAGGAGAAGCATAGCAACCTCCTGATGAGAGGACTTGGCCCATTCCATAGCTTCCCAACTTGAAATGAGGTTTTCAAGGATGAATAAACCTTTAATGAAGCCAGTTTGAGTGGAACAAATAAACTTAGGGAGGATAGTTTCTAACTAGGAGGCCAAAACTTTTGCAAGAATTTTATAGGAAACATTAAGTAAAGTGATAGGGTGCTAGTTTTTAATCAAAGCTTTGTCCCCCTCTTTAGGGATAAGCTTAATGATACCAGTGTTAATAATAGGTCCTAGAGTACCATGCGAGAAGGCCTCAAGATGCAAATAACAAAGGTCCTTAGAGATCCAATCAATGTTGGCTTTGTAAAACTTAGCACGGATGCCATTTGGGCCTGGGGCTTTATTATCCTTTAGCTTCTGGATGGCATCAACAATTTCTTGCTAGGAGACAAGGCGTTGGAGAGTAGAGATATCATCCTCTGAGAGCACCTTAGGGATAAGCTTAGAAGACCTAGATCGCATCACCCTTGATATATCATCATCCTCTGAGGTAAACAAGTGCTTATAAAAATTCTCGAAGGCCAAAGAAATATCTTGGTCCGTAAGAAGCTCCCTACCATTATCAAAGATTCTATCGAAACTTTCTCTACTTTGTTTCTCCTTGAGCATATTGAAGAGATATTTAGTACCTTTGTCACCAAACTGAATCTAGTGGTCCCGGGCTCTGATGGAGGCCCCTTTGGCTTTAATATATTGATGTTTACTGAGAGCATTTTTGGCCATAGCCACTTGCTCCGCAAGTCTGATAGAATTCGGTTGGGATTGGATATTGCTTTCAGCCACAAGGAGCCGATTAGATAGCTCCTTCTCAATACGCCTGTAATCTTTGGTAGAATTTTGGCCAAAAGTTTGGAAGATCTTAGTCCAAGAGGATATATTAAGGAGCCATCTATTGCTATGAGAGAGCGATTTATTTTGCAAATTAAGGAATTTGATCATCTTGACAGCAATATTCACATCTTGGTTCTCAAGAAGAGAAATATTAAGGATGAATTTATGGGGTGACCAACAATGGGAATGGGTGAGGGTTCTGAAGTTGATATCAGCCAAAATAGGGTAATGGTCAGATAGGGTAGCAGGCAGGGTAGTGATGGGAGATCCGCACAGATTGGGAGAAAAGGAGAAAAAATTGCTATCAGCATAAAATCTGTCAAGCTTGGAGTAGATTCGGTTAGCCCCCTGTTGAATATTACACCAAGTGAACCAGAGAGACCTATTCCCAGGTATATCTCCTTCAAGGGGATCAAATAGATGAAAATGCTGCTTAAAATTGTCCTAGTGAGATTTTTTAGCAAGCTTCCATTCAAAAGGGGAGCCACCCAATTTATCACCAGAATTTTCAACCATGTTAAAGTCTCCACCAAAGAAACAAGGGATACCAGGAAGGGAAGTAAGCCAATTCCAAAGGATGATTATTTCATTATAGTCATTGGAAGCATATAGGGAACAAATCCCAAATTGATAATTATTAATATTGAAGGTAGCCCAGGCAACTCTATTGCAGGGGGAGATTCCAAAATTAGTGATAGAATTACTCCATTTATTATTAATAAGAAGAGAAACACCGCCCTTGCCTTTGGTATGATCAGTAATAATCTTGAAAGAATCTTTATAAATAAAGTTTAGGGCATTGTCAAGGTTGAATCCAACCATCTTAACTTCTTGCAACATCATGATATCAAATTTAGCATGAGAATTCATGAAGTCTTTCACAATAGTCTTACAATCAGGGGACTCAAGGCCCCTCACATTCCAAGAGACAACTTTCATTGAGAAAGCATTTTATTAGAGCTAGTAAGGGGATCTGAATCCCCACCTTTTTTCTTGTTCTTGGAACCAAGGGGACGACCCTTTTTCTTCGAACCAGACTTAATTATGGCATCCTCATCTTCACTGATGTCATCAGAGAGTAAACTTGGGTCTTGTGTAGACAATTGAGAGCCAACAGAGGCCGGATTCGCATTGGCATAAATGATTTCAATAATCAAATTATCATCAAGTTCTTTTAAGGCAGATGATGTGGGGTTAGGAGGTATCTCTTCAGGGTTGGAATCCATGTGAGGTGTAGGAGGAACAATGACAGGGTAGGAATCCCTAATTTCCTCCATGGGTGAAGTACTGTTATTAACTTCAATAATGCCAGGAGGAGAAGGTAGGGGAGTATTATTAGTATGAGAAGAGTTGAGGACATCAAATCTGTTAACATTGGGCTGTATAGCACGAATGCGGTCTAAAGCTAACTATTGAGAATTTTTTCATTGTCGTTTGCATCTCCTGATAGGCTGGAAATTATCAATGGCATCCAGAGCATTAGAAGAGAAAGTAATCGAGTTCAAGTCCATAGAGATGGATGTCTAGTTATTGGTTCCTATTTGGGTAATAATAGAGGAGGGGGAGGATGCATCCATATTACCGCCTTTGACCATAGCCACCTTGGAATTATCAGGGTTACTATTCATATACTTGTGGTAACTTGGCTATTGACAAGTTTAGGAACTGGATTACAGGTTTGAGTAGCAGCAGAAGGTGGAGAAAAAATGACCTTATTGTCATTAAACATAGGTATCTTAGAATTAATAGGGATATCACTCGACCCACCGGGAATAGCTGAATTAGGTGTAGTCACAGGGGAGTTAACATCTTTCGCAGAAGTAGTTAGGATTTTATTTGAAGCAATTTTTTTTTTATTGGCAATAATGGGGCAATTTTTTCTTTGATGCCCTTCTTTCTTACAAAGAAATTAGGCATTTAATCCTCCTAAAACATCAACAAGGAAAGTAAAGACTTCACCACCAATGTTAAGATTTAGGCATGTGGGTATGTCAATACCTGGTTTAATAGAAATCAACATGTAAGCATCCATATTAGGCACTAGTCTAGAAGTTTCATCTATACGAATAATTTTTCCAAAATTATCCATCAAATGAGGAAGGAATTTCCATAGAAATGGTGGGACTTCTTTTACAATAACCCATCTAGGGCAAGCTAAAGCAAGAATTTCCTCATTAATCGCATCTTGAGACCAAGCTAGGGCATGAAAGGACATATTTCCTACAGTCCAATAATGCTTTTTCAGAGCCTCAACCTGTGATTCATGATTACTAAAGTAAATAATATATAGTCCTCTTTGAATCTGTCTACAAAATGAAATTTTAAAACCCAATTTCAAATTCCATAGAGAATGAAACCAATCATCCATGAATTTACAGGGAGGGCATTTATCAATATCCACACAGGAAAAGAAAATGGCAGTAGAGCTTAATCTAGACTTCTCCATTGAAATCTCTTGCAACATCTCATCATTTGGGAGAATGCAAATGTTTTCGAAGGGGTTACCAAATGACTTACCTTTGGCTCCGGGTCGCACATTTGGAGAAGCAAGAACAAATCTTGCAGAAGAGGAGATACCATTGCTAGGAGGGGCAACCGTCTTAGCAAAGGATCTCCTCAGCGGAGGTAGGGTAGACGCACCAAGGTCAGGCAAAAAATTTGAAGCAACTAGTTCGGATTCCATGAACATAAACTAAACTAGCTGGCAAAAATGCATAAAAAACAGTGCAATAAAAGCACAATAAAACAAAGTAAATGAAAGCGCAGAGAAGAGAAAGGGTACTCTGCATGGAGGAGGAAACTCCCCTCCACGTAATCATCTGGACGAAGCACAGGTACGCAGAAAAAAAATTGCTCCCTTGTATCCTCCCTTGAACCATATTATTTAGCACTTATTAAAAATGACCTCTATAAATAATTATTGTCACCTTCCAAATTTAAACTTATAACTTTTATCTTCAAATATAATTCTTTTTATTTAATTAATTTCCCAATTAATTAAATAAAATAAAATATTAAAATATCATTTTAATTTTCATTTAATTAAATATTTTAATTAGACTTAATTAATAGAAAAATACACCAAAGACTCATAAAATAAAATACGAAAACCCATCATAGCAAAACACATACAAAATCAAACTAAGGGGTTATAATATCATGAATTACGTCATCCGATGTATTCAGAGGGTACTCAACTCAGATACTTGTCCTAATTTTCAATTAGGACAAATGGCTTAAAGGGTTGGGATTTGGACTTGAGAATTTATCTCCCCTCTCTTACCATTGAGATAATGTGATAGGGTACGCTCATCCTGGCAATTCAAGGAAGTCGATACCCGGTACCTACAACTTGCATAACATCCACACATGTACAAGCACAATATATACTAAGCTAAATAGGCAATGGTAGGAAGTGGTGCATTGTGTAGATCCTGACTAGCAGGTGACTATGACTCCCTTCCTTAACCACATCAGAAATGCCATACAGAAAGAAAACAAACACGCACACCATACACATGCAAGTATGGGATAAGTATCCATAAAAAAACACATATGATAATAAATCATCTAATTATTCATCATCAATATCTAAAAACACTTTAATAATCATCATGCATACATGAAATATAAAGTACCAAGTAATCTCATCATATAATAAGCTAAATCTGAGACAATATCTAATAATCTCAAAATAATGTCAGTAATAATCATCAACATAAAACTATCCTAAAAGAGTTTGACAACAATAACAAAATGCAAACTAGGGGCAAGCACTACACAATATGTGATTCTTGGTATCTTTGATCTTGATGTACATCGATTGCTTATTTTACTAATTTATTTTGGATAATCTAGCATTTAATCTATATATTTTTTTCACTTTTGCTAGTATAAAGGATTAATGATGAGTTTGGGAGGTTAATAAATAATTGGGATCAAGTTCTCTTAGGCCAACTCTCTAGATCAGACAATTTTATAACCTTTCCAAATATCAATAAACATTAAGAAAACATGTGCATATCACATGATGCAAAATTTAGAGTAGATTCTTTTAGTGGTATAATTGAAGTGCTTCTATTATGATTCCTACTTGAACATGAATACTTATTCAATGAATGATTGAATTGGATGATGAATAAATTTATTCTTAGACTATCTCGACATACCACTTCATAGCAACAAATCAATTAGTTGTACTTAAAATCTCAATTTTAGTTTTCTTATCCCCTATTATGTATTAAGATATTATGCCATTTGAAGATACTAGATCCGTATTTTTAATGCTTTCTCTTTTTTATTGTTGTACACTTTTTCTCATGCATCTAGCATGAAGTGATTGACTTCATTAGTATTATCCTATTTTTTTATTTTTTTTAAAGTTTCATTTACCCTTTTTTGCATATACTTTCTTTCCCACACATTCCTCTTCAACTCCATCCCTATTGTATACAAAGTGATTAACTTTCTCTCACATGTTTGCATATGTGTGTTGAGTTCTTAGCTATTGTTGTGAAGATTTTATATTTTGGAGTTCTTCACATCCATTACAAAATTTCCTTAAGTACACTTCTTACCACCTTATGTGAAGTGCTTTGTTTGAGATCAATTCCATGATATATATTCTTCTCCCATCTATTTTTTATTTGGATGCAAAATTTAGTAATAGTTCCTACGAACTCATAAGTTGATCACCTTCCCCTTTTTCTTGCTTAAATTTTTAAATTTTAAATTATTTAATATGTAGATGTATGTAATTCAAAGTGAATTAGAGAGTAAAGAAGAAATATACAAAACTAAGAGATATTCTAAATGTATATCAAGAAAACTCAAAGATTAAAAAAAAGAGTAAAGAAAAACACTCTACTGTATACTTGGTATGTCATTCCTTGCTTGTTTCCCTTCTATTGCCACCCATTTTGTAATTCATTCTAGAATAAACTCCACTTCCATACCATTAATAATGTTTTAAATTACTTGTTGATATCTATTAGGCTAATTTATAGCTATCTTAAGTTTCTCTATGATAAATCCCTCATTTGTAAGCACTAAGAAAACCTTTATTAATGGTTATATTCATGTCCTCTTGTAATTTTATTTTGATTTATTGTTCATTTATTGTAGCCAATTCACAAGCTTTAATTATAACATTTATTGAAATAAATGTGTTGACGCACATTTGAATCCCCAAGTGATTTGTGGCAATCACTTTTACTTCATAATTGATTATTATGCATAAGTTTATTTTCTCTATCATGCATCATTAGTCTAATCTAAGAAATCCATTATTTTGGCAATTTAACTTTATAATATTTTTTCTCATTTAATTGTACCTTTACTTATTAAAATATTTTTATTCATCCATGCTATCACTATGGTGGGTTAACTACATTTATATAAAAAAAATATTCTCTATGTTATCATGTAATATTCCTATTAGCTATCAACTAATCCCAACCTAGTAGCTAATCAAATGTCAATCAAGATCTTAATACCCATATAGCATTATTATTATTGATGCAAACAAAGACTCACCCCTTATGAAATGTAGCTTGATAAATCCAAGACAGTGAAACGTGTGGAGAGTCCTGATTGGATGAATTATTCTAGTACAATAATGAAACACTGATTTTTCCACTTAAGAATGTGAAAAATACATAATTCTATGAATGTTAACCGTAACTCACTAGGCAAGTCCACTGTGAATTACTATTGGTCAAAGAATGCTCAATTAGGTTATTCTATTATAAGTCATTGGCTGGTTTGATCTTACTGAAAAATATAGGGGCCAATTATTTAAGAATTATGATTATTCACTAACAATACATTTGAAAGATCGAATGAATTAATTATTCAAGGATTCAATTTTTAAAAATATAAAATTATGATTTATTTTTTATACAGAGAAAGGCATGATGCTTTGAGAAGGAGTTATTTCATCCTAGCCCTACACTCCTGTAATTACTTTTGTGACTCTGATTTCCTCTTTGGCCTATATTTGGCAATCCTTTTTTTGCCTTGGTTTTTTATTTCCCTCATTTATTGGCTTTCTTTTTATTATTCATGTAATTAATTATAGGGTATGTGTAATATTTTGCAATACATTCCAAATTTGGGAGACTCTAAACTTTCAACCCATGGCTCATTAAGTCATTAGTGTATGGAAGAAATTGATACAAGAAAGTTGATGGATTATTGAATGCAGAAAATTGTGAGGAAGGTAGTGTGAAGGTTGGTTGTGGTGATTCAAAAACAACATTATATAAATATACTATTTCAACAAAGGAAGATGGAATTGAGTGTCCCTTTTCTACTAATTTTAATGGTGGAATTATGGCCTCTAGCAGAGTGGAATCAAGAAGATTAATGAGGAGTGCAAGAAATGGATTATGAGATGGAAGCCACTTCGAAGATGGAGACTCTAGAGGGGAGAAAATGGTGAGAACCCCTCTTCATCTATGAATGTGTTTCCAATTACTCCTAATGAAGGTGTGATAGAAGCCATAAAAAGTGGATAGAATAATCTTACGAATGTTGAATTTTTTAAATTGCATGGACCCTAATGTATTTTAAAAATTGATTTAGGTTTTGATTTTTAAATTAATTTAACTTTTTACTTTAAATATTAGTTTTAGTTTTTAGATTTTATTTACCCAATAGAATATTTGTGAGACCTGCTATTTTTTAAAAATTTATTTATTAATTTATTATAATAGATTTTTAAGTAAACAAATTTAAATGATTATTTTAATCGTCTATGATAAATTGAATATAATGAATAATATTTCATAATATATTTAAATATTTATAAAAATTTATTTAGTTTAAATTAAAAATTATTAATAATTTAATTTATTTACATTTAACTATGATTAATGCAAATTTTTATACACCTCCTTGCCTTACCCACATTTAACATTGTAATTAATTAATGAGTTATTAAAATGCAATCAAACTAAATTAATATCAAAATAAACAAGAGCTCTAGAGAGTTTTAGTCCCACCTTATGGAAGAAAAGATCAAATGCAAAGATTGTAAGGTGAAACATATATCAAATTTAATTATAAAATATATATTGAACTTGAATAGTAGATTGTATCATTGCAAGAAGCAATTTTCCTATATTATTGAATGCTAAGAGTTTGGATCAAGAGGCATCACATGAAAATGAGGCAAGTATACTAACTTTCTCCCTTAACTTTCTATAGTCAGTAGAATATTGTTCTACACTCGCAGGGAGCTGTAAAAATTTTTGTTTTTTGTTGGCTCAAACAATGTTGATGATTTAAAACGCGGCCACCAATATTCATATTACATGATTTTACCTTATTCAATACAAGCTTTGGTGTATATATTATCCTTTAATCTAAGGAGTTAAATGATTAATAGGTGTTGTATTCTACAAATTAGACTACGTATTCAGAGAGATTAAATAGGGAAAATAATTCAACACTAGGAAAATGTAGGTACTTCTAGTTCTCAACAATAAGAATCACTGTATCATTCTTGTTATTGGTCAAAGAAAAATATCAAGGTGATAACATGTTCCTTGATTATGTCATCCACCAAAGATAAAACTTCCAAAGATGTAATATATAACAGGTGGAGTTGAGATCTAACTCCAACTGATTTTGGTGGAATGGGCAACCTTTACTCATTAGCTCTTACGAAAAGAGGTATCAATTAAAATTTATACTTCTTATACCAAGGAATTGAAATAATTAATTTTAACAATTTTACAATAGAAAATAAATTCCATACCATTTACATTCTAAGATATATTGATTAAAATATATAATATTATAGCAAGACAATTTGATTCATTGCATAAATTGTAACTATTAAGTGTGAAGGAAAAAATTTAATTATATATAATATATATCAAAGGTAATACTTTGCTTTGAATATTTTGTAAATATATAAATATTTAATAAATTTAATTTATAAATATTTATTTTTTATTTAAAAATAGTATCTTTAATTTGTTGAATGACAATTTTATACATCATATTTACTAAAAATATTAAATAATTGTGTTATTATTAACTAACATATATGAAATAGTATTAAAAATACAACCCTTTTACCAAATATCAAATACAGATTGATTTGGTTCCTACATGCACCATGAACAAAAATAGACGCTACATCTATTGGAGGCAAGCTCCAAACAGTACTCATGCCTTGGGATATTAAAGTTTCTAGCAATGAAAAACAGTGTTGTCTATCTGCACTCTATATTTGTGAGGCCATCTTTGGAGATCCCGGTCGAACTGGAGCAAACACAAATGATAAGCACCTTCACAATCATCCCTAGCCTCCAAGAGATTTGCTAGTAACTAATCCTATAGGCTAAGCTAACTGAACAAAAGCTTGTTGAAATTTACATTCTTTTGCTAGATACATTGCTTGATTTTTTATTTTCAGATGATTATAGAAAGGAAGTTTTAATTTGTCATTATTTTTCAGTTTTAGTTGTTGTGAATGCAAACAACATGCTCTCTCTATAATATCTAGGATTGACTTCAATTGTGAGGAAGGGAAACAAGATGTGGAGCAAGTTTATCGAAATGTGATATTATGCCTTCATGAGGAAGACACAATTCTTCCAGCTGAGAAATTAATGCTTTCACTGCTGAAAAGGGGCATTGCATACGTCATTCAAGTCTATTACCAATTATTAAAGAGTTGGTTGAGGTTCTTTTTCATGAAGATTTGGTAAAAGCTCTTTTTGCTACAGAAATGGTAAGACTTGTAATTTGAGATTTTATTCCTACTACAAGACTGTGAGGTGCATATATGATATGTTGTATCTCTAAATTCATGTATATACACACATTTCGATGCAACATAGTTATGCCATGAGATTTTGGCTTTGGGCAGGTCAAGAAGAATAAGAGCTAATGTAGAAAGAAGATAAGCACATCCATAATTCAGATAAACTTTCTCTATAAATGGAATAAGAATCAGAAAAGAAAGCTGAGGAATTCAAAACCCAATTTCCTTTCATATTTACATATACTGAAAATCCCACTCTCTGACCTCTCTTACACTCGCAACCACCCCAAATCTCATGGATATTCCATCGTTCACCACATTTAAAAACTCCAACACCAAAACTTCCTTCTGCATCACACAACAAGTGAAAAAATCAAAGCCCAGCTTGGTGAGAATTTGGAAATGGCTGCAACTAAGGAGAAAGAAATGAAAATGGCGTCTACACTCTAGTCTCTCTAAACAAAACAAGACTAGACTGTGTTATTCCATGGAACACAACCTTTTCTTGTATATGAAAGGAAAGGAAAAGAAAAGAAAATGTTTGCATGGGAACATGTGGCAACGAATAAGAAGATGGTCTTCAATCAGCCTGCTTGGCATTGCCTTGTATGAACATGTGGCAACAAATAAGAAGAGGTTTTTTTTTTTTTTCCGTTTCCCCAAGTGAAGAGGAATTATTGAAATTGTTTTCCTGAAGCATATCTGATTTTTAGTTCTTTTGTAGAGGGAGAACGCCCACATTTTTGGTAGAACTATTTTCAAAACCTCCTCCATTTATTATCCATTTTTCAATAACTCTTTCGTTGATTGTTTCGAAGGACTGTTCTGTACAATTTTCCGTTATTCTCCCCTGTTTCAAGCGTTATCACTGGACATTTCTCCATTTTTATGCATTGGAAATATTTTAAAACTTTCTATAATTAACTCGATAGTAGAGAAAAATTCTGAGAATGAGTTTTCCTGATGCGCATTGGTTTGTCCTTAGGGACGATGATACAATCTTTCTTGTTGATACTGACAGGCTAATCTCCATTCAGAATGTATTCAAGACAAAACAAAGTCAAATTTTTTAATTCATGATGTTTTCAATTTTTTGAAAATTGGTCAACTTTACAGTTTGGATAGAGGATAGCCGCCGCAATGTTAAAAACTCTCATTAATTATAAATAGTGAAAACAAAATCACCAATAAAGCAAATAGTTGAAATTTAAAACCTTACAGATTTTTCCCAGCACTGAAATTCATGGTCAATGAAAGTCATCTTGAGATAGGAGTGGCGTACTAAATATCAATTACCCTATACCATGAGTCCTTGATATAGTGAAACACTTTTTGCAATGTTTAACTTCAATAATCTAATTTATTAACTTCAATAATCTAGTTTCTAAAGCAAATATCAAATGTAATAAGAAACAAGCAACTTCAACATAAAACATGTTTCCACGACACTATGAAACTGTGATTTTTATCATGGAAACTCTATTGGAGAAAAATCTTCGTGGGAATCAAACTGCATTAAAAGTAATACCTTGTTCAAAGATTTTATACATTGGAATATGAACCTTATACATGCAAACTACTTGCAATCCACTTCTCTAAGGGCTCGTTTGGTTGCTGGAATAGGAATAGAAAAGTTGGAATACATTTTCTATTTTATGTTTGGTTCGTCACTTGGAATAGGGAATAGGAATATGTATTCCCATTTTGCCTCTAAAATGAGCTTATACCCATTCCGAAAAATAGTTGTTATTGGAATAGTCATTCCTATTCCCAATATTACATGCCTATTCTCCATTCCTATGCCCGCAACCAAACAGGTCCTAATTGTAATATAAAAATCTCACTTCCTTAGGAAGCAAATATCAATAAATATCAGAAAAATGAAGAAATGATAGCATCAAATATACTTGAAATTTTCCATTTAATTATTTACTATGATCACGTACCAAAACTCTATTGTTCTTCTCACCAATCCTTTCCAAATTCTCCTCCACAAACAACTATCAATTGTAGATTTTTACATTATCATGTCTAACCTTCTCTACTATTGATCAACTAAAAACCTTGATCTCATATGTCATTTATCAAGAATAATGTTGTTCATGGGTTGGCCCATGACCAAAAAAACATAAAATTTATGTAGTGTCATCCATATCTTTGCACAAAGAACTCCTCCATTATTGCTTGTAACCATAGTAATCTTCTATTTGGTTGGTCCCACACCTATCCACTATACACTTGCACCCTACCTCAGTGCAAGTGCTAGGTATTTCTATATGTGAGCTTGGTATTTGTATCTCATGTAATGTCATTGTATTTGTATATGTAATCTCGTTGTCATTAAAAAATTGCTTTGACGTAATCTCATTGCCAACGCTAAAGGTAACTATTATGAAATCAAACTATGGTCTCTATTTTATATTATTTAAACTATTAATTATATCTTGGTGTGAAATAGGTAAGTTCAATATTAAAGTATTAAAGGTCAACCGAGAATTTATTTTTATCTATATGTAAATAACTATGTAGAATAATGGGGTTGTATAAATTGTAAATTTATAGATTTTATAAGTAATAATTATTTGCATAATGTTGGACTTACATTATCTTTGAAATTATAAAAATTATAAAATAAAATATTAATTTAATATAATAATTGAGCCACATGTTGATTTAATATAAATAGATATGAAGGCATAGGTAGAGGGAAAAAATAAACATAGAAGTGTAGATGAAGAGAAAGGGAGAGAGATGTAGAGATAGAGAAAATGAGATGTGTAGAAAGGGAGAGGAAGAAGAGAAAAGGTAGGAGAGAAGAAGAGAGATGTGTAGAGACGGAAAGAGAAGGTATATATGTTTTTCTTAATTAAGTCGAGAGGCTTCTACAATGGAAGCAACTTTGGTTGTAAACAATTTGACATTTGAAAAAAATTTGACGTTCATTTAAGTGTATGCTTAGTCATTTTTTAAATATATTGTATAATTCATATAAAAAATAATTAAAATAGTTTAGTAAGTTCTAAATTGAAACAAGAAACCTTATAACAAATCAAATTTATTTTAGAAACTTACTAAAATTTATATATTTTATATTTTAAACAAAAGTAATTAATTATTTTATATTTTATTTAATAAATATAATATTATAAGTCATCTTAGATTTCTTTCCATTCTAATATTTATGAAATAGGCGCCTCGAGAAGGATAACTCTCAGCTTATATATATATATATATATATATATATATATATATATATATAAGCTAGTTTATATTATTTTGTATTTATCCTCTCTTAATCTTTTCTCTTTTCTCTTTCATTTTTTCTTTTTCACATGTTTATAAACAATAATATTAAGTGAAAGTTAAATTCAACTTTAAATTTTTTAACTTTCTTATAAAATTAAATATATAAAATAATTAGATTAGTTAATAATTTGAACTCAAGAAACTAAAATTATGTTTCAAACAAAATATTAAAACAAAATAGATTGTACTAAAAAATTTAAAGCTAAATTTTCAACCTATTCATTAGAAGTCACTAGTAGAACAAAATTTAGAAAGTTAAAATTAAAATATAAGTAGTAAAATAAATTTTCATTTTGAGTCTATAATAATTTCTTATTATTCTCTAGGCAAGAGTCTACAACACAATGGTAAATTGTGAGCTTCTTATTTAGGAGGTCTTGGGTTTGAGTGTACTTGAACTTACTAAATAATAATAATTAATCACAACAAATTATTATTATTATTAACTTCAGCCTCTTACTAATCAAATTTTAAAAAATTGTAATTCTACTTTTATAAATCAATTGTTTCCATCAACTTAATTAATATTTGTTTTTTCAAAAAAAAATGAATCAATAATAACAATTGGAAGACCAAGAGTCACAACTTAGAATTTCAAAATAATATTTATCTTAAGATTTGAACCAAAGTGTTCACAATGAAAACTCATTGTTTCAATCAACTAAACTAAACCCCTTGAACACTTCAGAATAATAATTTCAAAAAACAAAAACTAAAAATAAAGATGAAAGACATGGATAAATAAATGATTTTTCAATGAAGGCAAGGATTTTTTTTATTGAACAAAGTTGAACTATATAAAATGGAAACAATCCCAAGATAGAAGACTATTGATGAAAAACAATAATAAGAAAAATATACAAATTAAAATAGAAGTCTGCAATTATCTTCCTAACTAGCTTACAACATATACATCACTCTCAACTATTACATATGGAATATCAAGAACTTTTGAGACTGCTTAGAATAGTTGACCTTCTCCTCATGTAAGTCTAGAAATTGGTACTTGATTTTGTCTAGTCTTTTGCAGATGGCATCATTCATTTTTAGTTGAAAATACAAAGAAGCTAATTGTAACATAATGTCCCAATAAAATTGTATCATTTTCACTTCCTAATGCACAACATGGTTAGAAAACATAGCTAAGCATCTACTTTTTCAAATATGTTGCAAAATAGTGTCTCGTAGAGTCAACAATTTTATTTTTACACAAACCAATACCCAAAACAACTTCCTTCTAGTCTAAAGCATGATAAAACAACATGTTTTATATGTTCATTTTGCTAACAAAAAGGACATTTATATGTATGAATCTTTAAATGTTTCAATTTGTCTCCATTAGGTAATTCTAATGTAAAACTTTCCATGCTAGGATTTGAGCATTAGCCTCAACTCTGGATCTCCAAATTTGTAAGGATAAACTCCTCCATCTCTTTTCCATAAACTTGCAACCCCATTTACTATTGAGTTTAGGATTGAATTTCATTCTAGGTAAAAGCTTTAAGTAGTGTATCATCTTAAAATGGGTGCACTTTCCTTTTAAGACCATTAAGTTCCCTCCTCTTCATGATTCCTTCTTCAAGCCATGGATATGCTCATGCTTGCTCTTCTTTTCCTCATTTTCCTCTTCTCTCTTCCATCTTTCCACCTTATCTCTTTGGTATTTGTCCTAGTTCTTTGTGGCACCCAAGATGTGTCTTCATGGACCAAGTCAATCTAGTCCCTAACAGTTCTAGATCTTGGGGCTCGGATATCCTTGGGAGTTTAATTAGTTTATGATTGTTACCCAGTCAGCTTGTATTATTTTCCCACTTAAAACCTCATATATGAGGAGACTTGGAGGCTTCATTTTCATATCTCAATAATCTCATCCATATCTCATCTCAAGTGATTCAGGTTCTTGATCTCTAGTGAAGATTTATGCCTTTTATATTCAAGGAGTTCAAGCATTCAAGCAAGGAGATTCCTATCTAGCATTGGAGAATCATTTGTGAGCATTTCCTCTTCAAGATCTTGTATATTATTGGCCATCAAGGGAGGAGGTCTACATTGAAGCATTCATCCTCTTCATTGATGCATATCCATATCCATGACACCATGACCGAGTTATTATAGATCCATTGAAAAGTGTGGAAATATCCTACATTCCTAATTCAAGATCTACATTACATATACATTAAATACATGTGAGAAAGGTGAATCGTAACATTTATGTTGTTCTTTACAACCCTTTACATTTGTATTTTTCATTTTCGGTTAATTCCTTAACCTGGGGCTTGACCAAGGCAAGCCCTCATCAAACCCCAACCCCCAAACCTTGCTTTTATGTGGTGATTTGTTGGTTGGGAGCGAAAAGAATTCCAGATCTAGAACCTATAGTTCACAAGTTTTTTGGAGGTGTTAGTTTCATAGCCACAGACAACATCAACCTGGTTGTAGGATGTCCTTCCATGTTGACCTAGTCCTTCAGTCTCAGATTCTAGGGAGATTTTTGGGTTTTGTTCCTTTCGTGGTTTAATTCCAAGATCCACAAATGAAAGTTCAGAAAAGATTTAGATCTGAAAGTTATTGAGAGAAAACACATTCCTCTTCACATTTCAAGGTGAGTTTTTCATATTTCATTTCATTCCATATCTTTATGCTAGATTTGCATCTTAATTGGGTTGATTGTATTCACATAGAATCTAGATTTATATATTTCCTAAGTAATTAGTTCAATTTTATATTCACATTATCTGATTAAGGGCCCAAGAGAGTGTATTTCTTTGTATTGCATTCCTCTTTACAACCTGAACTTAGTATTAGCACACATTTTCCTTTGGGTCCTAGCTAATCTAATTTGGATCATAAGTGGAATCATACTTAGAAATTCCCCTCTTTCCCTCATATATAATTATTCGAATAGCTCAGTGCCTTGTAAAGTGGAAGTCTACATCCTATTAAAGTGCTTCCATTTTACCATTGAACAAGTAGATTTGGGTATGTGCAAGATCATGGTGGGCCAAACTATACCCTTAAGTGGCAATCTAAAATCATTAAATCAGAATTATATCAACTTGACATGCAATTTTGAGCTAGTTATAAAAATTAGATTAAAAGTTGTAAGAATAGAATCTGTAGGAAATTGAATATGGTTTCTAAACTATTAGGCCTTATCTGAAAATAATTTAATCTGATTAGTCAAAAATGTGTATTTTAATGTAGTAGTGCAAACATTTTAGGACAAAAATAAGAAGTAGGTGTACACCTAACCAACTTAATCATGCAATCATATATTAATTTTTTTATAAGTTTTTATATATAAGAAGTAGACTCATGCCTGGATGTGATGCATATGTTTGCATATTTTATATTCCAAAAATATAATTTATTATGAATTTTTTGCTACAATGTTTTTCAGAAAAAAAAGGCTTATGTTTGACCACCTTAACTAATTCAAAACATTATCAATTTTTTTTATTTTTTTTGTTATTATAGTTAGCAAAGCATAGAATGTGATGCATCTTTTGAATTTCAAAAATATTTTACAATCTGAAAGTTATAGCCATTTTTCAAAGGTGTTTGATTATTCTCTGGCATAGGTGTTTGATCATTGATAGCTTTCATTTCAGCATTCAAGTTTTCAAGATTGGTCAACACCCTCACTTGCGAACCTAATGCAATGGAGCCTAGTGGAGTAGTGCTTCAATCGGCAACTAGTCCTTAGATCCCCTTCACTGAAGATATGCCTTAAACAAAGTGTCCTTTATCCTAGACAAATGTGCTTAAGCACCAATCAAAAGTGCTCAAAGAGGATGTTAGGTTATCACAACCAATCCCCTATACAAGGAAATCCTAATCACAAGGTAGATCCTTCAATCTAGAAAGCTTATCCCGAATTGCCAAAATGCACAAATTGACAACTTTTTGACACAAGACCCCAAAATGAAAAATAAGACCAAGGGAGACTCAAGGATGGACTTTTAGTCTATTTAGGTTCAAATCCTACCTAAGTGATCCAACTAGGATCAAAACATGTCAAAAACATGAAAACATTAAATATCATACAATTTTAAGTCATTTGACCATGGTTGACCATAGTTGACCAAGGGCTTATAATTGTGTCAATCCTGGAACTAGGCAGGTTACAAATAGGTCCAAATGCTTAATGTTAAAACTAACCTATCCTATAGGTTCTTAAGAATTGTGAGATTCTTCATTTGATGTGGGTGCTCCTGCACCATACTCCCCTTGACTTTTTGAACTCAAGTTCCTGCTTGAGGTTAACTACTCCATAGAGGTTCCATGTTGCTTGTTTTGATCCTCTGTCATCCAAGTTGAATCAATGTTAGGGAGTCCTTTCCATTTCACTAGATGTTGCATGTACTTGTTATGTCTTGTTTTTTTTAGAAACTTGGTATCCAATATTGCCTCCAATTCAATTGGTTTTCTTTGAGGGAGGTTAGTGACATAATCTTCATCCATTTTAGTTTGTTGGCCTTGTTCACTTGTTGAACCTACCAAACCTTTGTAAGGAGTGAGGTTTGCAACAATGAAAATTGGAAAGATCTACGAGGTAGGGGGAAGAGATATTTCATAGGTATTCTCACCCATTTTTTGAGTATGGAGCATGTCCCAACCTTCTTCATGTGAAGTTTTGTGTATCTACCCTTAGGTAATCTCTCTTTCCTCATAAACTCCCATACCTTGTCTCCAATTTTGAAATTGACTTCCCTTCTCTTTTCGTCTTGGTCTTTGTACTTCAAGGAAGATTTATGCAATGCTTCTTTCACTTCATGCTCCACCTTGGTGATGAGCTCTACAAGTTCCTCTCCTATTGCACTAAACTTAAAATTAGATGGTAATTCAACCAAATCCAAAGGACCTTTGGGATGAAGTTTTTAGACTACTTGAAAAGGAGTTTTTCCAATAGACCTATTCATGGAATCATTGATGGAAAATTTTTCTTGGGGTAAGAGCACTAGGTGTGTGAAGGATTCATTCAAAATCCAAATAATAAATTGATCCAGCTACATACATATTCTAGAATCCAAATAATAAAACATTCTTAATTAGACATTTGTGAGCACTAGGTGTGTGAAAGATCCATGCAAAAACATGTAGAAGCAAAAAAAGTCATGAACATTTTCGATGACATGTTTGCCAAGAGCATACACAAGTTCCTCAAGGTGACTTCCATTATTAAATTTTTATATACATTTTTCTTGTTATCATTCATTTCTTTAATAATTTAATTATAAGAATCCATCACATTTTGTATTAGGTGATGAAGCCTATGGGTACAGTTATATGTTTAGAAAATGGGAGTATGCTTACACTAAAACATGTCCCACATTTAACTCAGTTAGGGTTTTTTGTAAGTTTCATATGGACTCAAAAGGATTATCATTTGGTGATGTGGGTTATAAATGGAAATCTCTTTATTGTCTAACTATGGAATTGATTTTGAATTGGTGGGTACGTTGTATTTCATTTGTAGATTCGATAGAGTTTTTGGTAGTGTGGGCTGTAAAGGGACTTCATGTTTATGATTTGCTAATGGAGATGAGTTTCTTAATTGCAACTTTAATTGGTACATATGTGTGTGGGTTATGAAAGGATTAGAAGTTCTTGATGTCTAACAATGGAGATGAGTTTCATACAAGTTGAAATAGTTCATATGTAAATTATAAATCTTTTGGTACAATGAAGTAGATAGAGATTTCATTTTATGATTTGATATGTATGTTGTAAATTATCTTGTAGATTTATTTTTTGTGGTCTCATTATGGGTCTAACTTTCATATATGTTGGATTGCTATTGGAAACAATCTGTGGACTTAAATATAGATCTTTTGGTATTGTTTCTGTGGACTGCCTCTAGTAATAACCTTAATTATTACTAGTCATTGCCCACAATCTGCATCCTACAAGGAAATATTGCTTGTGTTCTGCCATGAGATTCTCCCTTCTTTAACCAACCAACAAGTGGATAAAAATGCACTAAATCTAATCAGAGGCTTTTTTTCATGCACTCTATGAACGAAGAGTATTCAATGAGAGGATTATATCTATCCACTAGATGGTAGATGATTAAACTTTGTAATTTCAAGCTTTCATTTTACCATTTCAGCATTCGAGTTTTCAATTTTTCTCTTCATTATATGTTTGGTTTATCATTGATTTCCTCCAGTTTGATTATGATGCATCTCAACTAGCTACTCCAATGATGCAATCACCCATCTATCTCCAAATTGTGTAAGCACTTGTTGTTTTACAGAATATGCTGCCACTTTGGAAAAAATTACTACTCCAACACTGAAACCATATGATAAATGGGAATAATAGATGCCCAAGCCATAACCTAGTTGAATTGGTCTACCTGTTGATTAGCTAGGTTGATTACAAATTCTTGTAGAACTGTCATTAGATTGGGTACAATAAAATGAACAATCAGTTGTTCCCAACTAGTAGGATCAAATACCATTTTCCAAGCTAATAAAATTGCATATGCAAATACATCACTTGAATGCCACGCATGAATAACATTCCCCAACTTATAACGAATGGTTGGATATAAAGGCTCCATACACTGGCCCAACAATGGAAGCCAAGGATGTAACCGTGCATGTATTGACATGCTCTTCATGTGAGGATCCCAAGTATCTTCTGTTGTTGTTAATTTGGGCATCACTATATGATCCAAAATGTTATGAAGTACTGAAGCTGGTAGTAACTGCTCCCATGTCTCTAGAAAATGTAGCATAGGTTTAGGGTCCCTTGGCTCCCAAGAATTTGTAGCAGCTATTGTCATTGCTAGAATAATAACTTCAATTAAGAGTTGAGTGTAAGGAGTTGAAGAAGCAAGTTCAGCTTCTATGTAAATGTCATAATCATGAGGCCCAATCCCTTGCAGAAGCCATAACCCAATTAAATATACATATATATCAACCTAGCTAATCAGCAACTAGACCCATTTAACTAGGTTATGGCTTGTTTCTTTCTAAAAATATCTGTTATGATATGTTTTTGTAAAATTTCTTGCAAACTCTTCATATTTTTCTCGGTCTGCATTATTTTTATGGAGGATCTTGAGGTAAGTAACTTAGCACCTTAAAAAAGATCTCTATGTATATCCATACATACATACATATATGTATGTATGTACATATATGTATGGGGTGAATGCACAAAGTTGGGTCGCAATTTTGTGGAAGTCAAGTTCAGGGAATGAGACCTCTTAGAAACGGGTACCCAATTTTAAAAAAGGGGCACCCGTTTTTGGCTTAGGTGCCTGACCCTAAATTAAAAAAATGGGCACTTATTATTTTAAAAAAATTGGGTACCCATTTTTTTATTTTCAAAAAATGGGTACTTGTTTCTCAAAAAAATAAAAATTTGAATTTTTAAGAAACGGGTACCCATTTTTTAAAAATAAAAAATGGGTACCCGTTTCTTTAAAATTCAAATTTTAAGTTTTCTGTAGATTTTACATGCCGCTTTTAGCTTTTCAAAATGGGTACCCATTTTTTGAAATTCAAATAACGGGTGCCCGTTTCTTACAACATCAGGCGAGATTTTTTTTTCTTGCCTCGGATTTTGGTTTGGGACAGACTTGATGAGACCAAGCCTATGGCTTGGCCTCTCAAGATTTGGCTAAGGCACTAAACTGACAAATTCATGACTTGCCATAATTTTTAGAGGGTCTTCCCGATCAAATATTTTTATGAAACAAAAACCCATTACAACTCTCAATATCCTTATTTTAGAAATATAAATTTTATAGTGTTATGATTTTATTTACTATTTTTGTATTATTTTCTTAATCAAAGGTGGTACCTAAATGTAAAATAGCAACATTCACTAAAACTTTAATAACTTTTTTATTTTATAATTTTTCTTAAATTAATTTAGATGTCATCAATCTACATTCAATTCTTTTGAAAATAAATATTTAAAAATTTGAAAAAAGTGAAATTTTTATCAAATTATGGTGTTCGTACACGAGAGGTTTGAAAATTTTCCTTTATAGCCAATTAAAAATTAATAATAATAAAAATATTGATTAAAAAATTCAAAAAAAATATTCTCATCAATCTTTGGTGTGTCAGATAACTCCATTTAAAAGGATTCACAAAAATTCATTCATTTGTGTCAAATTATGGTGTTTGTACACAAGCGTGGTATGGTTCTAAAACAAGCATTTTGAAAAAGTGGTTTTTGAAGACCCATATCAAAAAAATAATCCATCATATGAGTATACAAATAAATTACATATTCAAAAAGAAGATTCCAAGCACTAAAAATTTTAGTTCTGAAGTTTTTTTATATTTAATCTCTAAATGGCTCAAATTTTTGCATCAATTGACAAAATATTTCAAAAACAGGAAAAACACTTCCACTTTTTGGCCAAAAGTGAGACCCAACTTCTTTCACTGACCCTATGTATATATGTATGTATGTATATATGTATGTATGTATTTATATATGTATGTATGTATGTATGTATGTATGTATGTATGTGCAGGATCATGGTCAACCAAACTATGGCCTTAAGTGCCAGTGAAAAACTAGCAAATCAGGGTTATGTCAACTTGACACATAATTTTAAAGTGGTTCTGGACTTTGTATCAAAAACTTGTAAGAAAATAATCTATAAGAAATTGAATCTAGTTTCTAAACTACTAGGCCTTATCTGAAGAAAAAATAATTAATTGGTCAAAAGTTTAGATTTTAATGCAGTACTACAAAAATTTCAGGCCGAAAATAAAAAGTAGGTGTATGTTTGACCACCTTAATCAAAATCAAATGATAATATTTTTTTAATATAATTATAGATATAAAAAATAGACTCATGCCAAAATGTGACGCATATTTTTGGGTATTTTTATTCCAAATAAATAATTAAATATGAATTTTCTACTAAAACTTTTTTGAAAAAAACTCTCGTGTCTGACCACCTTAACTAATAGAAAACTTTACCAAATTTTATTTTTATTTTATTTTTCTTATACTAGGAAAAGCATAGAATGTGACACAACTTTTGGGTTTAAAAAATGTTATACCGTTTGAAAGTTATAGCTATTTTTCAATTAGTATGTCAATCAACACTTTACAATCATCTTCATTGAAAATTAACTAATAAATACTTATCAAACTCAGAATTTGATAGCAATTATATCAATGGAATCTCAAGAGTGTTATAAGAAAACCCTTCTCATTTCATTCAATTTTAATGAAAATAACATTGTTAGATGGCTACCCGAAGTCTAAGTGTTAATGAAACCCTTCTCAAACACATTTTTTGGGTTGATCAAATAGGCTTGGTAAATACCGAGCCTAATTGGATACCCAAAACCAAATCAAGTATCCAATCCGGTTCGTGATTTTTCATTTGAAATTTTGGAAGAAATTTTGAGAGGAAATATACTCCCATTGCAATTCTAGAGGGAGGGAAATTTAAGAGAAAATAAATTTGTGAGGAAAACTTTGGCTTGTTTTAGAGGGAAATTTATTTGCAGGAAGTGTGGACATTGATATTATTATTATTAACTATTATTATTATATATGATTATAATTATTATTATATTATAGTAATATGTATGATTATTATTATTAAATATAATACAGTTATAAATATAATTATTATTATTATAACTAAATATAATATAGTAATATATATGATAAATATTATTATTAAATATATATAGTAATATTATATGACTATTATTATATATAATAATATATATGGTTATTATTATTATTAAATCTATAATCTAGTAACATTTATGATTATTATTGTTATATAATATAATAATATATTATTGTTATATAATATAATAATAATATATTATTATATTAAAATATACAATAATATATTATTATTAAATATAATATTATCATAAAATGCATTTCATGACAACATATGTCCCTAGGGGTCCTACAACTCTTAAGGACATACATTGTCATTAAATGCATCGAGAGGGGTCATAGGTGACCTCTCTCGATGCATTGGAACCAACCAAATACATCCCTTAGGATCCTAGGACCCCGAAGGACATAGGTTGTGATGAAATGCATGGAGAGGGGTCATAGGTCATCATATGGCCCCTTTCAACCCATATAAATGATTATAATATGTCCCTAGGGGTCCTAGGAACCCTAGAGACATATATCATCATGGAATGTGTCAAAAGGGTTCATAAGTCATCCTATGACCCCTTTCAACCCATATAAATGATTATGATATGTCCTTAGGGGTCCTAGGACCCCTAGCGACATATGTTGTAATGAAATGTGTCGAAAGGTGTCATAGGTCATCTTATGGCCCCTTTCGACCCATATAAACGATTATAATATGTCCCTAGGGGTCCTAGGACCCCTAGAGACATATGTCGTCATGGAATGTGTCGAAAGGGGCCATAAGTCATCATATGGCCCCTTTCAACCCATATAAATGATTCTAATATGTCCCTACGGGTCTTAGGACCCCTAAGGACATATGTTATCATGGAATGTGTCAAAAGGGGTCATTGGTCATCCTATGACCCCTTTCAACCCATATAAACGATTCTAATATGTCCCTAGGACCCCTAGAGACATATGTTGTAATAAAATGTGTTGAAAGGGGTATGGTCATCCTATGGCCCCTTTTGACCTATATAAATGATTATAATATGTCCCTAGGGGTCCTAGGACCCCTAAAGACTTATGTTGTCATGGAATGTGTCGAAAGGTGTCATAGGTCATCCTATGGCCCCTTTCGACCAATATAAAAAATTATAATATGTCCCTAAGGGTCCTAGGACCCCTAGAGACATATGTCATCATGGAATGTGTCAAAAGGGGTCATAGCTCATCCTATGGCCCCTTTCAACCCATATAAATGATTATAATATGTTCCTAGGGTTTCAAGGACCCCTAGAGACATATGTTGTAATGAAATGTGTTGAAAGGGGTCATAGGTCATCCTAGACCCCTTTGACCCATATAAATAATTATAATATGTCCCTAGGGGTCCTAGGACCCCTAGCGACATATGTTGTAATGAAATGTGTCAAAAGGGGTCATAGGTCATCTTATGGCCCCTTTTGACCCATATAAATGACTATAATATGTCCTTAGGACTCTTATGACCCTAGAGACATATGTCGTCATGGAATGTGTTGAAAGGGGTCATAGGTCATCCTATGGCACCTTTCGACCCATATAAATGATTATAATATGTCCCTAGGGGTCCTAGAGACATATGTCATCATGGAATGTGTCGAAAGGGGTCATTAGTCATCCTATGGCCCCTTTCGACCCATATAAACAATTTTAATATGTCCCTAGGGGTCCTAGGACCCCCAGCGACATATATCGTCACATTTATGACCCCTTTTGACCCATATAAATGATTATAATATGTCCCTAGGGGTCTTAGGACCCCTAGAGACATGTCATCATGGAATGTGTCGAAAGAGCCTATGACCCCTTTCGACCCATATGAACAATTATAATATGTCCTCAGGGGTCCTAGGACCCCTAAAGACATATGTTGTCATGGAATGTGTCTAAAGGGGTCATAGGTCATCCTATGGCCCCTTTTGACCCATATAAATGATTATAATATGTCCCTAGGGGTCTTAGGAACTCTAGCGACATATGTCATCATGGAATATGTCGAAAAAGGTCATAGGTATAAACGATTATAATATGTTCCTAGGGGTCCTAGGACCCCTAGAGACATGTCATAATGGAATTTGTCGAAAGGGGTCATAGGTCATCCTATGACCCCTTTCAACCCATATAAATAATTATAATATGTCCCTAGGGGTCCTAGGACCCCTAGAGACATATATTGTAATAAAATGTGTCGAAAGGGGTCATAAGTCATCCTATGGCCCTTTTCGACCCATATAAACGATTATAATGTCATTAGGGGTCTTAAGACCCCTAGAGACATGTCATCATGGAATGTGTCGAAAGGAGTCATAGGTCATCCTATGGCCCCTTTTGACCCATATAAACGATTCTAATATGTCCCTAGGGGTCCTAGGACACCTAGAGACATGTTGTCACGAAATGTGTCAAAAGGGGTCATAGGTCATCCTATGACCTATGACCTGTTTCGACCCATATAAATGATTCTAATATGTCCCTAGGGGTCCTAGGACCCCTAGAGACATATTTCATTATGGAATGTGTCGAAAGGGGTCATAAGTCATCCTATGGCCCTTTTCGACCCATATAAACGATTATAATATGTCCCTAGGTGTCCTAGGACCCCTAGAGACATATGTCATCATAGAATGTGTTGAAAGTGATCATAGCTCATCCTATGGCCCCTTTTGACCCATATAAATGATTATAATATGTCCCTAGGGGTCCTAGGACCCCTAGAGACATATGTCATCATCGAATGTGTCGAAAGGGGTCATAGGTCATCTTATGGCCCCTTTTGACCCATATAAATGATTATAATATGTCCCTAGGGGTCCTAGGACCTCTAAAGACATATGTCATCATGGAATGTGTTGAAAGGGGTCATAAGTCATCCTATGGCTCCTTTTGACCCATATAAATGATTCTAATATGTCCCTAGGGGTCCTAAGACCCCTAGCGACATATGTCATCATGAAATGTGTTGAAAGGGGTCATAATTCATCCTATGGCTCTTTTCGACCCATATAAACGATTATAATATGTTCCTAGGGTACCTAGGACCCTTAGAGAAATATGTCTCATGGAATGTGTCGAAAGGGGTCATAGGTCATCCTATGACACCTGTCAATCCATATAAACAATTATAATATGTCCCTAGGGGTCCTAGGACCCTTAGAGACATATGTTATAATAAAATGTGTCAAAGGGGTCATAGGTCATCCTATGGCCCCTTTTGACCCATATAAATGATTATAATATGTCCCTAGGAGTCTTAGGACTGCTAGAGACATATGCTATCATGGAATGTGTCAAAAGGGGTCATAGGTCATCCTATGGCTCCTTTCGACCCATATAAATGATTCTAATATGTCCCTAGGGGTCCTAGGACCTGTAGAGTCATATCTCATCATGGAATGTGTCGAAAGGGTGTCATAGGTCATCCTATTGCCCCTTTCAACCTATATAAATGATTATAATAATAATATAATATAATAATCAGATATATATATATATATATATATATATATATATATATATATATATATATATATATATATATATATATATATATATATATATATATATATATATAATATTTGTAGATTATAACATAATATATTAGTATATATTAATAGTTAACAAAGGTCATTATAATAATAACATACATTATGTTATTATATTTAATAATAATAATTTAATTTAATTTAATTTAATTTCACATATATATTTCAGATTTCAAGGTCATGTATATATCATAATATAATATAATATAATAATTTCATATATATATATATATATATATATATAATATTTATAGATTATAATAATAATAACATATATTATTATATTTAATAATAATATAATATAATAATTTCATATATATATTATATATTTATAGATTATAATAATAATAACATATATTATTATATTTAATCTTTATCTTAGTTATAATCTTTATCTCAATTCTTACATAATATAACTCATAACTCATTATAATCTTTATCTTAATTGTTATTTCCCTCCATTATTTTGGGCTAAATATCGAATATCTGATTTATTATCGGGTATCCGATTTATTATCAAGTATCCAATTTTATATCGGATACCTGATTTTACTAGCATGATTTTCCCAAAATATTCCCTGTCACTGCAGACCGGACAACATCACTTTTTGTGGGCCATTTTTACGAATTTTTGGAAAAGCCACATTTTGGCACTCAAACCATCAAAAAAAGTTTGATAGTATATCCCTAAGTGTCTGATATTGTCATTTGAATGGGGAGCAGTAGTCGTCAAAAGGCTAAATGCAAAAGGAAGGTATCCAATGAAGACATTACGGCATATAGGGAAAGGGACAAAGTAAATCGTCGAAGGAAAAGAAAAAGTATGTTAAATGTAAGTCAAGTTGACAATGAATTAGTCAAGGGTGAAATCATAGAGTTAGATAATGAATATGTGCAATTGGGGAATCAAAATGTACCAATTGAAAATGATGATGTCAGGATTAAAAATTTAGAGAATTAAAATTTGGAGGATGAAATGCTACTAGTTCATAATGTAAATTGCATGATTGACCATGCTGAAGATGACAATGCATAGGAACCTTACATATCTACTAATTATAATCGACATGAAGGTTCTAGAACACCAAAATGGATAATTGAAATTGATGAAATGATTATTACCAATTTGGAAGGGAAAAAATTAGAAAGAACCAATCGGTTATGGGCTTCAAGACTATATAAGATTTTTTTCGGCAACAAAACAGTGATGGAGCAATGTCAGCTTTTCATACACTTATTAAAGATGCAAAAGATGAGACCTATGCTTTCCAAATTGAAGATTTGTGTCAATAAAAAATTAGAAAGAAATGCCATTATTGTGAAGAATCTTTTCAGTGCTCTCAATAGCATTGGGAAAAATAGTAGGGAGAAGAATAAGAGAGCTGCTCGAAGGGTTATTACAACCTCTTTGGTAAGTCATCATTTGAGAAATGGTAGATATATGAGACAAACTTATATTGACTTGAACCTAACTATACTACTTTAAGAAGAGCACTTAGTAGATGAGAGAGAATTGATGATCCTCTTCAAAATGAAACATGGGCTTTTGGTGGGAGACTTCTACATTTTGATAAGAAGCTATCTAATGATGTGAAGGAAGAAATTACAAAATTTTAGCACTCTAGATCATGAGTATCACCCAATGCTAAAGATGTGTTAAAGTTGAGAATTGGCATCAGAGACCGCACACCACATTCTAAACACTATTTGGAGGTAAGTCAAACTATGTTGTTCAAACAATTAAGAGAGAGTCATCCAAGTCTTCATATATCACAAAGGGCTTTGGAATCTTTGAAGCCATTTTATTGTGTGCCACTTAAAATTTGAAATACATGTTGTTGCAAATATGATGTCGAGTTTTCTATGCACCATGAACTATTATGCTCCATCTGTTCTACTTTGCATAATAAAGAAATGTTGGAGAATTGTGGTGGGCTTCCAAAATCATCAAGAGACTTGCTAGATCAATTTTTATGTCATAGAGTTGATGGTTGTTTCTTTTATAGAAATGTTTTCTTAAATGAGAAGTGTTCAGAATGTGGTGGCTTATCCAAGTTTGACACATGTTTCCATGAGGGGTGCGAACAAGATCTTCGAAAGACAATAGTTTAAAAAAAGGTATATGAAATGGTGAAATACACATTGAAGAGTGGGGGTGAGGGCTCTAGATGTGAATTGGTTGCAAAAGAAATCAGTGTGGCTAGTTTTATTTTAGATTTCAATGCAAATCTTTTCTACAAGTATGCAAGACATAGTGACAAATCTCAGTGGTTGGATCAACAATTTAGAATGTGTAAGGAGACTTTTCCCATTGGCACTATTATATCAATTTTTGATTTAGCTGAGAACTACACATTACAACCTCAAAATGAAACACAATCTCAGTATTACAACTCCATTCAAACTGTAAAATGAGACCCTCCATCATCCGCGAGCATCCCATACCGAGTAGTCTCCAAGGTGCTCTAAGTGCATTTTGAGGTTGATCTTCCAAGGGTCATAATTCAAAGCTAGTGAGGGCTATCGATGAAACATCAAATTCTATAGGATGATGATGTCAAGTCCTAAAATAACCTATCTCAGTTTTGAGAGATCACATTTCATTTGGATTCAGCACAACAATCTCCCTCGATGCCAAAACTCGTAGTGTGCCTCAGTTCATAGGTGCACCACAGTGTAACTTTGAAACCATTGATCTTGGCATCGAATCATCAGTGCCATTAGCTCCAGATGGGCCGGTGAACCCTAGTGACACCCTTTTTCTAGCCATGGAGACCCTCCATCATCTGTAGGTAGCCCATACCGAGTAGTCTCCAAGGTGCTCTAAGTGCATTTCGAGGTCGATCTTCTGAGGGTCGTAACTGGGAGCTCGTCAGGGCTATTGATGAAATGTCAAATTCTATAGGACAATGATGCCGAGGCCTAAAATAGCCTATATCATTTTTGAGAGATCACATTTTGTTTGGATTTAGCATAACAATCTCGCTCGATGCCAAAACTTGTAGTGTGCCTCAGTTCATAGGTGCACCATAGCATAACTTTGAATATGCTAATCTTGGCATTGAATCGTCAGTGCCATTAGCTCTAAATGGGTGGGTGAACCCTAGTGACACTCTTTTTCTAGCCACAGAGGCCCTCCATCGTCTGTGGCCACCCTGTACTGAGTAGTCTGCAAGGTGCTCTAAGTGCATTTCGAGGTCGATCTTCCAAGGGTCGTAACTCGAAGCTCATGAGGGCTATTGATGAAATGTTGAATTCCATAGGACTATAATGCCAAGGCCTAAAATAAACTATCTCATTTTTGAGATATCACATTCCATTTGGATTCAACACAGTGATCTTGCACGATGCCAAAACTCATACTGTGCCTCAGCTCATAGGTACACCACAGTGTAACTTTGAAACTGCTGATCTTGGCATCGAATCATCAACATCATTAGCTCTAGATGGGTGGGTGAACCCTAGTGACACCCTTATTTTGGCCACAGAGACCCTCCATCATCTGTGGGCAGCCCGTACCAAGTAGTCTCCAAGGTGCTCTAAGTCCATTTCGAGGTCGATATTTCGAGGGTCAAAACTTAGAGCTCGTGAGGGCTATCGATGAAATGTCAAATTCTACAGGATGGTGATGCCAAGTCCTAAAATAATCTATCTCATTTTTGAGAGATCACATTCCATTTGGATTCGGCACAACAATCTCGCTCGATGCCAAAACTCGTAGTGCGCCTCAGTTCATAGGTGCACCATAGCGTAACTTTGAAACTAGTGATCTTGCCATCGAATCATCAGCCCCATTAGCTCTATATGGGTGGGTGAACCCTAGTGACACCCTTTTTCCAACCACAGAGACCCTCCATCATCCGTGGGCAGCCCGTACCGAGTAGTCTCCAAGGTGCTCTGAGTGCATTTTGAGGTCGATCTTTCGAGGGTCATAACTCAGAGCTTGTGAGAGTTATTGATGAAACATCAAATTCTACATGACTATGATGTCTAGGCCTAAAATAACCTATCTCATTTTTGAGATATCACATTATGTTTGGATTCGGCACAACGATCTTGCTCGATGCCAAAACTCGTAGTGTGCCTCAGTTCATAGGTGCACCACAGCATAACTTTGAAACTGTTGATCTTGACATCAAATCATCAGCACCATTAGCTCTATATGGGTGGGTGAACCCTAGTAACACCTTTTTTTTGGCCACGGAGACCCTCCATCATCCGCGGGTAGCCCGTATTAAGTAGTCTCCAAGGTGCTTTAAGTGCATTTCGAGGTCGATCTTCTGAGGTTCATAACTCGGAGCTCATGAGGGCTATAAATGAAATGTCAAATTCTATAAGATAGTAATGCCAACTCCTCAAATAACCTATCTCATTTTCAAGAGATCACATTTCGTTTGGATTTAGCACAGCGATCTCGCGCGATGCCAAAACTCACAGTGTGCCTCAATTCATAGGTGCACCACAACGTAACTTTGAAACTGTTGATCTTGGCATTGAATCGTTAGTGCCATTAGCTCTATATGGGTGGGTAAACCCTAGTGACACCCTTTTTTTGGCCATGGAGACCCTCCATCATCCACGACCACCCCATACCGAGTAGTCTCCTTTAAGTTCATTTTGAGGTCGATCTTCCAAGGGTCGTAACTCAGAGCTCGTGAAGGCTATTAATGAAACATCAAATTCTATAGGACAATGATGTCAAGGCTTAACATAACCTATCTCATTTTTGAGAGATCACATTTTGTTTGGATTCTGCACAGTGATCTCACTCGATGCCAAAACTCACAGTGTGCCTCAATTCATAAGTGCCCCACAGCATAACTTTGAAACCGTTGATCTTGGCATCGAATTGTTAGTGCCATTAGCTCTAGATGGGCTGGTGAACCCTAGTGACACCCTTTTTTTGGCCATAGAGACCATCCACCGTCTGCTACCACCTTGTACCGAGTAGTCTCCAAGGTGCTCTAAGTACGTTTCGAGGTTGATCTTTCGAGGGTCATAACTCAGAGCTTGTGAGGGTTATCAATGAAACATTGAATTATATAGGACAATGATGCCAAGGTCTAAAATAACATATCTCATTTTTGAGAGATTGCATTCCATTTGGATTTGGCATAGCGATCTTTCTCGATGCCAAAACTCACAGTGTGCCTCAGTTCATAAGCGCACCACAACATAACTTTGAAACCACTGATCTTGGCATCAAATCACCATCATCATTAGCTTTGGATGGGTGGGTGAACCCTAGTGATACCCTTGTTCTAGCCATGGAGACCCTCCATTGTCTGCGGCCACCCCGTACTAAGGAGTCTCCAAGGTGCTCTAAGTGCATTTTGAGGTTGATCTTGTGAGGGTCGTAACTAGGAGCTTGTAAGGGCTATCAATAACCCCTTACCAAGTTTGGGGAACTTCTCTAATTAAGAATTTTAAGTTATAACAAAAATTGTTCAAAATTGCAAAAGTTGTAAAAGTTTAACTTTTTCTTGCAAAGTGAAAATGAGTGCAAAGAGTTAGTTAGGGGTTTGAGCATGACCATACAAGGTTGGAAACACATATATAAGGTGTGAAATTATAGCATGCATTAATGAAGCCAATTTTGTTAAGTGGATCAGTATGGGTTATGTGAACCTTGTGTACGACGTTAACAAGTGTGTTTATGTCATGATAGCACTTCAAATTAAACATTGCATCCAAATTTGATAATAAAGGTTGTTAAAATGTTATTCAAAAATTATTGCATTTGAATTGAATATAGCAAACATGATCAAAATTAGTGATATTCAATAAACAGGAATGATACACATGATCCATGATAAATTGAACAACACTAGATACTAAATTAATAAGTATATCATTGTGCACATAAATGACAAAAATATATATCAAAATACATGTATTCATAGACAAATTACATAAATATATATCAAAGATCATGTATCCATAGACAAAGTACACAAATATATATCAAAATACATAGATCCATTTACAAAATGTGGTTGATCATGCCATTAGAATGTGTATAATATCAATGTTTCTATAAACAATGTGGTATATGCCATATCAAAATGTCTCATGACACATCCTATGACAACTATACTATCCTAGGGTGCTAGTGAATGATCAAAATGTAGCCTCTTTGCTGCACTAGGTGGATCAGATGCCTCCCACATAAACAAAAAAGAAAACCCAAAGTTAGACTACTAAATTTATATGATTCTTTGTATCTAACATTGAATTACTCAAATGCACAATGATCTTTTTTTTAATGAAGATTTATACTATTAAACTTTCATAATGAATACCTCTCTCATTGACCTCCTACATCGGTTAGGAGTCCTTTCGTATGCCCTTGGCAATGCTTGTACCTTGCTAATTGTGGCCTGTGTATGTTCAAATATGTTTATCAGATGAATCTACAACTTAAACTATAACATTATAATTCATAGCATGCTAAATTTATAACATATTTAATCATGAATTCAAACTACAACTTACTAGTGTAAACTCCTCCTTAGGATATAGTGGTTGCATCATCAAATCTACAAAACTCTCCTATCGAACCTCATGTGCACTAGGAGTTTCCTATGAGATACAAAATAGTAGTTGTTAATATCACATAATTTAGTTTTGAATTTATTTATGAAGATAAGAAAAATGAAAAACAAATGATACTTATACATACAATGGGGCTCTTGGTGTGAATGGAAATGCCTAAGTGTCTACGACGCAGAATCTGTATGGGTTCATCACTAGTAGCCACAACATATATACAATAAAGAATGTAATTAAATTTCATTTCCATAAAAATTTTACAAGAATGCATCAATATTTAATCAAATAGAAAGCACCTAATTACCTTTCCTTTGTCAATGGGTGCTAGCTCATCCCTCGCAATTTGTCCCCCAGGGACAGGTCATACCTGTAAGGTAAAAGAAAGATTAGAAACCATATATGCTACAATATCAAATAGAAAAAATAATGAGAATACAACATAATGTACCGTAGATGTCTCAAGGCCAAATGAAATGGCCAAGAGCGTGGCATCATCAACTTGTCTCAACTCCTCCTCAATCATCAACTAAACATGAATGAAGATCACATACATGTATAAGTCAATATGGCTTTAAAATTAAAATTACTCTATTATAAAAATTAACTTTAAATCGCATATGCCATAACAAAAAAATGTATACATGTACCGACACAGAAGGATTCCATGCCTCTACATTCCCCTCCTCTCTTGCATCAAGGTCGGTGGCCTCTACATCTGCATCTAGTGTATCCTCGTCTAATACAAAATGATACTCAGGAAGATCACCTATGGGACCTAGGAAAATATTCTTGCATTTAATGCAAGTGTGAGGCACACAAAAATGTGATGAGCTAGCTGATGATGAACTAGCATCAACATCATCAACACTGGGAGGCAGGACTGACCTAGTCTAAGATATCAACAGGCTACTCAATCTATGAATGGCTCTAATGGTCTGAGAGCTAGCCTCTATGATAATATCAAGATGCTACACTCAAGGATGGGGGGAGACATTAGTAGGGGGGACAAAAGTCCTAGATTTCTTCCGCTAGGAAGAGGGTCTATCCTAAGGAGCTTCTAGTCTTACACCCATGTTGGGCTTCATGCTCCAATAATTCACTTTGAGTTTCAACACAAATTTTGCATACAATTTTTTAAGGAAATAAAATGGTACCTCTAAATTGCTATGTGGAGGGATATCAAAAATCATCTACCAACGATCCCAAAAGTTTACACGTATGTCATATTTGTGCATCATTTAATCGATAGTTTGGGTTTTTTGTGATTGACTAGTAAACTAATTTTTGGGTTCACAAAAAGGCTAACCAAATCATCTTTGGTTATATTGAGGGCCACAACCTCATCATGGTCCAAGCCATCATCAAACATCTCATGCATTTGGTCACACCAATGAAGAGCAACATTTTGTTCATTGGTAAGGGTTTCAATCTTATCCACTATGGTGTTTAACATGGATAACATAGGAGCCAATGTAGGTACATTATTATATGTTCTACATTATTATATGTTCTTCACAAACCCCTCAATTCGGTGAGATTTTCAATTATCAAATCCTCGATTTGAGGAGGTTTTTGAGGGGGTAAAGGATCATTTGGTGGATGATTTTGTGGGGGCACTAGATCATTTGGTGAATGGTTATGAGGAATATTATTCCTTGCCTCATGGTCATCATTTTGATCAGCCATTCCTATTAAATTGCAAAACATAATTTATATTAGAAAAAACCTAAATTTTAACAATTTTTATCAAAACAACCTTAAATTCTAACAAATTCAACTAAAACTAACAATTTTATAATAAAATTTATTAAATTTATATTAAAATTTATTAAAACCAAAAAAAAACCAACCTATTATCATGTATCTAATAGTAAAACGGATATTCGTGTTGTAAACCCAATATACGACTGTGAGACACAACCCGAAAGTTGTGTTTTTTTTTTTAAATAACACTTTCAATTATCAAGTATCTGATATAATATCGGATACTTGATATTTTTGAATATCCGATATTATATCGGATACGCGATAAGGGTTAGGCTTTACTTTCCAGGTTTGGTATTAGGATGGGTGAAAAAAAGTCAGAGCATATTTTGAAACGCTTTTAGATGTTTTCAAACTCTCTTTTTTTCACGTCACCACTTTTTGGCACACCATGATCCTGCACATACCCATGTATGTATGTATGTATGTATGTATGTGCCCTTGTGATCACTACATTTTGTTGTTGTGTCCTTGTGATCTCTGCATCTCGTTGTCGTGCCCTTGTGATCTCTGTATATGTATGTATGTATGTATGTACATATGTATATGTATATATACATACACACACACACATATGCATGTGTATCTATCTATCTATGTATGTATATAAACAAAGAGATCTTGGCACAACAAAAAAACAATAAGACTTACTCAACACATAACATGGCCATAGATGTGATGGCAATGCCTATTGGTAAGTATATTCCTCTTTTTCTCTCTCATTTTGCATATGTTTATTTCACTTGAACTATTATTTCTTAGGGGGCATTTTTTAATATTGGATTCATTTTATGCAGGAGGTGATGAGTACATTCCTAGATGCACCCATGTTAGATGTACAAGAATAAATAAAGAATTGTGATGAATTTCTTGTGAGCAATGAAGATGGAGTTCCCCTGAGAGTAGTAGGAGGCGATGAGGACATTTTAGGTACTTTAAAGATTGATCCTTTCTTAAATATTTTAAATTTTTATAGGGAATTTAGATGTTGGGGAGGGGGGGGGGGAGGTGTGCGGGTGTGGGGCCAAATGAACTTCCACCTTCGCATGGTTGGCCCTACTTAGTAGAGAGTATTAAACTATTCTCAAAACCAAGTGAACCTCAACATTAACCTTATATGATTGCATGACAACTAACTGTATGAATCTCTTGGTTTTAGGCAATGCAAAGGATGCCATAATTCAACATGCAATCTCAATTTATATGCATACGACATCAAGTGCAGCTAAAAATGCAACAAGTTTGCATTTTTTCTTAGAGGTCTTTAATTAGGTATTTGAAGTTATAAACCATCACAAACAGTCTCTTGGTCATAGCAACTAGAGTTCTAATGTTTATGATGCTCTATAATTCTAAGAATTTAATAGACCTATTAAATAAATTTAATTGTGTTGCATTTTTTTAGCTGCACATGTTGTCCATGCATATAGAATGTAGTTGCAGGTGTGCATTCTCAATTCAAAGTGGTAGAATCTTATTTTGGATGCAACAGAAAAATTACATGCACAAGAAGATGAGAAAATGATGTCACTTTTGCAAGTGTGGAACCTTTTTTGTACTTTAAAGATTGATCATTTCGTAAAGATTTTAGATGTTAATGGGGAATTTAGATGTTAAGGGGTGGGGCCAAATGAGCTTCTACCTTCACGTGGTTGGCCCTTCTTAGTAGAGAATATTAAACTATTCTTGAAACCAAGTGAAGCTCAACATTAACCTATGATTGTGTGACAACTAACTGTGTGAATCTATTGATTTTAGGCAATGCATAAGGATGCCATAGTTCAATATGCAATCTCAATTCATATGCATATGACATTAGGTAGAGCTGAAAAAACTCAACAAGTTTGCATTTTTGTTAGAGGTTTACATAGACCTATTAAATAAATGTAAACGTACAAGATTTTTTCAACTCCTTTTATTGTCCATGTATACAGAATGCAATTGTACATGCATTCTCGATTAAGAGTGGGAGAATATTATTTTGGATGTGGAAAAAAAATGACATTCATCAAAAGATGGGAAAATGATGTCACTTTTGCAGGTCTAGAACCTTTTTTTGAACTTTAAAGATTGATCATTTCTTAAAGATTTTAGATTTTAATGGAGAATTTAGATGTTGTGATGGGGGGGAGGGGTTGGGGCCAAATGAGCTTTCACATTTACATGGTGGCCTTGATTAGTAGTAGAGAATATTAAACTATTCTTGAAACCAAGTGAAGCTCAATATTAACTTATGATTTCATGATAGCTAATATGTACAAATCTTTGCAAATAATTATATATTTTTTAATATGCAACAATCCCTCACAACTTGTCCAACAAGTAGTCATTGCATTGATAGAATTACCATTGCCACTATAATGGAAACCACTGATGACTAGGCATCTCTCCAAAACATTGTCATTGCACACCCATCGTCATTCCATTGTCACTTCGATTAGATTCCTATCAAACCCACAGCAATGTCATTAGACCTATGATAACTGGCTAAAACTGTAGGTCATCATAGTCAGAATGGTATACCATCAGACCTTTGACGACCTTAAGAAGAACTCTTCACCTATCTTTTTTCAAAATTATGTCTTTTTTGTCAATCACAATTATGACGGAAGCCCATGTTGTCACAATTTGTGACAGCAAAACTATGATGCCCATCTGACAAGGCCCAATTCTAGTTATTGTTGCTCATCCAATGGGTGATTGTCGTAATTGGAGCCCAAATTTAGTATTGTGTAATTGTGGTAAATTTTATATTTTTTGTGTATTGTGCTACACATATATGTTAGAACTAGATGCTTTGGAGAAGGTGTTGAGTTTTAGCCTAAAGTGTGGCATTTTGTGTTGGTCTAAATGGTCCTCACTACATTCCTTTTCACCACAAGAGTGTTCAGGTGTGACGTATTTCAAATGTTGTGGCCAAACTTGAGGATCTCTTTTTGGTGTATAAATTTAATGTAAGGAAACTTGCAACAAAGAATATAACTATTTCCACATAACCCATAATATATCTAAAATAAATATACAACTAAAATCCACATGCAAGAGAATAGACAACATAGCCACAAAAAATTATGACACAAGATATACCCTGGGAAACCCTCATTGAGGAAAAAAAACCCAGCCTCTAAAAGAATCCATCATCATGTATTATTCAACAAAAACACTATTGCAATACAACCATGGAAGCCTTCAATGCCATAGCCACAACCAAGAAATCCATGTGAACAAGCATGAATCCACACATCCCATGCCATGCCTCCAACCTTCACAAATGTTCCCTTGGCTAAACTTTCAAGCCTTATAATGCTCGACTCTTTTCTTTTTCCCTTCTATCTTCTCACTACAACTACCCTTGTGGCTACTTATATAGTATAGTCTCACAAAACCATGTGCTACCTAACCCCTTAACTCCACATTTAATATTAGAATTTTAATTCTTTTTTCCAATATTAAATAATTACATGAAATATTATCACAATGTTATAATACAACTCATTAAGTATATCCCATGGGAATCTTTACATGTTGCTCATCCATCTAGGTGCAACATTACATAATAAAATAAAATAATACAATATAACTATATTATGTAATGTATGCAACACCCATTATCTCAACAATCTCCCACTTATTATATATATTTCATAGGTTCAATTCGTAGCCACATAAATGAACAAGGGAACAATCCCTCCTAGCACATCCACCATCATGGATCAAAGTACACAAAGTGCTCCATCCTAGTACCCACAACAAAATAAAAGTATCCAGCATCTCAAACATGAATGATCTCACCTCCCATTATGCCACTAACACTAAACATACATATAAGTCATCCAAAGAGAAAGCCACCCAGACTGTTGCATTAGAAGATCATAAAATCTTGTCCCAACTAAAATGCCAAGCACAAAAAAGTAATCCAAAGGTAATCGCATATATTTGTAGTTGTCAAAATATCCATAGCTGAAATAGCACCCACAACAAGTGCCAAACCCATCCAACTATCCATACCTCCAAAGGTATACCAAATGAATCTCACATCATTAACATATCCAATCTATAACCTACAATCACAAGCCTCAAGAGCAATACCTGCCACATATATACCAAGAAGCTCCCACTGCAAAAGATAGTGTCAAATCTATAACCAATTCACTCAACATCTCAAAGAAGTGAATCCATAAAGTATCAAGGACATCCACAACATATAAACCAATAACCTACAAGAACAACTCTCATAACCAATCTCCAATGCTCTCCCAAGTTCTCCACAACCAATAGAGGAAAGAGATAAAGGAATAACCATACCATATCTCACATGACATACATCAACACAAACTAGTGATCACAATCTCTAACTAATCTCAAATCCAATGTAAGTGAAACCGAACATCCAAGAAGATAACTAAGAGAAAAGAGAAACCATGCAAATCATAACCTATATCATGTCCTTCTACACACAGCTCTATATGTAAACTATACAAGTATGATGTCCTCCATAAAAACCCAACCAAGAAGCTTCAACAACACCCAAACTATACCATATAACTAATCATGGATGTAAGCCTCTCACAAGAAGATCAAACTCATAAACCATTCCTAATCCAAGGAATATGCCCAATATAAAACCGTCTCCCAAACTCAACTATCATAACAACATATGAAAATGGAGATAACCAATGCTAAACCATCTCTCAAATGAACCATCCAACACTAACTTATGTACCATAGCTCAAAATCCATATCCATGAAAGACAAGCATAAACATAACATACCTAAGAGAAACAATGGGTCATACCTCCAAAGTAGCAAACCACCGAGTAGACCAAGAGTGGGGAATGAGAATGCCCATCAAGATATCTAAGTCTCAAATCAAGACTCGTCTAAGAATAATCTCCTCTCAATTCCATATCAAGTGAATGCCCCTCGGACTCTCCTATGGAAACCATTAATCGTCCCCACAAATACTTCTCTAATCCAAGATAAATCAACATCACCACTATCTCTAAGTATCCATGAGCACCTATAACCAATAAATCCATGCCAACTCCAAATGCAACATATCAATATCATGAAGTATCTAGCAAATGATGATCAATGTACTCAATACCAAAAAACTAAACCAAGGTCAATGTCGAAGTTCCAACCATGGCCTTAGGAACATAAACATGACAACATGATCTTACCATCTCAACCAAAGAGATAACATGCTCCATATGAACATACTATAACATGTAAAAACTCTAAACATGTACCAAGAGTATACCATGACATAATAATAAAACCATCCTCACACCAAGGATAGCATTCCAAATGAAAGCACAAACTGCACCTTTACCAAGAACCTCATTAGTCCTCAAAATGCAACCATCTCCACACACCATAAAGAAAACCATCTCCACATACCATGAAAAACCATCTCCATACACCATGAAGATAAACAAGAACCCCATTAGTCCTTGAGATCTAACCATCTTCACACACCATGAAGATAACAAGTGCACCATGCAAATGTCAAAGACACTTCTACAGCAATAGGATCTAAGACAAACCTTCAACATCTGCAAACACTCAATAAATATATGAGTGCCAACAACTCCCACTCAATTGTGGTATCAAGTAACCCATGGCATTATAAAATCCATCTCCTACATGAAGATCCTTCAGGTCTACACTCACACAACCAAATTATTAGTACCAAGTAAAACCAAGATCTCCAAACCCAAGAAGATACAAACCAAACCAAGAACTAATCCTACACTATCACCTCATCAATGTCACAAGCTCACACTAAATCATGCATCCAAGCTATCCATAATATCATGATGAAAAACTATCCCCTAACCATAAGAATCAACCAAGGCATCAAACCATCACAGAACTCAAAGTACACATCATGAGCTCCTCAAAAAAAACCAAATAACCATGATCCTCAACCAAGAAGATGTACCACCATAGCTAAATCAAGAATCCAAACCAATGAACATCAAGGACATACCTATATATCCAATCACGTCATGCCAAAATCCATGACACCATGATCACATCCATGAACCGAGCATTTAACTATCAAAGTGTCCAACCTACAACATAAAATAGTCAACCACAATCATCCACCATGATTGTACCTAGTAACAACATCTCATCCCTTCTACATGAAAGAAAAAAAATCAGCAAATCATGTGACTTAGGGCATAGATAACCCAAATCCAAATCACTAATCTAAATATGCATCAATAATGAAAGATCAATGGGCAAAGACAAACCATATTTAAGCCATAAATGTGTAAGGATTTGCTTTAGGAAAAAATCACCCAAGATCAAGGAACTCAAGCACAAGCACAGAATGGACCAAAGTATGAACAAAATAAAAATATGATATTCAATTGATGTCCATACACACTAGGAGTGTTTGAATATAAAAGCCTCTGGAATGATTCTAGAATGTCTAAGAGTTAGCAATATGATAAGCCTCACAACTAAGCACATGTCCACCAAGTATGGATTATCCTCCATTAAGCATAAGAGTTAATGTGATGATGAGAGGATAAGCCTACACAGGTGGGTCATGTAAAAATATGTTGTAGACACCATGTGCTTAATTAAGAGTGAGAATAATTGTGTTATCAACATGAAAACTTAGTTAATTATGTAAATTCTAGTGTTGTAGACACCATGTGCTAAATTAGAGTTGGTTACTTCTATGTTGTCAACATGACAACTCGAAAGAGTATGCAAACTCCTAGGTGTCAAACTAACAAATAATAAAATAATGCATTGACCTAAGTAAACTTAAGTAAAGTGTAATAAGTAAATACTTATTTACACCAACACTTCCCCTTAAGTACAACTTAGGGGAATGCACTTAATCTTACGAGAGCTAGGATGAAAATGCAAGATGGGTCCTGACTATGTGAAGAGAAATTTCCTCAGCTTTGATACCATGTAAGAATTTGCCTTAGGAAAAAATCACCCAAGATCAAGGAACTCAAGCACAAGCACAGAATGGACCAAAGTATAATTAGAATAACAATATGATATTCAATTGATGTCCATACACACTAGGAGTGCCTGAATATAAAGGCCTCTAGAATGCTTCTAGAACGTCTAGGAGTTAGCAATATGATAAGCTTCACAACTAAGCACATGTCCACCAAGTGTGGATTATCCTCTATTAAGAACATGAGTTAGTGCGACGATGAGAAGATAATCCTACACAGGTGGGTCACATAAAATATTTTGTAGAAACCATGTGCTTAATTAAGAGCGAATAACTATGTTTTCAACATGATAACTCAGTTAATTATGCAAACTCCAGTGTTGTAGACACCATGTGCTAAATTAGAGTTGTTTACTTTTGTGTTGTCAACATGACAACTCATAAGAGTATGCAAACTCCTAGGTGTCAAACGCACATTGACCTAAGTAAACTTAAGAAAAGTGTAATAAGTAAATACTTATTTACACCAACAAAATGCAACCTGTAAGTATAGATTTCTTACAAAACTGCATAACTTGTAGACCCAACAGTCATCATACACATCAAAACCAAACACTGATAACCATATCATCATGAGACCAATCTGAAATATGAACTAAGTATATCATGACATCAAATCTTAAATCTCCAAGCATACAATGTCATAAACTCATAATGCTACCATAGTCAATACAGACCATAAAATATTTAGATCAATATATCAACAAATAAATCATGCCAAACTTGCACCAAATCTAAACCAATGTGTAGATCTCTCCAAGAGCTTTCTGATGACTACTCAAACTTCAAAAACCAACTTTGTATGCCCAATTTATGCCCTAATTTATGCTCAAAATAAATAAAATTTGACTTTCAGGCTCTTAAAACTTGACAAAATGTCAAAATCACAGAACTAAACCTACACAAAATTGTAGTGTTTTAATTAGCTTTCCAATGCATGTAAGATGTTTGAAATCTGATATCTTGAGAGAAAGTTATGGTCATTTTACTAAGAAAGTCTTTTTCACCATTTTCACTGCAATTTTTTTTTGTGACAAAAATTATGACGGGATTAAATTTGACAGCCATCATTGACCGAAACTAAAAAACTCTTTCATATCCTCTGAACATGGCCAAACTAGGACATATTATATATCAAAATTTATAGAAACATCGACTTGAATTCAATGGTGAGGTTTGTTTTTTCCTAGGAGGTCATTTCTGCAAGCTCCCCCTAAAACCCTCATTTAAATGAAACATCCAAAAAAATCCATTTGACCAACAATGCCCAAAAACTACCAACATCTCATTATAATAGCAAATTCAAAACCCTTAGATCTGCAATAAACAACTCATATATCTTACCCTTTCTTTTATCCTCTCATGCATTCCCATGGATTCAATCTAGGGTTACAATAATAAAACCATAGCTCTGATACCACTTGTAAGGAAACTTGCAACAAAGAATATAATTGTTTCCACATAACCCATAATAGATCTGAAATAAATATGCAATTAAAATCCACATGCAAGAGAATAGACAACATACCCACAAAAAATTGTGACACAAGATATATCCTGGGAAACCCTCATTGAGGGAAAAAAATCCAGCCACCAAAAGCATCCATCATTATGTATTATTTAGCAAAAGCACTATTACAATACAACCATGGAAGCCTTCAATCCCATAGCCACAACCAAGCAATCTATATGAACAAGCATGAATCCACACAACCCATGTCATGCTTCCAACCTTCACAAATGCTTCCTTGGCTAACCTGTTGAGCCTTGTCCCGCTCGACTCTTGCCTTTTTCCCTTCTATCTTCTAACTACAACTACCCTTGTGGCTGCTTATATAGTAGCAAGTCCCACAAAACCACCAAGTGGTATTATGTAAACCATGCGCTACCTAAACCCTTAACCCCACATTTAATACTGACATTTTAGTTCTTTTCCCCAATATTAAATAATTACATGAAATATTATCACAATGTTATAATAAAACTCATCAAGTATATCCTATGGGAATCTTTACATATTGCAAATCCATCTAGGTGCAACATTACATAATAAAATAAAATAATACAATATAACAATATTATGCAATGTGTACAACACCATAATCTCAACATTTAATTGTTCATAGTCAATACGAAGAATGTGTATAAAAATATTATATGTGGCTTACATGGATTATATGTGAAGTGACTACAAATCTATGCAAAGGAGATTCATGTTAGTGCAGAGAAGACTATAGATCTTAGAGGTGAATTATATCTCTTTTCCTACCATCTAGCGGTTAGCCCCTATGTATTGGCAGTGAACCATTATATTGACAATGAGCCTTTGTATTGGTAGTAAGCCTTTGTACCAGTCATGATCCTTCTGGCAGTAAGCTTGTTGTATCAAATAACCTTTTATTTTCACCTTAATAGGTGTTTTTCATATTTCATGAGAATTGGCTTCTTTGTGGTGTATCCTAGTTTGGATTCTCTACATAAAATATAGTACTCTTTGTTTCATTATTTATGTAATTTCATGCTTACATTTATCATCGATGTTAGATGTGTTAAACTGAAAAATCGTAAGTAGTAGAATTCTTTAAGAGTTAATTGATAGAGAAGAATTTTTTAATACTTGTGTGGGAATAAGTGATTCACCCCCCTCTAAATTATTTGGTTTGTTAAAAAATGGACACCTAGTTTATGGGGAAAGCTAAGATGGGAAAACCATGGAGAAAATAATTCTCATGAATAAAAACATCAGTTAACATCATATCTATTAAGGTGATTTTTACAATTTAAAAGCTCATTACTAAGATGCTCACTGGAATTAATCTCACTTCCAATAGGCTCACTATCAGTAGAGATAACACCCAAATATAAAATTGACTATTACAACTAAAAAATGGATTACTTTCAAAAGAGAAATAATTATAAGATAGATCCACCACTAAAATGACAATATGCAACTATGACAAATAATAATTCTTCAATTGTTTTGCCTCTAGTTGCTCACTTTTGGGCATACAATAACATTTGAATGTCTTATTCTTAAGTTCACATCTCTCGCATACGTAATACACAACACCTCAAACATAATCGTCCTTTACATATACTATTCTATAATTCTATATCCATTCATGTTAGCCAAGCACAATTTTAATTATTAATCTACCTAGTTGACCAAATATTGTTTGAAAAGGTCACAACAAGACATTTTTGTGGTGGGAAGTAATTGAATGAGGGCCACAATAAAAATATCCTCACACAAAATATTGTACTGCTCATTACCAAGATATCTAAAGTCAACGAATAGAATTTAAATGTTACAATACATACTATGTAGCTAAAACATAAGATTTTGTCAATATCTAATTGGTCTAGACCTACAAAGATGTTGGACAATACGTTACAATAGAAATGAAGCTAGAATAAACATAGTTGAATATTGATCAATGTAACACAACATGTGGAGCATGCCAGTTCTAGATTGAACCTTATCTAATCAATCAAAATATGTTGACATCAACAACAACCATTAATTCAACAAGAACAATAAAATCACAATCCAACTCCAAATTCTTGAATTTTTTTAAAGCATCGAATTCAAATGTGAGTTAAGCTATGACAAACAAGATTTGCTCATTTCCCATCTAATTTATATATGTATGTATGTAGAGATCAAAAGCATGTAAAATTTTCATCCACAAATCATTAGTAGTCTCAACTCCAAAGCCTTGGACCCATAACAAGTTGCACTACTAGTGAGTCTAATAGGATTAGTACAAAACCAATATCAAATTTCAAATGACAATTCCTTGTAGAAACAAAAAGAAAATGAGAAGGTATAATATATCCAGGAGCATATGATAGGTGGTACACAAGTGCAAGACTAGTGATACATAGACGTTGGATTGGTGAACCAACAAATCATAACATAATGAGAAAATGTGTAACAATATAGAGCATATGTGCAACTAAAGAAGCAAATGCATAGGTTTGAGCATAGATAGATAGAAACTCTATACAAAAGTGCAAGAATAGAAAAATATATTTGCATCTAAAGATAAATAAAGGCTATTCATATAGGACTAGCATTCTTTGTCAATTGATTTTCATAAAAGAAAAAACAACTCATACACAATTTTCAAGTAAAAAAAGAGCCTCAACTACATCTACTCTTGTTATAACGAGTTCAAGTACCTTTTTTTTAATGCAACTTTCTGTAGATAAACTTTCAATTTATTATTTGTGATACCATCATCATAGTACATGCTTTATGAAAATAAATTCTAACCTAATGTATTCACAACTTCATAGATCAAAGGGACATGCTTGACATTTGTATATTACCACATTGAGCAATATTCTCGTGTTAGCAATGTTATATTTTCTCACATATAGTTCCTTTGGTTAACCCAAACATTAAATTTTCTACAATCAATATATTTTATGTAAGAGAAATCATGCATTTATAAATGAACTCCTCAAACTTGTTTCAGTTTGTAGAAACAAACTAAATGAATCACCAAAAAAAGTATTTTCCAAATTCGTTTCATTATTAAAACAAAAGAAACAATCGAGTAAGAAAAAATTGGAAATTGTTTCAAATATTTTGTTTAGCTTAATTTTATGTAATACTAATATAATAACAATAATAATAATTTAAAAACTTAATATGTTGGATTAAAATACTTCTATACCATAAATACTAGTTTATCTATTTATACAAAAGTCATTACACAAAGAGGAAAACCAACTTTTGATCACAAGGAGGTCTAAAATTTGACGGTCAGCCCTACCTGTCATATGATTTTTTTATGACAATTAAAAATTTTTCATGCCTTTCATTCTACCTTTTAATATAAAAAATTGATTGTCAATTTTAATATTAAATTTAAATATTCTATAAATTAGAAAATATCAATATTAATTTGTAATCTATACAAAAATTTCTATGAATAATTTATAATGATAAATTAGTACTATATACAAAATTATGAAAGAAGCAAGTTTCTAAGTTTCATGTATGTTACTTTAAGAGATTTTTTAATTATATATTTATAGAAATTATTATATTGTATTTCAATAAGATTCTAAATTAATATAAATATGCATTCACCAAAATAGAAACATAACTAAATAGTCAGAAAATAATAGAAACATTTATCATATAAAATCATTTATATATTATACATATAATTAAATCACATTTATGTATAATATTAATATAATATCAAGTTACCTATAACAAATATTGAATTTACTTATCATATTGACCTCTCTGAAAAATAGCCTATGAAACCATAAGATCTTACAATTTTTTAACCTCTCATAAGTACAAACAGAGCCAAAAGAGTCCATACGGCCATCAAACTCCAGCCTAATCGCAAGTCTTGGATGGAGAACATTTTAAATTAAGAATTGTGTCTCTCTTCATTTAATTATGGTACAAGAAATTATTCATTTAGCTAATCCATTTCCATAAGAATGGATTTAATTATGTTACAAGAAAATAAGCAAGCCCTCCATTGAAGAGAGCCATGAATACAGATGCAACATAGTTATGCCATGAGATTTTGGCTTTGGCCAGGTCAAGAAGAATAAAAGCTAATGTAGAAAGAAGATAAGCACATCCATACTTCAGATAAACATTCTCTATAAATGGAATAAGAATCAGAAAAGAAAGCAGAGGAATTCATATTTATATATATTGAAAATCCCACTCTCTGACCTCTCTTACACTCGCAACCAAATCCCTCTATGTAATACTTGACAAAAAGCCCTTCTCTGTAATATTCCATTGTCCACCACATTTAAAAACTCCAACCCCAAACCTTCCTTCTGCCTCACATAACAAATTATTATTATTATTAACTTTAGCCTCTTACCAATCAAACTTTTAAAAAATTAAAATAACATTTCTTTATATCAATTATTTCCATCAACTTAATTAATATTAGTTTTTTCAAAAAAAAACAAGAATCAACATTAACAATTGGAAGATCAAGAATCACAACTTAGAATTTCACAAAAAAATTCCTCTTCATATTTGAACCAAATTCTTCACAGTGAAAACTCATTTGTTCAATCAACTAAACTAGATCCCTTGAACACTTCAAAATAACAATTTCAAAACACAAAAAATAAAAATAAAGATGAAAGACATGGATAAACAAATGAGTTTTCAATGAAGACAAGGATTTTTTTTATTGAACAAAGGTGAACTACATAAAATGTGTAATGGTCACCCTTGGATGTCCCAACTAACTAAACCAAATTGCTGAAAGGAATCATGTCAAACAGTTTGCATTCAACTTCTTAAAACCCCTTATAATCAAACGTTTATTTGTTTGTTGTGTTTCGTGCATGGAATTGGTATCATACAACATAAACAAGAAAGAAACTACAATAATATGCAAAGTGGAAATGAACTGCTGCTAATCAAATGTTATTTTCAGAATTCATAAAACCAAATACATGGCAGATTTATCAACTCACTAATTACTTCAGCAATATTGTCATAATACTCCAGCCCATGCTTACAAACTTGTTGCTACAATACTTTGTCTCCAATCAATCCACTACCTTCATAATACCATTCCCTCCAAGTAGCATAAGCGTCGGACAAGTAGTGAAGAAGATATGAGCAAAATATCAAATCTGCCTGTAGCTGGAAATGCAACTAAACTGCCTGATAATGAAGCCAATAAGAAAGAATTCCAAAGGCCAAACCCCAAGGGAATGACGTCTAGAATGTTACAAGAGAGGATAGATGTCCTCAAATGCCAAGAACAAAGCTGCAACTCACACACCAATTTCTTCTCATATTCAACCTGTCTAATGAAGCCACAAATGCTTCCTTTTATTCTATTCCCACGGGTCCCCTCAACTCATATGGGCAATGTGGGATAAAAGATGTGTAATATAAAACATATATTAAAATACCCCTTATGTCTCCCTTGGGTACACATCACCATAAAATATATATTAAAGTAACACTTTAATATTTTACAATTAAATTAGACGTTACTTTAATAAAACTTCAGGCATTAAAATGTATTAGCAATCGGACTCCGAATAATGCGAGTGATAGCTCATCGGAAAGCTCTCACCGAGGAGTATCGAATCCAATCACCAAAATTGACCTGCACTGTGTCCTGCCGACTTACTAAAAATAGTAAGTATGCCTGAAACTAAGTAAATCAACTTCGTTTTGGCCCAAACTGGAAATGACTAGGCAAAAACACTCCAAGATCCCATTAAACCCTTCGTCTGCCCTCGGGACCATGTAGAACAAGGCTAACGTGCACACACTTGGTCAACTGCTAAAATGGGGACATTACAGTCCGCCCCCCTTGAAATTGCTTGTCCTCAAGCAACCTCAGTCCAGCCTGCTGAATAACCTGCTCACTCTCCCATGTAGAATCTTCCTCCGGCAGGTCTTTCCATTTGACCAAATACTCCTTCACTATCCTGTTTCTAAGCTTCCTCTCTCTGGTATCCACAATAGCCTCAGGTACTAACACAAGCTTCCCCTCCTCATCCAAAGGGGGTAAATCTGCAGAAGGCACTACACTCTGACCAATGGCTTTCTTAAGCCTAGACACATGAAACACATTGTGCACTCGATTGCCCTCTGGAAGCTCAAGCTCATAGGTGACTTTGCCCACTTTGCGAATCACCCTGTAGGGACCATAAAATCTAGGTTTCAACTTTTCAGCTCCGCTCTTCTTGAGCGATGACTGTCTATATGGTTGTAGCCTCAAGTAAACCATATCCCCTACCTCGAAGCTACGCTCAATTCGGTGCTGATCAGCATACAATTTTTGTTGATTCTGGGCCTGTTGTATATTCTCTTTGAGCACTTTCAGGATGTCCTGACTATCTTGCAATAAGTTTTTGGCTTTGGGCACTCTACTATCCCCCAAAACTAAATCCATGAAGCTAGGTGCTTCATAACCATAGAGTGCCATGAAAGGAGTCATCTTGATGGACATATGATAAGTGGTGTTATAACAATACTCTCCCATATGCAACCATCTGATCCAAGCCTTTTGTTGTGTAGTTACATAGTTCCTCAAATATCCTTCCGCCCATTTATTCACAATCTCTGTTTGCCCATCTGTTTGCGGATGATAACTAGTGCTAGGTGTAAGATCTGTACCACACAACCTAAACAACTCTTGCCAAAAAACACTCATAAACTTACTATCCCGGTCACTGACAATGAATCTGGGCAGCCCATGTAACTTGAATATCTCTTTAAAGAAAAGATCTGCCACCTGTGCTGCTGTGTAAGTGGACGGAATAGCAAAGAAGTGAGCAAACTTCATCAAGCGGTCCACCACCACATAGATGCAATCCCTTCCCTGCACTCGTGGTAAACCAGTGATGAAGTCCATCGAAATACTTTCCCATTTCCTATCAGGAATGGGCAAGGGCTGTAATAAACCTGCAGGAAATGTGTGTTCTCCCTTATTCTGTTGACAAACCATACACTCCCTGACATACCTCTAAACATCATCCTTGAGCCCTTTCCATGAAAACCGCTCTCAGATCTGCCTGTAGGTCTTGAAGACCCCCGGATGTCCTGCTGTGGGTGCATCATGAAATGCCTTCAATATCGCCTCTCTCAAATGTGATGACAGAATCAAATAAACCCTGTCCTGAACTCTGATCAATCCATCTATCACCTCATAGCGATCATCCTGTATGGTACCTGGAATCAATCCAGAAGCCCAAGCATCTCTGACATACTCTGCTATAATTCGATCTCTCCAATCTCCTAAAATCTCTGCCAGAGCACATAAGTGAGGTCTCCGAGATAAGGCATCAGCCACCACATTTTTCTTACCTTTGACAAACTCTATGTCAAAGTCATAAGCTGCAATTTAGTCACCCATTTCTGTTGCCGGTCATTAAGATCACGATGGCTCATGAAGTATTTAATACTGTTGTGATCAGTCTTGATCACAAAACGTCCACCTACCAAATATGATCAAAATTTGGCCAATGCATGCATTATGGCCAACATCTCCCGGTCATAGACAGAATAACTTTTCTCAACTCCTCGGAGCTTCCTACTCTCGAATGCAATGGGATGCTTCTCCTGCATCAATACTGCTCCAATCCCATCACCTGATGCATCACAATGAAGCTCAAAAGGCTTTGTGAAATCTGGTAGAGCTAGAACTGGACATGAAGACATTACCTGCTTGAAATGCTCAAAACACCTCTGTGCTGCCCCTGTCCACACGAAGGCTCCTTTCCTGGTAAGATCTGTCAAGGGTGTAGCAATCTGTGAGAATCCCTTAACAAACCTTCTATAAAAACCACATAAACCAAAGAATCCCTTAAGCTATGTAAGGTTTGTGGGAGTAGGCCACTCTACAATAGCTCTAATCTTTTTGGGATCAACCCGAACGCCATCTGCACTAATGATATGCCCCAGGTAAAGGAGCTCAGTCATGCCAAACTCACATTTAGATTCCTTGGCATACAATGACTCTCTCTCCAGAATAGATAACACCTCCTCCAGATGATGTAAGTGCTCCTCCCAGGTCTTACTGAAGACCAAGATGTCATCAAAGAAGATCAAGACAAATCTCCTCAGCTGCTTCCTGAATACCTGGTTCATACAACTTTGAAATGTAGCAGGTGCATTGGTTAGACCAAATGGCATAACCATGAACTCAAAGTGGCCATAGTGACATCGGAAAGCTGTTTTCTCAATGTCCTTTGCTCTCATCCTGATCTGATGGTATCTGGATCGCAAATCAATTTTGATGAAGAAGCATGCCCCATGCAACTCATCAATCAGCTCATCAATCCTAGGAATGGGATACCTGTTTTTAATTTTTTTCTTATTCAGTGCCCTGTAATCGATGCACATGCGCATTGTCCCATCCTTCTTCTTTACCAATACTACTGCTGAAGCAAAAGGGCTCTTACTGGGCCTGATATGCCCCATCTCCAACAAATCCTTAATCGCCTTCTCTATCGCATCCTTGTGTTTCTTAGGATGACGATAGGGAGTAATCATAACTGGTTTGGCTCCCTCCTCGAGCTCAATAACATGTTCCATCCCTCTGTCAGGAGGAACCCCATGAGGAATATCGCTAAATACTTTAGCGTGTCTATCAAGTATCTTCTGGACATCTAGTGGATGACTCTTTTCTTGTGGCTCTGGTGAAGTTGGCATAATGTGGCACTCTGCCGCCCACTCTATGTCATCATGACGAAAAAGTCTCTGCATTCTCCTCAAGGACACTATTCTGCAACCTCCATCTGAAAGCCCTCTAAGTACCACAGTTCTCCCCTCATGCTGGAATCTCATCTCCAATTTTGCTAGATTGAGTGTGAACTCAACTAGTGAAGCCATCCATGTCATGCCGAGGATGACATCATAATCTCCCATGTCCACAACATAGAACTCATCTTCCAACTCGTAGCCATCTCCAAACCTAATGCGAAGATTAGATATCTTTCGAGTGCATAATAACTTATCACCGTTAGCCACCATGACTCTAAACCCATCATGCTCCTCTGTCTGTAACCCTCTCCTGGCTACCAACTGTGCATCTATGAAGTTATGTGTAGCCCCAGTGTCAATAAGAGATATCACTTTCTGCCCCTGGATAGTACCCCTGACCTTAAATGTGATTGCCTTTTGGGCCCCTATCAAGCGTGCCAACGATCTATCATCCTTAGGAATGTTGCTCTCCTCTATAGTGTTACCCTCATCTGAATCGGAGTGCTGATCCTCCCCTTCTGACTCTGACTCTTCTGCTGAAAAATACTCCATTTGATTTGCCTTAGCCTTGAGAGAACATTTATGAGATAAGTCCCAAGGCTCTCTACAATGGAAGCACAGCTTCTTCTTTCGAAGTTCATTCAAGGTTTCATTGTCTAGTCCTTTTGATCCTTCTTTGGGTTTTCTATACTCTTTCTGAAATGATTTTTTGTCTTTGTCCTTGCGGTAGGAAGAATCTGTTGAATGGTTTTTTCCTTTGTATACCGAAGGGGCTGAATCTCGTGCCTTTTTAGTTGCTTCAGCTAACGTGAGTGGATCATGTCCCTTCACCCAACCTCATAATGGATCAGCAAGACCATCACAAAATAACACCACCAATCTCCTAGGAGAGATATCAGTAACAAGTACAGACAAGTGCTGAAACTCGGCAATGTAAGCATCCACAGAACTTGACTTTTTTAACTGTGCTAGCTCCTTGAAATGTAACTCGGGATCCTTAGTGTCAAATCTCTCAATCAATGTTTCGGTGAATTCCTCATAAGATGTAATCTGATTATGCCCCAAAGTCACCATGCCATGATGCCACCATTCATGTGCAACGCCATCCAAGTGCATAGCCGCATACTTGATAGCCTCCTCCTCAGGCATAGGATTAAGCTGCAAGTATGTATCTACCTTCTGCACCCAAGCTTGTGCAGTCATCTTCCCTGAAGCATCATAATAAGGTAAAGAAAGTTTTCCAACTTTCTTCCTCAGCTCAAAGTTTTGATTCCTCCCTCCTGCTTTAGGCATGTGTCTCATCCTCAAGTCCATATAATCTCTAAGAGAAATATTCGCCTGAAACTCTGGTCCACTAGCCTCCCAGTCCCTCCTGAACTGATCCTGTAACTCGGTAATCTGCTGTTCGTTTACTGGATGAATCGAATCTCTGGGTGGAAAAGTGGGTAGAAGAGGTCTCGAGCTCACAGTCCGTGCTGGGCGTGCATCGTGTCTAAAGTTATCAGCCTCATTCCCATTGTTGCCGTGTCCATTATTACCATTAATGTTATTCTCAGGACCATTGTTGTTGCCTTGGCCTTCATGGTTATTGTTTCCCCCGTTGTTATTGTTTCCCTCGTTGTTATTGTTTCTGTTGTTGGCATCACCTGGATTAATATTGACACCCATCTGTCTAGCCATGAGCTGCAACATCATGTCCATTCGCCTATTCTGCTCCTGCTACATACGCTGCCCCTGCTCTAATGTATCCAGTAACTGTCGGAACAGTACCTCCCCTTGATCTGGACCAACATTTCTGCCTCCGCCTAATCCTGTATTCCTGTCATCTCGATCACCCATATTATTGTCCTGATCATAGAATATCTCCTCTGTGTCTGTATGGTTGAATTCAATGTCCCCCTGCATGGATGTACTAGACTGTTTGCTTTGCAAGTCTGAAATCCTATTTTGTCTTGCTCTGGTATCACAGAAATTATAAGACCCCTGTCACATGCTCAAACATAAATGCTTAGCCTGTGTTTTTTTTACTTACTTTTTCCCTTTATCCGACTGTTCCAAATTCCCTATAAGACCTCCACAAGATGGCAGAACTTATAGCTCTGATACCACTGTAATGGTCACCCTTGGATGTCCCAACTAACTAAACCAAATTGCTGAAAGGAATCATGTCAAACAGTTTGCATTCAACTTCTTAAAACCCCTTATAATCAAACATTTATTTGTTTGTTGTGTTTCGTGCATGGAATTGGTATCATACAACATAAACAAGAAAGAAACTACAATAATATGCAAAGTGGAAATGAACTGCTGCTAATCAAATGTTATTTTCAGAATTCATAAAACCAAATACATGGTAGATTTATCAACTCACTAATTACTTCAGTAATATTGTCATAATACTCCAGCCCATGCTTACAAACTTGCTGCTACAATACTTTGTCTCCAATCAGTCCACTACCTTCATAATACCATTCCCTCCAAGTAGCATAAGTGTCGGACAAGTAGTGAAGAAGATATGAGCAAAATATCAAATCTGCCTGTAGCTGGAAATGCAACTAAACTGCCTGATAATGAAGCCAATAAGAAAGAATTCCAAAGGCCAAACCCCAAGGGAATGACGTCTAGAATGTTACAAGAGAGGATAGACATCCTCAAATGCCAAGAACAAAGCTGCAACTCACACACCAATTTCTTCTCATATTCAACCTGTCTAATGAAGCCACAAATGCTTCCTTTTATTCTATTCCCACGGGTCCCCTCAACTCATATGGGCAATGTGGGATAAAAGATGTGTAATATAAAACATATATTAAAATACCCCTTATGTCTCCCTTGGGTACACATCACCATTAAATATATATTAAAGTAACACTTTAATATTTTACAATTAAATTAGACGTTACTTTAATAAAACTTCAGGCATTAAAATGTATTAGCAATCAGACTCCAAATAATGCGAGTGATAGCTCATCGGAAAGCTCTCACCGAGGAGTATCGAATCCAATCACCAAAATTGACCTGCACTGTGTCCTGTCGACTTACTAAAAATAGTAAGTATGCCTGAAACTAAGTAAATCAACTTCGTTTTGGCCCAAACTGGAAATGACTAGGCCAAAACACTCCAAGATCCCATTAAACCCTTCGTTAGCCCTCGGGACCATGTAGAACAAGGCTAACGCACACACACTTGGTCAACTTCTAAAATGGGGACATTACAAAATGGAAACATTCCCAAGATAGAAGACTATTGATGTTAAAAAAAAAAACAATGAGAAAATATATAGACTAAAATAGAAGTCTGCAATCATCTTCCTAACTAGCTTGCAACATATACATCACTCTCAACTATTACATCTAGAATATCAAGAACTTCTGAAGCTACTTAGAATAGTTGACCTTCTCCTCATGTAAGTGTAAGCATTGGTACTTAATTTCATCTAGTCTTTTGCAAGTGGCATCATTCATTTTCAGCTGAAAACACAAAGAAGCCAATTGTAACATAATGTCACAGTAAAATCATATCATTTACACTTCCTAATACACAACATGGTTAGAAAACATAGCTAACCATTTACTTTTCCAAATATGCTGCAAAATAGTTTGTCTTGTAGAATCAACTATTATATTTTTACACAAACCAATACCCAAAACAACTTCCTTCCAATCTAAAACATGATAATAATAAAATAGCAAGGACATGATCAAATAATGTCCTCCATTTCATTTTGGCCAAAAGAAGCCTCAAACAACATGTTTTATATGTTCATTTTGCTAACAAAAAGGACATTTATATGTATGAATCTTTAAATGTTTCAATCTGTCTCCATTAGGTAATTTCTAATGTAAAATTTTCCATGCTAGGATTTGAGCATTAGCCTCAACTCTAGATCTCCAAATTTATAAGGATAAACTCCTCCATCTCTTTTCCATAAACTTGCAATCCCATTTACTATTTATTTTAGAATTGAATTTCATTCTAGGTAAAAGCTTTAAGTAATGTATTGTCTTAAAATGGGTGCACTTGCCATTTAAGACCATTGAGCTCCCTCATCTTCGTGATTCCTTCTTCAGACCATGGATATGCTCATGCTCGCTCTTCTTTTCCTCATTTTCCTCTTCTCTCTTCCATATTTCCACCTTATCTCTCTATTATTTGTCTTGGTTCTCTGTAGGACTTGTCCTCCTAGAATAAGTCAACATAGTCCCCGACAATTTTGGATCTTGGGACCAAGAAATCTTCAAGGGTTTAATTAGTTTATGACTGTTACCCAGTCGGCCTTTATTAGTTTTCTACTTGAAACCTCATATATAAGGAGAGTTGGAGGCTTTATTTTCATATCTCAAGAATCTCATCAATATCTCATCTCAAGTGATTCAAGTTCTTGATGTCTAGTGAAGATTTATGTCTTTTGCATTCAAGGAGTTCAAGCATTCAAGCAAGGAGATTCCTATGTAGCATTGGATAATTCTTTGTAAGCATTTCCTCTACAAGATCTAGCATATTATTGGTCATCAAGGGAGGATATTTGCATTGAATCATTCATCCTCTTTATTGATGCATATTCATCCATGACACCATGAAGTAGTTATGATAGATCCATTGAAAAGTGTAGAGATGTCCTACATTCCTAATTCAAGATCTACATTACATATACATTACATACAAACGGGCATGGTGAATCCTAAAATTTATGTTGTTCTTTACAATCCTTTGCATTTTTATTTCTCATTTATAGTTAACTCCTTAACCTAGGGCTTGACCAAGGCAAGCCCTCATCAAAGCCCAACCCCCAAATCTTTCCTCTTATGTGGTGATTTTTTGGTTGGGAGCAAAAAGAATTACAGATCTAGAACCTAAAGTTCGCAAGCTTTTTGGATTTGTCTATTTCATAGTCATGAACTACATCAACTTGGTTATAGGATGTCCTTCCATGTCGACCTAGTCCTTCAGTCTCAAATTCCAAGAAAATTTTAAAGTTTTGTTCCTTTCATCGTTTAATTCCAAGATCCACAAATGAAAGTTTGTAAAATATTTACATCTAAAATTTATTGAGAGAAAATGCATTCCTCTATGAATTTCAAGGTGAGTCTTTTATATCTCATTTCATTTCATATCTTTACCCTAGATTTGCATCTTAATTAGGCTAATTGTATTCACATAGCATCTACATTTATATTTCCTAAGTAATTAGTTCAATTTCACATCTACAGTATCTGATTAAGGGCCTAAGAGAGTGTATTTCTTTTTATTGCATTCCTCATTACAACCCGGACTTAGTATTAGCATCCATTTTCCTTTGGATCCTAGTGTTAGTTTGTGGTGATTGATCAGGAAAGTACTGTACATACTTCATAAATTCTTTGGGGCTCGGGGCATAACTCTAAAAAAAAAATTGGGCCCTATTATATTGGGATTTTGGGCTAACATGTAATTATTAATTATAACCCTAAAGTGGTAAAAATACTTGTACAAAAGGGCTTAGGGTTAGGGATTGTTATATAGTGGTGATGCAAAAATTGGTTCTTGCGACAGTACTGAGTTGTAAGGGATTATGGATTGTAATCAGGTTGTAATCACTAGATCATAATAATATCAGACTTCTTGTTTGGTGGACATATCCCAAGAATTGGGTGAACCATGTTAAATCTTGGTGTCTTGTGGTTTTTCGGTGTGATCTATTATTTTCTGATATTGGTTATATTTGCATGTAATTATTAATTTTTTTTCATGATTTAATCCTAACACCTAACTAATCTAATCTGGATCATAAGTAGAATCATACTTAGATATCCCCCTCTTTCCCTCACATATAATTATTCAAATGGCTTAATTCCCCATAAAGTGGAAGTCTACATCCTATTAAAGTGCTCTCATTTTACCATTGAACAATTAGATTTGGGTATGTGCAAGATCATGGTGGGCCAAACTATGCCCTTAAGTGGCAGTCTAAAATCAGCAAATTAGGTTTATATCAAGTTGACATGCAATTTTGAGCTAGTTATAAAAATTATATTAAAAAGTTGTAAGAATAGAATCTGTAGGAAATTCAATGTGATTTCTAAACTACTAGGCCTTATCTAAAAATAATTTAATTTGATTAGTTAAAAATGTGTATTTTAATGTAATAGTACAAATATTTTAGGACAAAAAAAAGAAGTAGGTGTATGCCTAACCACCTTAATCACAATCATATAAAAATATTTTTTTATAAGATTCTATGGATAAGAAGTAGACTTATTTCTACATGTGGTGCATAGTTTTAAACATTTTTATTCCAAAAAAAAATTGTTTTTTTTTAATAGTTAGCAAAGCATAGAATGTGATGCATCTTTTGAATTTTAGAAATGTTTTACGATTTACAAGTTGTAGCCATTGTTTAATCAGTATGTAAATCAAGACTTTATAGATATCTTCATTTTAAAATAAGTAATAATTACTTATCAAACTCATATTTTGACAGCAATTATATCGCTGGAACGCTGAGAACATCCTCAAGAAACCCTTTTTATTTTAACAAATTAGGGACCATATTAAAAGTCGATAGGTACTTCCTTGAATTTAGGAAGTCACCTAAATGGTGAGCAACATGTTTTTTGATTTGACCAAGGAGGCTTGGTAATTACCAACCCTAATCAAGTATCTAATATATTAGGTATCCTAATATTGGATACCCGATAGCTCCTGCCTAAATATGTTAAGGAATCAAATTGAAAATGGAGGGTGGGGATTGAAAGTTGAGGAATGGTCCTCATTATCCCATCCATGATCCATGTGAAGTGTACCAACAATATTACAAATGGTATTTTTGTTCATGTTATAATATTTTCATACTTTAATATATTATATTATATTTTAATATATTTTAATATATTATTTTATATTATTTTATATTATATTATATTATATGTCCCTACAAGTCCTAGGACCCCTAGGGACATATGTTGTCATCAAACATGTCAAAAGGGGTCAAAAGTTGAGCTATTACCCCTTTCAACACATATGATCAATTAGAATATGTCTCTAGGGGTCATAGGACCCCTAGGGACATATGTTGTCATCAAATGTGTTGAAATGGGTCATAGGTTAGCCTATGACCCCTTGCAACCCATAAGATCAATTAGAATATGTCCCTAGGGGTCCTAGGACCCCTAGGGACATATGTTGTCATCAAATGTGTTGAAAGGGGTCACTGGTTAACCTATGACCCCTTTCGACCCATACAATCAATTAGAATATTTCTCTTGGGTTCCTAGGAGCCCTGGGACTTATGTTGTCAACAAAAGTATCAAAAGGGGTCATAAGTTAAGTTATGACCCCTTTTGACACATATTATCAATTATAATATGTCCTTAGGGGTTCTAGGACCCCTAGGGACATATATTATCATCAAACATGTCAAAAGGGGTCATAGGTTGAGCTATGAACCCTTTTGACACATACGATCAATTAGAATATGTCCTTAGGGATCATAGGACCCATAGCAACATATGTTATAAACAAATGTATCGAAAGGGGTCATAGGTTGAGCTATGACCCCTTTTGACCCATAAGATCAATTAGAATATGTCCCTACGGATCCTAGGACCCCTAAGAATATATTTTGTCATTAAACACATCGAAAGGATTTATAGGTTGAGCTATGACCCCTTTCGACACATACGATCAATTAGAATATGTTCCTAGGGGGAACATAAGTTGTCATCAAAAGTGTCGAAATGGGTCATAGGTTAGCCTGTGACCCCTTTCAACCTATACGATCAATTATAATATATCCCTAGGGATCCTATGTCATGACCCCTCCTAAAAGGGAATCCTACAATTATAACTGAATAAAATTATATAATAATAGTTCATTATATGATTAAAATATATACTATTATCAATTATTCACAAAAGATAGATATTTATAATCTGGTTATTCTACTTAATAATAATATAAATTTATATTATTCATAATCATAATTATTACAAACATTATTAAGAAATATATATATTAATGTCTATATATATATGGATGCACATGTATGTATGTATGTATATGTATATGTATATGTATATGTATATGTATATGTATATGTATATGTATATGTATATGTATATGTATATGTGTATGTGTGTGTGTGTATAGACATTTAAATATAAATCAAATAAACAAAATACATATAGACTTAAATCATTACATAAATCTATACACTAACAAATACAATGAATAATGCATAAACCTACCCACTGATGGAGCATATTCAAAGGGCATGTCCATTCAAGACACATATGACGATATTTATGTGGAGTTAAAGACAGTAGAGACATTGCTACCATGGGATTTCACATCGAGATCAACACAAAAGGATGCGCAGCGGAAGATTGAAGACTGCAAATGTTTAAGTTGCAATAAGCACATCATCTCGTTGGCATAGAGGAAGAACCAAAGCATATTAAGAAGGGAGGTACTCTCAAGCGGACGCATCGATGTTAATGAAGGGGACACATAACATAGTTTAAAGGATCAAGCCATTACAAATATTTGGAAGGCATCATATATAAGACGTGGATCGAAGACCTAAGAGCAGGTGAATATGCTTTGCGAGCAGTTGGGAAGTGTGAAATTTGGGTACATTGGCATCCATTAATCTAAAAATCGTAGGATGTATCATACATGCCCCTAATGTCAAAATTGGTAAAAGAAAGCAAGTAAAGCATTATACCATTGAATACTGGTGCTAAGGAAACTAAGAGAATTGATATAAAAAGTATATAAAGGAATGAACATTACTAATAGAAAGGTCATTTTTATAAGAGGATATTTATAATAAGTTGCGAGCTTAATTTACTTAAGGTAGAAGGGGCATAAACCTATAATAAAGAGTAGTATAAACGAATATATAATTAGGAATGATTCCTAATTATATATATTATAGATGAAGTTATCATTCCTTATATGTGTATAAATTATCAAGAATTTGGAAACTCTTGAGAATAAATACTAATTCTATATATTTCCAAGTATAGCACACATACTTGAAGTTATTTATAATATCTTAAATTGGAAGCTAAGAGCAACTTGAAGGAAAATTGAAAGGGGACATTACATCCTAGGGTCAATAGGGACATCTTTTATGATTAAATGTGTCTAAAGGGGTCATAGGTTGAGCCATGTCCCCTTTCAACACATACGATCAATTAGAATGTCCCTAGGGACATATGTTGTCAACAAATGTGTCGAAGGGGGTCATAGCTTGAGCTATGACCCCTTTCAACCCATAAGATCAATTGGAATGTCCCTAGGGATATATGTTATCATCAAACATGTCGAAAGGGGCTCATAAGTTGAGCTATGACCCCTTTCAACACGTATGATCAGTTAGACTATGTCCCTAGGGGGCTTAGGACTCTTAGGGACATATGTTATTATCAAACATGTCGAAAGGGTCATAGGTTATGGTTAATTAAAATATGTTCCTAGGGGTCCATATGTTATCATGAAACATGTCAAAAGAGGTCATAGGTTGAGTTATCACCCCTTTCGACATAGACAATCAATTAGAATATGTATGTAGGGGTCATAGGACCCCTATGGACATATGTTATCATTAAATGTGTTGAAAGGGGTCATACATTAACCTATGATTGTTTCTACCCATACGATCAATTATAATATGTCCCTAGGGGTCCAAGGACCCTTAGGAACATACATTTTTATTAAACATGTCAAAAGGGGTCATAGGTTGAGCTATGACCCCTTTCAACTCATAAGATCAATTACAATATGTCCCTAGGGGTCCTAGGACCTTTAACAACATATATTTTCATCAAATGTATCCAAAGGGGTCTTAGGTTGAGCTATGACCCTTTTGACACATATGATCAATTAGAATATGTTCCTAGGGGCCTTAAGACCCCGAGAGACATATGTTGTTATCAAAGGTGTCAAAAGGTGTCATAAGTTAACTTATGACCCCTTTCGACCAATATTATCAAATAGAATATATCCCTAGGACCCCTAGGAACATACTTTATCATCAAATGTGTCGAAAGAGGTTATAACTTGAGCTATGAACCCTTTCAACACATACTATCAAATAAGATATGTCCCTAGGGGTCCTAGGAACCCCTATGGACATATATTATAAACAAATGTGTCGAAAGTGGTCATAGGTTAAGCTATGACCCCATTCAACACATATGATCAATTAGAATATGTCCCTAGGGGTCCTAGGACTCCTAGGGACATACATTGTCATCAAACATGTCCAAATGGGGAATAGGTTAACCTATGACACTTTTCGATGCATACGATTAATTAGAATATGTCTCTAGGGGTCGTAGGACCCCTAGGGACATATGTTATTATCAAATGTTTCAAAATGGGTCATAGGTTGAGCTATGACCCCTTTCAACACATGTAATCAATTAGAATATGTTTCTAGGGGTCTTGAACCCCAAGAGACATATGTTGTCATCAAACATGTCGAAACCTATGACCCCTTTTGACCCATATGGTCAATTAGAATATGTCCAAGGTGTCCTAGGACCTCTAGGAAAATATGTTATCATCATATGTGTTGAAAGAGGTCATATATCAATGAGTCTAAAGGGGTCATAGGTTGACCTATGACCCCTTTCAACGCATACGATCAATTAGAATGTCTCTAGGGTTCCTAGGACCCTAAGGACATAGGTTGTTAACAAATGTGTCGAAAGGGGTTATAGTTTGAGCTATGACCCTTTTTCACCCATAAGATCAATTAGAATATGTCCCTAGGTGTTCTAGGACCCCTAGGGACATGTTATCATCAAACTTTTTTAAATGGCTCATAGGTTGAGATATGACCCCTTTCGACACATACAATCAATTAGAATATATCCTTAGGGATCCTAGGACCCCTAGGGATATATGTTGTCATCACACATGTTGAAAGGGGCCTTTTGATATGTGCAATCAATTAGAATATATTGTCATAAAACATTTTGAAAGGGGTCATAGGTAGACATATGTTGTCATCAAAAATTTTGAAAGGGGTCATAGGTTGAGCTATGACCCCTTTTGACACATACAATCAATTAGAATATCTTGGACCCATAGGGACATATGTTGTCATCAAATGTGTCAAAAGGAGTCATAGGTTGATCTATGACCCCTTTGACCCATACAATTAATTAGAATATGTCCTTAGGGACATTTATTGTCATCAAATGTGTCGAAAGGTGTTATAGGTTAACTTATGATCACATTCAACCCATACGATCAATTAAAATATGTCCCTAGAGGTCTTAGGACCCATAGTGATATATGTTGTCATCAAAAGTGTCAAAAAGGGTCATAGGTTAAGTAATGACCCCAATTGAAACATAAGATCAATTTAAAAATGTCCCTAAGGACATATGTTGTCATTAAACATGACGAAATGGGTCATAGGTTGAGCTATGACCCATTTTGACACATATGATCAATTAGAATATCTCCATAGGTTACTAAGACCCCTAGGGACATATGTTGTCATCAAATATGTTGAAAGGGATCATAGGTCAAGCTGTAACCCCTTTCAACACATACATTCAATTAGAATATGTCACTAGGGGTCCTAGGATCCTAGGGACATATATTATCAAAATACGTGTTGAAAGGGGTCATAGATTGAGCTAAGATCCCTTTTGACCCATACAATTAATCAGAATATGTCCCTATGGGTCTTAGGACCCCTAGGGACATATATTGTCATCAAACATGTTGAAAGGGGTCATAGGTTGACCCTCTTTCAACACATAAGATCAATTAGAATATGTCCCTAGGGATCATAGGACCCCTAGGGTCATATGTTGTCATCAAAAATGTTGAAAGGGGTCACAGGTTGATCTATGACCCCTTTCGACACATACAATCAATTAGAATATGTTTGTAGGGGTCCTAGGACTGCTAATGGTATATGTTGTCATCAATCATGTTGAAATGGGTCATAAGTTAACGTATGACCCCTTTCAACCCATATGATAAATCAAAATATTTCTCTAGGGATCCTGGTACCCCTAAGGACATATGTTGTCATCAAATGTGTTAAAAGGGGTTGTAGAGTAACCTATGTCACCTTTCGACCCATATGATCAATTTGAGTATGTTCCTAGGGTTTTTAGGACCCCTAGGGACATGTGTTGTCATCAAAAATGTCGAAAGGGGTCATAGGTTAAGCTATGACCCCTTTCCACACATACGATCAATTAGAATATGTCCTTAAGGGTTGTAGGACCCCTAGGGAGATAAGTTGTCAAAAATGTGTTGAAAGGGGTCATAGGTTGATCTATGACTCTTTTTTACTTGTAAGATCAATTAGAATATGCCCCTAGGTGTTTTAGGACCCCTACAAACATGTGTTGCCATCTAATGTTTAGAAAGGGGTCATAGGTTGAGCTATGATCCCTTTCGACACATACAATCAATTAGAATATGTCCCTCAGGGTCATTGGACCCCTAGGAACATATGTTGTCATCAAACATGTCAAAAAGGTTCATAGGTTGAGCTATAACCCCTTTCGACACATACAATCAATTAGAATATGTCCCTAGGGGTCCTAGGGCTCCTAGGAACATATGTTATCATCAAACATGTTGAAAGGGGCCATAGGTTGAGCTATGACCCCTTTCGACACATACAATCAATTAGAATATGTCCTTAGAGGTTCTAGGACCCCTAGGAACATATGTTGTCATCAAATATGTTGAAAGGGGTCATAGGTTCAACTATGACCCCTTTCAACCCATACAATCAATTAGAATATGTCCCTAGGGGTCCTAGGACTCCTAGGGACATATAATTGATATTGTAATAGAATAGAATATATTAAAATATAATATAATATTTTATAGTGAAGTATAGTATGAGTATATTATAACACACAAACAAAAATATCATTGGCAATATTGTTGGTACATTTCACATGGATCATGGTGGTGATTATGAGGACCCTTCCTCAACTCTCAATCCTAACCCTCCATTTTCCATAAGATTATGTTGGTACCCAATATAGACCCAATAATTTGAAGTTTCAATTTTAGATCTTGAACCTCTTTGAACTAAGTTCAAAGAAGTTCAAAGTGGTTCAATTTGTTGAAATAGGTTCAACTGGTTCTACAAGCTCGTTGGTTTGATATAACACAACAAATGTGTTAAGAGGATTGTTATCAGAAGTGCAAGGTTATGGTCAAAATCTTAGGTGCAATATTTCAGAGGTTCAGTGGTTCAAAGATTCAAGAAGTTCAACAAAGTTCAGAATTAAAGAGGCAAGCTAGATTTTTAAATTCAAACTTATGGTTCAAAGTGTTGGGCTAGAATTTTAGTTCAAAGATTTAGGTTCATTTCTAGAGTTTTAGATCATGATGTTTAGAAGATATGAAGTTTGTCACTTTACAATGCCTGAGAAGATGTGAGTAATGGTAACTTCTTAATCTCAGTTCAAAGTGGTAATGTTGAACATGGAAATATATAAACACATCTTAAGGTGTGAGTGTTATGAAGGATGTGATGATGTTGTGTCAGTCAAAATTATTTTGAACAAATCATTTATGAGCTATTGTTTGATTTATTGCCCAAATCTAGGAGAATACCTATGACAACATGGAAAAACTAAAAGAAGGATATAAATGTGTTTGTCAATTTAGAAAATTATTCCAATCTCAATATTGGGATTAATTCCATACTTCTTACCATCATGGCTCGGGCATTAGATTCTAAGTTGATAATAGAAAATGATAATATGCTCGAGTCCTCACAAAGATACCCTTCAGCTCATAGTAAACATTCAGTGACCATGAAGGAGTGCATGAATGGTCTAACAAGATGATTCAATGCATATATATTATCTTCATTTTGAACAATTCACACCCAAACCCCTTTAGGTAAATGACAAACTACTGGTAGTTTTTAATACATTGAAAGAGGCATATGTGTAGTCCAACATGGAGGGTGGGACCCGAGAAAGGCATACATCGATTGTTGCATATTAATAGGAAGAAAGGAACCCAATCAACACCTATATTGGTCATGGAGCCAAAAAAGACATCTCCCAAATGCTCAAATAGAGTGTCGACTATGACTAAAGATATAAAAAATATTGTTCCCTTATCAATCTCACGGGACTAAAAAGATTTGGGCCAGAGTTGAAGCACTTGAACATGCAGAATCATTGGAATATAGAGACAAATGGCAAACCCCATTCCTAGTAAGAGCATGCATCACAAATAAGGGAGAAATGTGTCATGATCATTGGTCAGAATATCACGAGGAGATGACTGCGGCCCACCGAACAAAAGCCCGATCATGACTTGTTTGACAATATGCTTGTGCCACCATCGAAATCCTACCCTTCATAGACGGTAGTATCATATACAACTTAAAGCCTCAAGAACATGAAAGCTTCATATTTTGATACTACATATTCTCAACACATGTAGTCCAAAGTCCAATGATATCTAGGTGGCATTGAATATGTTTTTAAAATGCCAACAATAGTGGGTGTATGAATTATATTAGATATTTTGATGGTTCAATTATGAAATCCCGTGTTAAGTTGAGGAGAATCTGCCCAGCAAAATGATGGTGATCGTGCATCATTTTGAGATGGAACCTGCCAAGTGTTTGATAAAATGCCTAACAGCAATTGAATCTTGAAAATCACAGGTAGAACATCTTGATGAGATTACACAGTTTGATATGAAAACACCCTGACCCATGAAATACAGAGAAGCTTAATGTCAGGGTTTTCTAATGCAGGGGACTCCCCTTAATACAATAAACTCATAATAAAAAAAAAGAAACAATAGCAAATGTGAGAACAAATTATGGACTTCTTGTTATCACCACAAATGTGAAATTATAGAATTCTCAATTACAATATGCTAACCCAAATGGGCACCTTCATTACAGAAATTTGCAAGACAGTGTTGCGAACTATCACCTAGAGTTGTTCTAGACAATTTTTGGGCCTTTCTTAAATAGGTTGTTGTATGCCGCCCAAGAAGGTTCTAGATGCTCAAACTTAATACCTAGGGCTGACAGACCTTAACAAAACATATAGAGTTGACCAAATACATTTTTGACAATTATTTTGGAAATTTTGGGTAGCCCAACTTTGAAAGGCCATAACTCACGAACTGTTGCTCCGATTGGCTATTATAACCACTTTTCGAAAATGCCAACCCATGATCTACAAAATCAAAACCATGCTAGTGCCCTTCCATTGAGTTTTCAGACCTCATCCGGGCACTCTAAGGCCTCCAACGGTGAGCCTGAAGATTTTTCTGCAATTTTTTCCATCGAAAATCTGCAATAACTTCTCTGATCCTAATGCTTGAGCAATGAGACTTTTATGGTAGGTTTATAACTCTAAAATGAACCTTCTTGTAGAAAATGACAACATTTTGAGCTCATATGACACAATTACTAAAAATAGCAAGCTCCCAAAAATAGCAACCTCCTTGTTTACTAGTCCTTATTAAAATAGAAAAGACCGGAAAAAAAAAATTCAAAAAAAAAAATTGGGTGATGCAAGATTGCTCATACACCCAAGATGCTCCTGCATCATTTTCCCATGCAAGTTATCAGGTTATAAATGTGAACACAAATTAAATTCAAAGAATCCCTCCATTAATATGTGAAGACCGACAGTGTGGTGTGAAAAGATAAAACATAGTGTTGAAGTATAGTTGTGTCATTTTCTATTCAAAAATGAAAACTATTGACTTCTACTAAGAGGGTCTAGACCATTGGTGGTTGTCAATATCTTTTTCTTTTGTCTTTATATCTTTCAAAGTCCTTGACTTTGGAAAAACTTGAAATGGTGACTTGATACATGAAAATAATCAAGGCATCATGAAGATTAGAGGTATTATTGATTGAAACACCATTGTTGCTAAAGACACGATTATTAGAAGTTATTGGGTCATATAGTAACCAATTTCTCCAAATAAGCATCCAGCTGTCAATCATCCCATATTTTTGAAATAGTACATCTCTTTATTAAAGAATCTATATATTCCTTCTTATAACTTAAATAAAGCAAGGTATAACGTGGCTCAAAACGGAAAAATGAGAGGTGTCCAACATTCAAGAAGTAGTTAATGTAACTGATCAGCATCATCAGAGAAGAGGAAATAAATATGTGAAATGGAGGTGAAATGGGGGTTCTATTTTTTCTCTAAATTTTGTTGGGCAAACTTTAAGTGATAGTAGATTTAGGGACTATAAATATAGGGAGAGAAGGGAGGTATTTCTTTTTCCAGATAGTGGTTTTCTTAGGTATCAAACATCAAAGCATGTTTTTTTTTATTGTGTTCAGGAAAGGAGTATATTGGTTCATTGAAACTTGGAGTTTGTGTATTAAATTCCTAATCAATGTTGATCTTTGCATTTTCTTGTTTATTTCTAAATGTAATTTGATACATATATGATTATTGTCATAGTCATGTTTTGGACTTTGTGCTTTACTTGTTTGTGTGTTTGGAAAGGATCTTTCATCTTTATTTATTTCCTTTAGTTGCTTAGTTTTTCTACATCTATATCATGTCTATGGATAGATGTTTGTAAACCTTTTGTGTTTTCTAGTTAAAAGCATTCATATTTGTATTTCTGAGAATTCATTGTAAATCATACACAAGGAACTATACCGAGATAAATTTAGAGGACGCTTACGCTTCTCAATAGCAAAGTGACCCAACTATTAGTGCATATTCAGTCTTCCTATCTAGGCTTTTGGAATTAATTTGTATTTATTTCTTTGGAGGACAATCTGTTCACTAATAGATTTTTGTCGACTTTGTTGGGGAACCAAAAATAAAGGTCAGTATTAATATTTGTTTCCTCAATTTTTTATTATCTCCATGTGCAAGAGATTGGTGACTCTATAAAGACCTAGCTGGATATTAAAGTCATGAGAAGATCAAGGCCAAACCCTTCTCTCCCAAAACTTTATCAAATGGATGATAATGTGTTGCACAAATTTGTGGACAGCTATAAAGAAAGTATTTCTCAAGCTGCCAAGAATAATATAAGTTTGGAAGATGATGCCACATCTTGGCCATTGTGGAGAAGCCTTTGTGTGGCATTCCACAAGTTGAAAGAGTTAGAAGAAAAGAGAAAAATGTTGCAAATATGTCAGAAAAGGGTATCACAGTTAAGTGAAGAGTTGAAGGTTGATGAAGAAGAAGCTTCAATTATCTCAGTTTCATCCTTCTATTTTAATCACCTTGTCATGAATGACCAAGAACTTCAGCCAGAGTTACTCCAGTCTCATGCTGATCCAGTTTCAATAGATGAGAGTATATGTGACAATAGTGGAGAAGTGCCTCAAGAAAATCAGACATGGGAGAACAAGAACACTCAAGCTGAGTGAAAACCATAGCAGTAATGACAATGAAGATAAAGAAGAGTTGTCAGTTAAAGAGTAAGAATCTTCGGTAGCATCATCTTACTTCACCCCTCACAACCATTTTGGTTCTTGTTGATCATGATGACACTCAGGAAAACATAAATAAAGGTGCTCCTTAATCCTTTTTCTCTCCATATTTTGAAAGTTTCATATTTCAAAGTGATGATATTCATCTCATTTCAGAAGTTCCTATTTGGGAAAAATTTGACAACAACATGGTACCAGAGTATCAATCTTTCATTTTTAATGAAATGGATGAAGGTGATATTAGTCATCTTTCTTTGGAAAGTTTTGTTTGTAAGAAGATTTAGAATAACCTCTAGTTTGAAACTGAATCTTGTACTTTCATGGAAAGTAAAGATGATCTCTCATGTTTAAAAATTTGTTGCCAGCCCATAGATTACCCAACTAAAACATGGAGAAGAACCCTCCTTGCTCAAGAAGAAGAAATCATAAGCAATTTCTTATTGTCTCTTCAGCTGGAAGACCTCTCTCAAGTTAGCCCATTTGATTATAATATATTTCTTCATAGAGATGAGGTAAAGATGCCTTTAGATGAAACTCCTCATGCTGAATTTCTTCTTGAGAAAAAGAGGTATGAAGCTGACTTCCAACCTAGTGGTGACTTAGCTGGTGTGTTGAAGGATGCCCTTCTCAATAAGTAGGAGGAGATTATAGACAAATTTCTATCATCTCTCTAACTAAATCATCTCTCCTAGGATGATTCAAGTATTCATTCAAATCAAGTTGAAAATGAAACACTGATAAGTGAGTCTTCTATTCTTTCCTCTGTATATGGTTTTGCTGATTTGGATTGTGGAAGTAGTGCTAGAAAATGTGATGGCACTTTGGGAAAGGAAAAACATGGAATATATTGCATGCATGATGAAAAATTGTTTCTTGAAAGAGATGAAGAAATCACATATTCAAGAATTGACCCTATGTTGGATGAGGCATCTCTTTGCCTACAAACTGATCACAATACTAAAAGTCATATGAAAAAGGTGACTCTTGAGAACAACATTTTCAAACATTATATATCATTTCTTGATGAGGTTTCTACTTTTTATTTTTTCAACTTGAATGAAATTTGATCTGACGAATATTAATGTGTATTAAGATATTAATGTGTATTAACCTTTAGTAACTAAGTTGCATAGACATAAAGCATTAAGCAAATAACATGAACACATGAGACACCAAAATTTGATGTGGAAACCCAATTTAGGAAAAACCACCAATGCAACTAGTTACAAATTTCCACTCTTCTAAAGTGAGCCCTGTTAGGAACCAACCCTATTAAAGGTTACAAAACACATGGTTAAGTGTGACCCTGTTAGAGGATTTGAATCACCCTATTAAAAGTGGCCTTGTTACAGGTCTTTAGACACTTCAATCAAGAAATTTTATCTTTTATATTATTTACAAAATGTTTGTTAAGTCAACTTTATTAAGAGATTTCTTTACTGTGACAATGGTTAGAAAGCAACAACAGGTTTTCCTAATTGATGAAGCAACTAATTTTGAAAATTTAGATCATTGTTCTGCCTTAACCTCTAGATCCTTCCTGATCAAATTTTTCCTTGCAACTTAACCTTCACACTTTTGGTTCTGCCTCATCTTCACTCACATATCCATCTCTTTTATTCAACTTCATACTCTCTTTTATCCCCACAACTTGAACTTTCTTATATATCATAAGCTAGGAAAATTTGGCTTCCGAACCCTTTCAAAAAATCAATAAAAATCCATTTAGTTAGCTTGTATTAACAAAATAATTAACAAAAGTAATATATTATCAGTCAGCTAACACTAGACTGAACACTCAATTAATACAAAACTTTCTTTCGTAACCGACCAAACTCAGTTAATACTAGCTTCCTTCATTGACCAACCTAACTTGGTTTACACTAACTTTCTTCATTCACGAACTAACTCAATTTATACTATAATCTGCCTGGTTGATACTGGAAACTTCCATAGCTCCTGATTAAGCTTAGTTAACACTATCTATGTTCTATTAGAGTGTGACATTTTTGTAACATCAATGATAATATATAATTGAATAATTGTTTTTAACAATCTCCCTCTTTGGCATTGATGGCAACACAACATGTCATTATGCAAAGAAAGCTTTGGAGAAAATATGATTAGTGTTATTCAAATTCATCATCCATGAGAACTCACTTTGAGATTCTCCCTCTCTCTCTTGTACAAATCTCTTTCTCTGATTATTTTCCTTGACATGACATCAATCTCTCCCTCTTTGACATCAAATGTCAAAGACATTATTCAATGAATTTTCAATGTACCTAATGTATTGATTCATATGCAATGTGCTCTGAAAAATTTTCATCAACTTTATAAATATTCAATACAACTTGGTTGATGCATCATTGATATGTACTCTAGTGAGCATAAGATAGGGGAATGACCCCTAGCTTACCTCTTAGATACAAAAATGCATCCTTAGGTAATGTCTTGGTGAATCTATCAACTATCTATGCCTCAGTGTTCACATATTACAATCTCACCTCTTTAACTTGAACCAATTCCCTTAGGAAATTATATTTGATTGCAATGTGTTTTTTCTTACAGTGCATCACTGGATTTTTTGATATATTTATTCTACTTGTGTTATCACATTAGATAACTATCTGTTCCTTGATTTCTTCCTTCATTCTTGACATCAATTACTTGATCCACATAATGTTAGAACAATTGACTATTGTATCAACGTATTTTACTTTTGTCGTGGATTGAGAAATACAATTCCGCTTCTTACTTGTCCAACAAACTAGCGTCTTTCCAAGAAAGAACACTCCTCCACTAGTACTTTTTTTTAATCAATGTTTCTTGCCCAATCTGCATCACTGAAGGCTCTTAATTCAAGATTTCTTCCTTTCTTGTACCATAACCCATAATCCTCAGTTCCTTTTTGATATCTTAAGATTCTTTTGACTACCATCATGTGATTTTCTTTAGGATTGGTAGAGAATCTTGCTACAATGCCAACTGCTAATGCAATATCAGGTCTTGTGTGAATTACATACTTAGGTTTCCCAATCATTAATCTATAAGAAGTTTAGTTTACCTCCTTTAAATCATCATACTTATAGAGATTATGTCTAGTAGACATAAGTGTACCAACTAGTTTGGAATCTTCCATTCCATATACTTTCAATGTTTCCTTGATGTACTTTGATTGAGTGATAAATATCCCATCCTTCATCTGATTAAGAAGTAGACACACAAAATATTCAATTTCACCAAACATGGACATTTTAAATTCTTTCCTCATTTCTTCAGAGAATGATTTGCTTAAATTATCATGTCCTATGAATAAGATATCATCTACAAATATTTTTGCAAGCAATGTCATGTCCTAAGGTCCTTCCTTGATATACAAATTACTATTATCATTTGTCTTTTAAAAACCAATTGTTACTAGGTATCCATGAAGTCTTTCATACCATGCTCTAGAAACTTGCTTTAAACCATATAGGGCTTTATGAAGTTTACATATCATGTGTCTTTGGCTTGGATCTATGAAACCTTCAAGCTTATCAATGTAGACTTCTTCCTCAAGACCCCATTCAAGAAAGCCGATTTGACATCCATCTGATATATTTTGAATCCCTTTTGTGCTACATATGCTAGAAGTGTTCTTACTCCTTCAATCTTGCAACAGGGGAAAATGTTTCCCTATAGTTAATACCTTCTTCTTGAGCATAACCTTTGCAGAGAAGTCTTTCCTTATTTCTTATTACTTCACCTTTTTCATTCATTTTATTTCTGAATATCCATTTTGTACCAATTACATTTTTATCCTTGGGTCTAGGAACAAGAGACTAGGTATTATTCTTTTCTATTTTCTCAATCTTTTCATTCATTTCTTCTATCCAATTTTCATCTTCTAAAGAATCTTTTACATATCTAGGTTCAACTTCACTAAGTAAACATGTACCTTTTAGTTTCTTCCTTATCATTATACCATTTATTTCTTCTCCAATCATTTGGTCAGGTGTATGATGTATTCTGACATATTTTGCAAGTCTTGGTTCTTTCTACTAGAGTGGAATTTTCATTGCACCAAAAGATCAATCTATCAATGCCTAATACAACTACTCAACTTATAGCATATAGGAGGCAATTAAGCCCTTGTCACAAATCCCAATGGGAGCATTAAACAAATTTCCAACAATCTCCCCCTCAACATTACTTTAGGGTCTAAAGATTCAAACTTGTGACCAAGCTTTAATACCACTTGTTAGAGTGGGTTGTCATTGCACCAAAATATTGATCTATTAATGCCTAATAAAACCACTCAACTTATAGTATATAGGAGGCAATTAAACCCTTGTCGAGAATCGCGATGGGAGCGCTAAAAAAATTTCCAACACTTTCTGTGCTTAGAACTTGGTTCACTTGGTTATGTAAGGTTTTCCTCTTTTTGCTTAGTTTCTCTAGCTGATATTGTTGTAACTCAAGTAGTACTACATGTGATTTAGGTTGCATTTCCTAGGGCTACAACTCAGATTGAACTAACTGTGACTCAAGCTGAACTGTCAATGTGTTTCTAAATATACTTGGTTGTTCATTAGCTTTAACCTTTTGAGGTAAGGTTTCATGTTTTTCATAGTATAGAAACCTTATGTAATCCTTAGGCTCTTTGTTGCTCTGTTCTTCACTTCTTTTAGCAAACTAATCAATTTTCACTTGTGCACTTTCTATGACTTTGAGAGTAGAGAGATTTAGACATTTGTATGCCTTGCTTTTATTTAAGTACCCTAAGAATATTCCTTCATCACTCTTTGTATCAACCTTTTCTTTTCTTACCTCTTTTAAGATATAAAATTTGCTTCCAAATTCTCTAAGATAACAAACATTAGGCTTATATCAATACCATAATTCATAAGATGTTTTGTTTGTATCTTTCTTCAATTGAACTCGGTTGAGTGTGTGAATTTTCGTCTTGATTGCTTATCTCCATTACTTTGGTGCAACATTCTTTTCTGACAATAATGCTCTTGCACATTCCATGATGGATATGTTCCTTCTTTCTATTATTCCATTATGTTCTAGAGTTCTAGGTGTTGATACTTGTCTTTTGATTCCTCTTTCATTGTAGAACTCATTGAATTCATTTGAGATGAATTCTCATCCTCTGTCTAATCTCAGGAATTTCAGATTTTTCCCTGTTTCTTTTTCAACTCTAACCAAATACCATTTGAAATTTTGAAAAGAATCTTTTAAAAAAATTACAATCATCATTCTAAAAGTAATCTTCAAAAAATAAATTGAAATATACATCTCCACAGTAGCTTTCTATACCAATTGGCCTACAAAGATTCTTGTGAACTAGTTTCAAAACATCTTTAGATTTATAAGACTTACTTTTGAAACTTCTTTTACTCATTTTTCCAATTTGACATTGTTTTCACATTCCCATCTTAATTTTCCTTAGATAAGTTGTTCCTCTTAGTCTATTTTTCTTTCTTATGTTAATCAAATTATCAAAGTTAACATGACACATTATTTTATTCCATAGGCAAGTTTCTTCAACTTGAGCTAGTAAATAGGAGCTTTCATTGAGATCTAGATAAATAATTACCTTTAGTCTAATTTCCAATTCCAACTAGTTTTCCCTTTCCATCCAATAGTTTACCTTTCCCATTCATGAATTCAACTTTGTATCCTATATTGTTCAGTTGAGCTACACTAAATAGATTGTACCTTAATCCTTCAACCCAATAGACATTCTCACATTTTATTTCATTAGTCAATGCAACTATACCTTTTCCTTTTACATAGCATGGTTCATCATTCCCAAATCTAACACTTCCACCATCATAATGTTCTAAATGTTCAAATTTTGTTTTATCATTAGCCATGTGATGAGAACAACCATTATCTATGATCCATGTATCATTTTTGCTAACATGAGAGATAAGTGCTATTTTTTCATTTTTCTCATCATCAAATTCATCTTTGTAGCAATATAAACTACTTCATCTTCATCATCATCACTATGAAAATCTTTTGCAATGTAACATGATTTCTTACCTTTGTCTTTGAAGTTCTTGTAGCTTTTGAAGTCTTTCTCACCTTTAAATTTGTTGAACTTCTATTCTTCAAAATATTTTGTTGGTATGATTTTCCACTTGCCAAAGATTTTGAAAAATATAAGTGACAATCATGAAAGAATTTTGATTACAAAAAATTGTTAATCCTTATGAAAAACCCTAGGTCAAAATATTCCATCTTTGTGATCAATAGAAACCCCTTTTTTCAAAATTAATTTTAAAAGTCCAAAGTAAGGATATGCAAAATTTCTCGATACATCTTATATCCTTATGTTTTATGAAAAGCTTTCACTTTATTATTTCATGACTTTCTATATGATTAAGTCGTGATGTTGCAAAGTCTTCATATTCACAACATTGTACCTCTTTGCTCACTAACCATTCCAAAGGTAGCGCAAGAGCAAAATAGCTTGTTTTAGGCTCTGTGTGACTTCTCAATAGTCAATGGCAACTTCTTTTTGTAGTTGCGAGTGGGTGAAAGTGTATAAGAGAATGATCACATGCTTAAGTGACCAAGATAGTCTTTAAGTTATGAAATCACAAAAGATGTATGACATTCAAAAGAAATGTTCATCGCTAGTTCACAAAGGTCTAGGCATAGTTAAATTTTTAAGTTGTGATGAAGCGATCAAAGTAATTACATAGTCAAATTTTATACCATCACACCATCGGTGGAGTTAGTGTTTTACTCATGGAGAAGGTAGCAAAGTAGTGAATATAGTAAATCACACAATCACAAGTTGTAACCCCAGTTATTTTGTTGATGCTGCGAACAAGAATAAGAAAGATCAAATGGTTAAGGTTTCAAGACATTGCATGTTTGTAAAGATGTGTGTAGTAGATAAAATTTAAGTCACAATGTTGTGATGAAGGAATAACAACTAGATAAAATAGTGAGTGCAGAATTGCACAATTAATATAAATGTCTTGCTAAACCATTACGAAGAGGTGATAGTATTAAAATATGAAATAGTGTAGTATCACAAGCTTTAAAGGTATTAAGTGATAAATGAGCGCGAAGCAGTGAAGTAGCTTTGTTTGCAATATTGCGCTTGTTAGTTTTAAGGAATAAAAAAAACTTTTTGTTAGAATTATTTAGAATATCTGAGGGGGGTGAATCAGTTATTCAAGGTCAAAATGTACAAAATAAAACTTTTCACAATTTAGTGAACCCATATAACATCCTTAACCATGCATGCATTCATTGTGTGTTAATCAAAACTGATATGTTACTATTAAATCAACATGCAGCAATGTAAAACATAAAACACAACATATCCATCAGTACACTTGACATAATGATTTAACATGGAAACCCAATTTGGGAAAAACCACTAGTAACATGCTACTCCTTTTTCACTCTTCTAAAGTGATGACCTATTAAAGGCCAACCTTGTTAAATTTTACAACACACACTATTAAATGTGACCTGGTTAAGAGATTTCAATCACCTTGTTAAAAGTGAACCTTGTTAGAGGACTTTGGGTCATTCACTTGAAATGCCACCTTTTTAAAGTATTTTTCAATGACTGTTAAGTCAACCCTACTCCAAAGTATTTACCCTAATCTAATACAATTGTTAGAAAGTAATAGTAGAGTTTTGATCTGATACAACTTACAACCTTTCTTGCAGATTACAAATCACCATTCAGTCCTTAACTCTTCTTGGCTTCCTATCTTTTTAGTTCTAAGAGCTTGTTCACCCTTCAAGCATTCATTCCCTCCTAGCCTTCTTGCTTAGCTCGCCATTGTAGACTTCTTCACTTAGGTCACTTGATGAAGCAAACCCTTCTTCCTTCTCCTTGTCAGATTTTTTGCATCCAAAACTCTCTGACCTCCATCCAAATTTGCTTCATGACTAGACATCCCTACATATAGGGAATTAGAACTCTTTTTCCTACTCATTATCCATCTGAAAAATTAGGGTCTTCAATGGATTAGGTAAGATACCATGTATCTATCCCATATCTTGTCTTGTCTAGAAACTTCTCCTAGAATCCATTTGAATTTGCCTCCAAAATGGTTTACATAAGATTCTGCACCTCTAGGTCATCAATCTTATCTTCCTCTTATCTTCAATCTTTATCATAATGTAGTAGTTTGGCATTATCAATTTATTGATGCTCAGCACATACTATGTTACTCAGCTTCTACTGTAAAATCACTTGGCATCAACTGGATTTTACTGGTGCTCAGCATCAAGTAAAAATCACTTGGCATCTACTAGTTTACTTAGCATTCACTAGAAATTTCTTTCACTAATCTCTAACTGACTTTTTCCTCAGCTTGCACTAACTTTTCTCGGCACCTTCTATCAACTTGGTCAAGCTTAGCAAATGAACTTTGTCCAACCTTATTCTTCTAAACTTTCTAAGTGTAGCCAATCATTTTGTAACCTCAAATAGATCATCAATACATTATGTTATCACTTTCTTAACTAATTCTTGCAATTCAATACATAATCATAACTCAACCTTTCCTCTAGGTCCTTTTGTTACATCTTGTTGATCAAATCCTCCTCATCAATCAACTAAGTGATAGTGCTTGAAACATATAAGCAATTGTCTTACCAACATGTAGTAGGTTTTGACATAAATGGAAAAATAATGATTGAAAACACACAATCTTCTTTCAACATTTTCTTACTCAAGTGATGTTTTCAATCATATAACAACAATCTCCCTCTTTGGCATTGATGGAAAACCAAACTGATCAACTAGTTAAACAAATGATAAACTAACTAGGTTAAAATAGTAAGGAAATACCAAAAAATAAAGCTTCTGAATAAAACTTCTCCCTCTATCAGCAACTCCCTCTTAGGTTACAAAATATAACATTCTCTTCTTCCATGGATCAACAAAATATCTAAATATATCCCCTTTTTTCTTGATTTCTACTTTCTCCCTCTTTCTTTCTTTAGTCTTCTAATCCTTTGATGATGTATTTCTTACTTCATTGTTCCTCTTTTGCTAATGTACTTTCTCCTTGCTAATGCACTTTCTCCCTCTAACTTGATTGCTTTGATTATCTCCCTTTTGATTAGTATGCACTTGATCAATACACTGTACATTCTCCCTCTTTGACAACAATACCAAAGACATGTACTCAATACTTGGCATCTTTGGTATATGTAGATATATGCTTTTTGTAGGCTCTCCAATTTTCTCCCTCTATCACCTTGCTTGTGACTGATTTGAGGTTTCAGTTTTGTGATTACTTTAGGCAATTTCCTAAAGTAAGATCCACTGCATCAATTTGTATGAAATGAATGTCAACTTGTTTGATGCAGGATACTCCCTCTATCTTTTACATAGCCTTTGATAGGGGCATCACCCCTAATTTATCTCAAAGATACTCATAAGCATCCTTAGGTAATGCTTTGGTGAAGATATCAACAATTTGCTCCTTTACGTTGACATATTCCATCTTCACCTCTTTGTTTTGAACCAATTCCCTTACATAATAATACTTTATTGCAATGTGCTTTGTCTTTGCATGCATAATAGGATTCTTTGATATATTTATAACACTTGTATTATCACAATAAAGTGTCACTAGTTCAGTGATTTATTCCTTCATTCCCTTTAGTAGTTGTTTGACACATACAATGTTCATGTAATTAATAGTAGTAGCAACATACTCTACTTCAACAGTAGATTGGGAAGTACAACTTTGCTTCTTATTTGTCCATGTAACAAGTATTCTGCCTTAGAAGAATGTGGAGGAGCTCTTTTTGTCATCAATATTTCTAGCCTAATTAGCATCAGTGTAGGCTTTTATTTCAAACTTTTCATTCTTCTTATAGTATAAACCATACTTTTCTATTCCTTTCAAGTATCTCATTATTCTCTTTATGGCCATCAAGTGATTCTTTCTAGGATTAGTAGAGAATCGAGCAACTATCTCCACAGCTAATGCCATATCATATCTATTGTGTACTACAAATTGCAATTTTCCAATCATGGATCTATATAATATTTGATTGACCTCATCTTAATCATCATTCTTTGATAGCTTGAGTGATGTCACTAGGTGTACTTACTAGCTTTGAATCCTCAAGTCCAAATGTCTTCAATATCTCCTTGATTTTTTTTGACTGAATGATATCACCATATTTCATTTGATAGACTTGTAATCCCACAAAGAATTTGATCTCACTAAACATTGACATTTCAAACTCTTGTTTCATCTGATTTGCAAAATCTTTACACAAAGAATCTTGTCCTCCAAATTTAATGTCATCAACAAATATTTCAAATAATAGTATACATTTTTCTTTATTTTTCTTTATGTAAAAATTGCTATTATCATCTGTCCTTTCAAATCCAATCTTAACAAGATAAGTATGAAGTCTCTCATACCATGCTCTTGGTGCTTATTTCAATCCATATAGGGCTTTGTGCAATTTAGATACCATGTTCTTATTATTTTTATCCAAAAATTATTTTGGTTGTTCTATTTAGACCTCTTCTTCTAATATTTCATTTAGAAATGCAGACTTAACATCCATCTGATAAACTTTAAAACCTTTGTATGCAGCATAAGCAAGCAAAATTCTTACTCTTTCCATTTTTGAACCAGGGGAAAATGTTTCACCATAGTCAATTCCTTCCTCTTGTGCATACCCTTTTCAAACTTCTCTTGCTTTGTTTCTTCTCACTTCACTATTTTCATCTATCTTTTTCCTAAATACCCATTTTGTGCTAATCACATTCTTGTCCTCTAGTCTAGGAACTAGGCTCCAAGTCTTGTTCTTTTCTATTTGTTGAATTTCCTATTCCATAACCTTGTACCAATCATCATCTTCCAATGCATCTCTCATTGTCTTAGGTTCCATCCTGCTTAGCAAACATGCTTCACCTCTCAATCTATTTCTTGTCATTGGTCTTGCATCTTTTTCTCCAATGATTTGATTTGTAGGATGGTGTCTTTTGACATATTTGGATAGTCTAGGCTCAGTTCTTGTGGCTACATTTTGTCTCTCAACTTCAGTATCACTATGTGCATCTCTATCAAGTATATTAGCATCTCTTTCATATGTGCCAATCTCAAAGTTACATTATGCATTCTCCTTATTTTGCAACTTGGCATCTGAATGCAACTTGTCATTCACAAGATGTGACTCAGCAGTTGTTGAAACTTGTTGTTGACTTGCCACATGATTTGTAGCATCTTCCTCAGTAGGCATTCCTTTATAATAGTATGCAAATTTCTTGTAGTCTTCTAGTTCTTTTGTAGTTTCAGCCTCATATGCTTCTATAAACTCATCAAAATTCACATTTTCACTTCCCACAATTTTGTTAGTGTTAGCAATTAAACACTTATAAGCTTTACTTCTTGTGGAGTAACCAAGGAATATACCTTCTTTTCTCTTTGCATCAAACTTTCCACTTCTAACATCTTTAAGAATGTAGCATTTTCTTCCAAATACCTTAAAACATTTCACATTAGGTGGATGGCCATACCATAGTTCAAAAGGTGTTGAGTACCTTTCTTTACTTGCACACGGTTCAAAGTGTATACTACAGTACTTACAGCTTCTCTCCAATATTTTAGAGCAACATTTTTCTCCATCATGAGTGTCTGGCACAGTCCATTACAGACCTGTTTCTTCTTTCAACAATTTCATTTTGTCGAGGGGTTTTTGGTGCTGATGTCTATCTCTTGATTCCTCTATCATTGTAAAACATCTCAAACTCATGTGAAGTGAACTCAAGCATTTCAAGTTCTTATCATTTTCTTTCTCAATTCTTGCTAAGTACCTTTTAAACATTTGAAAAGTATTTGATTTTTGCTTTAGAAACATGACTGTCATCATTCTAGAGTAATCATCAACAAGCAGCATTATATACCTATCTCCTTTGTAGTTTTGTGCTTCAATAGGTCCACAGAAATCAATATGAACAATTTCAAGTATTTCCTTAGAGGTGTAAGCTTTACTTTTAAAGCTTGACTTTGTCATCTTGCCTAGCTAACATTGTTTGCACATTATATCTTTTGGTTTCTTCAACTTAGCAATATTGGAAATCTGATTGAAAAGTTCATTGTTGAAGATCAAAGAGGGAGATTGTTACAAAGAAGGAAGACTATTGTTAAAAGAATGTTTTCAACCATTTTTTTTTCATTTATTTCAAACCTACTATTTGTAGGAATGACATTTTCTTATAAGATTCAAGTACTATCACTTAGTTGATTGATGAAGAGGATTTGATCAACAAGATGTAACAAGAGAACCTAAGGGAAAGGTTGAGTTATGATGTTTTTAATGAAGTGCAAGGATCAGTTAAGACAATGGTTAAATGATGTATTGATAACATACTCAAGGATACAAAGGTTGGTCACACTTAGAAACATTGGAGGAAGAAGTTGTAACAAGGTGGAACACAAAGCTTAAACTAAGATCATTAGTGGGTGCTGAGCAAGTTAGTTGAAGCCAAGCAAATTCCCAGTAGGAGCCGAGTAAAAGAAAATTCTAGTGTGTGCCAAGTGATCTTTAGGTGCAAAGTGAAGATCAGGTGTTAAGCATTAGAAAATTCTTAGTTGGTGCCAAGTGATCTTCAGGTGCCAAGCATCAGGAAAATCACAGTTGAAACTGAGTAACACAATATGTGTCGAGTACTAGTATTTCAATAGGACCGAGCTGTTGCATTATTTTAAATGAAAAAGCTCTGCCAAATCTGAGCTAACAAAGTGGTTGCATTAAATTTTGTGAATGAGTTAGAAGATAAGGATGATGAGCTGGTGGCACAGAATTCTATGTAAACCATTTTTGAGCGAATTCTAAAGGATTATTTAAGAAGTTTCTAGAGGAAAAAAAATATGGGCTAGATACAATGAATACTACCTAATCCATATGAATTGAAATTAAAGAGTGGAATAATCGAGCAAGAAAAGGAAATCCAAGACTTCTACTTAAGGATTCATAGACCAAGAAGTCAAGAGTTATTGATATTGTTGATACTGAAGAGCCAAATCTACGAAGTGGTTAGAAGGGTGTCAAGGAGAAGACATCTAGAGAAGGAAGAGCATAGAGGCTCTACTTCTACAACTGGTCATGAAGAGGTGATTACATTAGTACATTGAGCATGGAAACTAAGCATGAAAGGAGGGCAAGCTGTCAAGATTTGTAGTGATTGAAGACCAGGCAAGGGTATGAGCTAAGAAGTGATCTAAGATCTGCAAGATAAGTTGTATGTTGTAGTTAGGTCAAAGATTTTCTAATACTCTCTAGCATTTGTATTAGATATGGAAACCCTATGGACTTAAGTTGGCTTAATAGCCATTTGTAAATCCTTTAACAGGGTGGCATTCCAAGTGAATGTTCTAAAGTCCTCTAACCAAGCCCACTTCTAACAGGGTGGTTAAATCCTCTAACAAGGTCACATTTAACAGTGTGGTGTAAGCCTTTAACAAGGTAGGCCTTTCACAGGACATCACTTCATAAGAGTGAAAATTGAGTAGCATATTACTGGTGGTTTTTCACAAATTGTGTTTTCACATAAATCACTGTGTTATGTGTTGAATTCTTATGTGTTATACTTCCATGTTGATTTATAGTAACTTGCTTATTAGTAAAGTTAAAGCTTGGATGAATGAATAGTTGAATGGGCTCACTACATTTAGCGAAAAGTTTGAATAGGACATTTGGACCTTAAATAACTAATTCACCCCTCCTCTTAGTTATTCTAATGCATTTCTAACAATTGGTATTAGAGCCATATATTGATTTAGTTTCAAGGTACTAGAAGCAGGAAGACCAAGATGTCCAAGAGAGAAGTTCCCAAGCTCAACAAAGATAACTTTGTTGCATGACAGAGTCTAATGAAATTGCACCTTGTATAAATAGGTGACTATGCACAAATGTCAATTGGAACAAAACATGTAAATCCAGCAGGACCCCTTACTGCAAATGATTTGAACAAAAAGGAGCACAATCAAGCACTATTGGAGATTGCATCTGCACCTAATTATGCCAAATATGATGACATCAAAGATTGTGACACTACATTCAAGATGTGGAAAGCCTTATCAAACATCTATGGAAGAGATAAGAATGTCCAAAGAGCAAAGAGAGAAAGTTTGAGAGGAAAGTTTGATGACATGAAAATGGAAGAAGGAGAAAATGTTGCCCAATGCTACAAGAATGAAAGAAGTGGTAAGTGCAATAAGAAATCTAAGTGGTCAATTGGAAGAAGAAATAGTTATCAGAAAATACTTAAGAACTATGCTCCCTATCTATGCTATTAGAGTTTCAGTCATCCAAGAGCTGAGGTGTGTACAAGGAAACACACTAACCTTTGAAGGAATAGTGGGAAGACTTACTACATTTGAGTTGTCCAATTTTGACAACTATAGACCTGAGAACCTTGAATCTTCTTTCAAGGAAAAGATGACAATAAAAGACATTGAGGAGGAGACATCAATCAAGAAGAGAAGAAAAGGAAAACATGCATCTAGTGATAGCAGTGCAGATGAGGAAGATGTGGAACAGTTAGAAGCACTACTGACTAGGAGATTCCATAGAGGCAAAGGTAAGCTCCCTATCATATGTTTCAATTGCAATGAAGTAGGTCATATTGCTACAAGATGTCCACAGAAGAAGAACTACAAAGAAGGAAATAAGTACAGAAACAAGAGGGAAGATGATAGCAAAGACGACACAGAAAAAGGCAAGATATGCTACATTGTTGAACAAGATTCTGATGAGAATGATGATGAAGTAGTCTATGTGGCCATGAAGGATGAATTAGATAAAGATGAAGATGAAGCAACAGTATTGGTTACCTATGTAAACAAGAATGATAAGTGGATCATAGACAGTGGATGCTCACATCACATGATAGGAGATAAAAGTAAGTTCATTACCTTTACTCAATATGATAGAAATAGTGTTAGATTTGGTAATGATGATCCATGTCAAATCAAAGGAAAAGGCTCTATTAAGCTCACAAAAAAAATTTAATGTAAATAATGCATACTATGTTGAAGGATTGAACTACAACTTGTTGAGTGTATCACAGTTAGGAAATGTAGGTTGCAAAGTTGAATTTGGAAACAAAACTGCTAAGATCTATGACATTGATGGAAATCTAATAAGAAAAGGTGAAAAAACTAGGAGTAATCTATTTTAGCTAGATATGGAAGATGCAACATGTCTTGTTGTTAGATTTGATGATGTGTGGTTGTGGCATAAAAGGTTGTGTCATGTTAATTTTGATAATCTGATTAGCATCAGCAAGAAAAAGAAAGTCAGAGGATTGCCCAAGTTGAAGAAACTTAAAACCACAATGTGCAAACAATGTCAACTAGGGAAGATGACTAAGTCTAGTTTCAAAAACAAAACATACACATCCAATGAAGTACTAGAGTTAGTCCATACAGACTTATGTGCTCCAATAGAAGTGCAAAGCTACCTAGGAGATAGATACATAATGCTATTTGTAGATGACTATTCCAAGATGATGAAAGCTATATTTTTAAAGAAAAAATCTGATGCATTTAAAATGTTTAAGTGGTATTTGGCCAGATTTGAGAAGGAAATAGGAAAGAACCTGAAATGCCTAAAGTCAAACAGAGGAGGTCAGTTCACATCAAAAGAGTTTGAAATATTCTACAATGACAAAGGTATCAAAAGGAAAACATAAACACCAATAACTCCACCACATAATGGTATTTTTGAAACAAGAAATAGGTTAGTGATTGACTATGCTAGAACCTTGATGATAGAGAAAAATGTTGCACTAAAGTACTAGAGAGAAGTTGTAAGTACTGCAATCTACACACTAAATAGAGTTCAAGTCAAGAAAGGTACAAATGCAACACCTTTTGGATTGTGGTATGGTCACTCACCTAATGTTAAACATTTCAAAGTATTTGGTTGCAAATGCTATATTCTTAAAGATACTAGAAATGGAAAGTTTGATGCTAAAAGTGATGAAGGCATATTCTTTGGATACTCCATTAGAAGTAAGGCATATAAGTGTTTGAATACTAACACTAACAAAATTGTGGAGAGTGCAAATGTAAATTTTGATGAGCATGCAGAAATTCAAGTTGACGAGTCCAAGCAAATAGAGGATTATAGATCCTTTGTATATTTCTATGAAGGAATGACTATTGAAGACAATGTTGCAAATCAAGTTGGGAATCAGCAACAAATTTTAGTATCTATCAAGTCTCAGCCTGTGAATCTCGAGCTACATTCAGAAGCCAAGCTACAAAATGTAGAAAATGCACATTCTAATTCTAAAAATAGTATACATGAGAGGAATGATGAATTTTTAGATGAAGAAGAATAAAATGACTTTGAAGTTGAAGGATCAAACATGGAGGGAAGAACATAACCCAGATTAGCCAAGTATGTGAAAAGACATCACCCTACAAATCAAATCATTGGTGACAAGGATGCCAGACCAATGACAAGAAATAGACTAAGGAATGAATCATGTCTACTGAGCAAGGTTGAACCAAAAATAGTGAAGGATGCACTACAAGATGATGACTGGTATAAAGCCATGGAAGAGGAGATAGATCAAATTGAGAAGAATAAAACATGGTCTCTAGTTCTGAGACTAGCTGATAAGAACGTAATTGGTACCAAATAGGTGTTTAGAAACAAACTTGATGAGAATGGTGAGATAACAAGAAACAAAGATAGATTAGTTTGCAAAGGCTATGCATAAGAAGGACTGGATTATGGGCAAACATTTGCCCCTATTGTAAGAATGGGAGGAGTAAGAACATTACTTCCATATGCTACATATAAAGGTTTCAAAGTCTACCAAATGGATGTGAAGTCTACTTTTCTGAATGATATACTAGAAGAGGAAGTCTACATAGAAAAACTAGAGGGATATGTAAATGAGAAGAACAAGGACATGGTTTGCAAACTACACAGAGCACTTTATGGATTGAAGCAAGCACCAAGAGCATGGTATGAGAGACTACATAAATATCTTGTGAAGATAGGATTTGAGAGAAAAAATGACAATAGAAACTTGTACATCAAAGCTGAAAAAGATAAAGACATTTTGATATCAAAAATCTTTGTTGATGATATAACATTTGGTGGTAAAGATGTTCTTTGCAAAGATTTTGCTGATCAAATGAAACATGATTTTGAGATGTCAATGTTTGGGGAAATCAAATTCTTTGTTGGATTACAAGTACATCAATTGAAGCATGGCATATTTGTGACCCAATCAAAATACATTAAGGAGGTACTCAAAACATTTGGGTTAGAAGACTCAAAACCAGTTAGCACACCAATGGAAACTAGACATAAACTATCCAAGAATGATGAGTTTTCTTAAGTGAATTAGACGTTATATAGATCAATGATTGAAAAGCTGAAATATGTTGTACATAGTAGACCAGACATTGCATTGGTTGTTGGAATAGTAGCAAGATTTTTTACAAATCCAAGAGAAAATCACTTAATAGAAGTGAAGAGAATAATGAGATACCTAAAAGGAACTGATGACTTTGGTTTGTACTATAAGATGAGTGAAAAGTTTGAACTAAGAGCCTACACTGATGCAAATTAGGGAGGTAACATTGATGATAGAAAAAGAACTAGTGGAGGAGCACTTTACTTAGTAAAAAGGTTGATTACATAGACTAGAAAAAAGCAAAGTTGCACATCACAGTCCATTGCTGAAGCTAAATATGTGGCAGCTGCTATAAATTGCACCAATATTGTATGGATCAAACATTTGTTGCAAGGTATGAAGGAAGAGGTAATTGAGCCTGTGATACTTTATTGTGATAATACAAGTGCTATTAACATTTCAAAGAATTTAGTAATGCATGCTAAAACCAAGCACATCGCAATCAAGTATCACTATGTAAGAGAGTTGGTGGAAGACAAACAAGTGAAGATGAAATATGTTAGCTCAAAGGAAAAAATTGTTGATATCTTCACAAAAGCACTACCTAAAGATGATTTTGAGTATCTTAGAGGTAAGTTAGGGGTGATACCCCTAGCTATACTTGAAGTAAAAGAGAGAGTTCCCTACAAAAAATGAGTTGATTGTTGAAGATTTTACACATTGATGTAGAGGATGTTTACTTTAGGGATCATGCCTAAAGTAGTAGATGTGTTGAAGTTTCAAATCAATCACAAGCAAGCTAACAGAGGGAGAAATTGAATGAACTTGCGAAAGCTACACCTGCATACTAAGATGCTACTATGTCTTTGGCATTGTTGTCAAAGAGGGAGGAATAGCAGAAAACTTATCAACAATTATTGAAGATAAAGGATCAAAAAAGAGGAAGAAGTTTTGAGAAACTGATTACATGTTGATGATCTAGTGATCAAATGAAGATAGAGGGAGATGTTGATCAGAATAGTAGAAGATAAGTATAGATGGAAAAAGACAAAGAACAAGAAGGCAGAAACAAAGAGGGAGAAGCAGAAAAGAAGCAATCTGAATAGTAGAAGGAAATGTGAAGTTACAATTTACTTTTTGGCATCTAACTTACTGTTCTAACCTAGTTAGTTTTTGGTTGAATAGTTTAGTCTGATGGTTGATCAGTTTGGTTTGCCATCAATGCCAAAGAGGGAGATTGTTGGAAATCTGATTGAAAAACTCATATTTGAAGATCAAAGAGGGAGATTGTTGCAAAGAAGGAAAACTGTTGTTAAAAGAATGTTTTCAATCATTGTTTTGTCATTGATGTCAAACCTGCTATTTTGAGGAATGACATTTGCTTATAAGATTCAAGTACTATCACTTAGTTTATTGATGAAGAGGATTTGATCAACAAGATGTAACAAGAGAACCTAAGGGAAAGGTTGAGTTATGATGTTGTAACGAAGTGCAAGGATCAGTTAAGACAATGGTTAAATGATATATTGATAACATATTCAAGTATACAGAGGTTGGTCACAGTTAGAAACATTGGAGGAAGAATTTGTAACAAGATGGAATGCAAAGCTTAAACTAAGATAATTAGTTCTTGTTGAGCAAGTTAGTTGAAGCTGGGAAAATGCCTAGTAGGGGCTAAGTAAAAGAAAATTCTAGTGTATGATGAGTGATCTTCAGGTGCTGAGTAAAGATCAGGTGTCGAGAATCAAAAAATTCTTAGTTGGTGTCGAGTGATCTTTAGGTGTCGAGCATCAAAAAAATCACAGTTGATGTCAAGTAACATAGTATGTGTCAAGCACCAGTATTTCAATAGTGTCGAGCTGTTGCATTATTTTAAATGACAAAGATCTACCAAATCTGAGCCAACAAAGTGGTTACATTGAATTTTTTAAATGAGTTGGAAGATAAGGATGATGAGCTGGTGGCACAAAATTCTATGTAAACCATTTTTGAGCGAATTCTAAAGGATTATTCAAGAAGTTTCTAGAGGAAACAAAATATGGGTTAGATACAACGAATCCTACCTAATCCATGCGAATTGAAATTAAAGAGTGGAAGAATCGAGCAGGGAAAGGAACTCCAAGACTTCTATTTAAGGAGTCATAGACCAAGAAGCAAAGAGTTGTTGATACTATTGCTGCTGAAGAGCCAAATCTATGAAGTGGTTAGAAGAGTGTCAAGGAGAAGACATCTAGAGAAGGAAGATCACAGAGGCTCTACTTCTATGAGTGGTCATGAAGAGATGATTACACTTGTACATTGAGCAATGAGACTCAAGGAGACTAATCTTGAAAGGAGGGCAAGCTATCAAGAGTTGCAGTGATTGAAGACCAGGCAAGGGTATGAGCTAAGAAGTGATCCGATGTCTGCAAGATAAGTTGTATGTTGTAGTCAAGTCAAATATTTTCTAATACTCTCTAGAAATTGTATTAGATATGGAAATCCTATGGACTTAGGTTGGTCTGACAACCATTTGTAAAATCCTTTAATAGGGTGGCATTCCAAGTGAATGTTCTAAAGTCCTCTAACCAGGCCCACTTCTAATAGGGTGGTTAAATCCTCTAACAAGGTCACATTTAACAGTGTGTTGTAAGCCTTTAATAGGGTAGGTATTTCACAAGGCATCACTTCAGAAGAGTGAGAATTGAATAGCATGTTACTGGTGGTTTTTCCCAAATTGGGTTTCCACATAAATCACTATGTTATGTGTTGAATCCTTATGTGTTATACTTGCATGTTGATTTATAGTAACTTGTTGATTAGTAAAGTTAAAGCTTGGATGAATGAATAGTTGAATGGGGTCACTACATTTAGTGAAAAGTTTGAATAGGAAATTTGGACCATGAATAACTAATTCACAACCCCCCCCCCCCCCCCCCCCGTCTCAGTTATTCTAAGGCATTTCTAATAAGGAAAACCTCTAACTCTTTTCATGTTGTTGATACTAATCAGATTATCAAAGTTAACATGACATAATCTCTTGTGCCAAAGCCATACATCATCAAATTTTTCAATAAGAAAAGTAGTATCTTCTATATCCAAATAGAACAGATTACTCCTAGTTTGATCACTTTTTCCAATCAAGTTTCCATTTGTATCATATATCTTGGCTGATTTATTTTCAGACTCAACTTTGCACCCCAAATTATTCAATTGTGACACACTTAACAAGTTATAATTCAATCTTTCAACATAATAAGCATTGTCACATGAAATCTTGTCTATAAGCTTGATAGACCCTTTTCCTTTTATTAGACATGGTGCATCATTACCAAATCTTACACAATTTCCATCATAACAGGTTAAGGTAATGAACTTACTTTTGCCTCCAGTCATGTGATGTGAGCATCCACTATAAATGATCCATTTGTCATTCTTGTTCACACAAGTCATAAGTGCAATAGCTTCATCCTCATTTGTTTCATCCTTCATTGCAATATATACCACTTCATCATTATTTTCATCAGAGTTATTTTCATCAGCAATGTAGCATGACTTCTTGCCTTTATCTCTATAGTCTCTTCCATCATATTCTCTTCTATTTTTGTGCTTGTTCCCTTCTCTGAAGTTCTTCTTATGTGTACATCTTGTTACAATATGGCCAACTTCATTGCAATTGAAACAAATGATAGGCAACTTACCTTTGAATTTATATTTTGCTCTATGAAATCTTCTTGCCAACAATGCTTCCAATTGTTCAACGTCTTCCTCATCTATGCTACTGTCACTAGATGCATACTTTATCTTTCTTTTCTTCTTCTTTGGCTTTACCTCCTCAGAATCCTTCAGTTATAATTTTTCTTTGAAAGTTGATTCAATACTTTCTGGTCTATAGTTGCCAAAATTAGATAACTCAAAAGCAATGAGTCTTCCTACCAAACCTTCAAGGGTTAGATCATTTCCTAGCATACATCTTAACTCTTGAATTATAGACATTCTAATGGCATACACAAGCAACAATGTTCTCAAAACTTTACTTAACATAGTATCATCATCTATTTTACCAATTGCACCTTTTATTGCACTAACAACTTCTTTTATTCTAGCAACATATTGAGCAATATTTTCACCTTCTTCCATTCTCATGTCATCAAACTTACCTCTTAGGCTCTCTAACTTGGCTCTTTGAACATTTTTGTCTCCTCCATAGATAGTGGCTAGGGCATCCCACATCTACTTCACACTTTTAAGGTCTTTGATATCATCAAACTCAGCATAGCTTAGGGCAAAGGTAATCTCCAACATCGTCTGATTGTGCTCTTTCTTTTTCTTCAAATCTTCAGCAGTCAGGGCTCCTATTGGACCAACATGTTCTATTGTAATGCAATTTTGTGCATAATCTCCAAGTCCTCCAAGATGTAGCTTCATCAAACTTTGTCATGCAGAAAAGTTATCTCTATTCAACTTGGGTACCTCTCTTTTTGACATTCTCATCTTTATGCTTTTAGTACCTTAAAACTAATCCTCTTAAGCAACTGCACTCTGATACCAATTGTTAGAATTCTTCAAAATAAGTAAGAGGGGGGGTGAATTAGTTATTCAAGGTCCATATTACAAAATTAATTTTTTCACAATTCTATGAACCCATATAACATACTCAACCATGCATGCATTCATTGTGTGTTAATCAAACTGATATGTTACTATTAAATCAACATGTAAGAATGTAAAACATAAAACATAACATATCCATCAATACACTTAACAAAATGATTTAACGTAGAAACCCAATTTGAGAAAAACCACTAGTAACATGCTACTCCTTCTTCACTCTTCTGAAGTGATGTCCTATTAAAGGACAACCCTGTTAAAGGTTACAACACACATAGTTAAATGTGACCTAGTTAAGGGATTTCAATCACCTTGTTAAAAGTGAACCTTGTCAGAGGACTTTAGGTCATTCACTTCGAATGCCACCCTATTAAAGGATTTTTCAATGAATGTTAACTCAACCTTTCTCCAAAGGATTTACCCTAATTTGATACAATTGTTAGAAAGTAACAATAGAGTTTTAATCTGATACAACTTACAATCTTTCTTGCAGATTAGAGATCACTATTCAATCCTCAACTCTGCTTGGCTTCCTATTTTTGCAGTTTTGATAGCTTGTTCACCCTACAAGCATTTGTCCTCTCCTAGCCTTCTTACTTAGCTCACCATTGCAAACTTCTTCACTTGGGTCACTTAATGAAGCACACCCTTCTTCCTTCTCCTTGTCAAATTTTTTGCATCCAAAACTCTCTGACCTTATCCAACTTTTCTTCATGGTTAGACATCCCTACATATAGGGAATTAGAACTCTTTTTTCTACTCATTATCCATCTCAAAAATTAGGGTTTTTGATGGATTACGTAAGATACAATGTATCTATCCCATATCTTGTCTTGTCTAGAAATTTCTCCTAGAATCCATTTGAATTCACCTCCAAAATGGTTTACATAAGATTCTGCACCTCCAGCACATCAATCTTATCTTCCTCCTGATTTACAAGTTCCAAGAAAATAAACTTGTTAGCTTTTATTTGGTGAATCATTGATCTTTATCATAATGCAACAGCTCAGCATAATCAATTTACTAATGCTTGACACATACTATGTTACTCAACTTCTATTGTAAAATCACTCGGCATCAACTAGATTTTATTGGTGCTCACCATCAACTAAAAATCACTTGGCATCTACTAGTTTACTCGGAATCCAGTACAAATTGCTTTCACTCAGCTCCATTTGAACTTTTGCTCAGCTTGCACTAACTTTGCTCGGCACTTTCTATCAACTTGGTCAAGCATAGAAAATGAACTTTGTCCAACCTTATTCTTCTAAACTTTATAATTGTAGCCAATCATTTTGTAACCTCAAGTAGATCATCAATACATTATGTTATCACTGTCTTAACTAATTTTTGCAATTCGATACATAATCATAACTCAACCTTTCCTCTAGGTCCTTTTGTTACATCTTGTTGATCAAATCCTCCTCATCAATCAACTAAGTGATAGTGCTTGAAACATATAAGTGATTGTCTTACCAACATGTAGCAAGTTTTGACATTAGTGACAAAACAATGATTGAAAACACACAGTCTTATTTCAACATTTTCTTACTCAAGTGATCTTTTCAATCATATATCAACACTTTTCAATGGAAAATTCTAAGCTAGATAAGGATGTGATGAGCTGGATGTACAAAAATCTGAAAAAGATGTGTTTTTTTTTGGCCAATTTTTTGAGAATTAATAAGTTTTCAAATGTGCCACTCTTAAATGACAAATAAAGTCACACTCTCATTACAAAAACTAATGAAGTCTTATGAGCAGGAGATTTTCATTACCACTTTCTTAAGTTGTCTATTTTTTTCTGAGTAATTTTTAGGTGCAAAGTTATATCTAAGTGATTTTTTAGCTTTCAGCATACATAACTAACCAAATTTCTTGTAGAAATGGCTCATACGGAGGGAGAGCTAATTGCAAAAGCAATAATTGAGCAACCAGATGCACCACCAAAGGTTCCAAACACATTTGTAGAGGAATGGATTCACATTTTTCCTGGTTCAACTAATGCACAAGAAAGAAAATGATTTGGCATTCAAATTTCCATATGCATTGTGTAGAGATGCAGAAGTCCCTAACAGAAACAAATATGAGTTATTTAGGTATTTTATGAGAACAAGGCAGAGAAGGTTCCAGTTTGTAACCCATGGGTAAGAAACTTAGGCAAAATTAATTATACCTGATTTTTTGTAGATTTTGACCTAGTGAAAGCCTTAATCAAATGTTATAATCCTATCAACAAGACCTTTCATAGAAAGGATAAAAGTGTTTTCTTATCCCTAGACAAAGAGACATTTATAGAAGCTTTTGACTTGGGAGGACCTATGTCAATGCCCATAGAAGTGGAGAAATTAACTAAGAATTTCAAGAGTCACAAGAACTTCTACATGGGTTCGAGTATGACCAAACATATTCTATCTATAAAGAGGAATGTGGGAGACATTCCAAAGAAGAATGATCTTGACAAATGTATGCCATTGGAATTATTCCAAAGAAATTTTCAAAACACTTTGTTCAGAATCAACAAAGCCCTAGGTTCGGATAGAACTATGGAAGCACTAGGAGGACATTATGTCATGGCTTTAAATATCCAAGATCCAAATAATAATGTAGGTTATGATTTTGTGAAATATATCATTGAGACTATCCATAAGGATAATTTCAAAATCCATTACTATTCTTTAATCATGCAAATGATCCTATTCAAGAATTCAAACATATTTTATCAGAGTTTCTTCGAGTCTATTCAAAAATAGGGAGAGAGATTGCCAATACAAAGGTGGACAAGGGTATGGAAAATGTTTTATTCTTATTCTAGTGTAATTTCTTTTTAAATGATTTTTTTAATCCAGTCTTTTAAATGATATGGCTATTAATTGAAAGAATCCCTAGGAGTGGAGGAAATGTTGTTAAACCTAAACTATGCTTTGATGTTGGGAAGCAATTAACTCATGATTGGGGTAGTGTCTTTTTATTTGAAGAATATATTATTTTTTGGGTTTTTGGATGCCCTCATGCACCCCATATTTTACCTAAATATGTACCTAAAAGGTTAGGGTTTGTAGAAGTATTAAGGCAACTAATTTCTTTAAACAGAGAAAACTTAGGGAAAGATGTTAAGAAAGGAACTTTCCTTTATAGATCTAACAAAGTGGGAGATTTTGAGACTAGCAAGAATTCCATTTTGATAAAATATAAATTGCCAACTAGGCCAACTACGACTTATGATCCTTTCAATGTGATTAGACATGCCCTAAAAAATATGAGAGGATGTACCCTACCTCCTACAAAACCTGTGTGGGAAGAGGATGTCATTGCTATAAGCTGAATGAAGATGTATGCAGAGAAAGAATGATTAGTTATAGAGATATTTTCAGTTTTTAGTATGAGATGAAAAAGGTGGATTCAAATTTCAAAGGTTTTTATTTGAATGAGGATTACTAGTCAAAATTGGAAAAGTGTGTGACAAATTTTGATGAATTATCAGCCCAAGTTCCAAAGGCAATTAGACAATAGATTGACCCTGAGTACTTAATGACAAGATTATTATTGAAGTTTCTAATGGGGAGGGCCAATCTAAAGCAGAAGAGGCTAAAGAAGATGTTCCTGAGAGTTCTTAGTGGGCAGAATAGAGACATAAAAAGAAAAAAATGGTTGAATTAATTAAGAAAGCCCATCAAAAAGCCCTTCAAATCTTACCAAGAGGTAATAAGTACTTTGATGACATAAGGATGGGATATTTAATATCTTAAGCTTTTGACGATGAGCAAAGAGCAAAGAAGTTTCAGTTGGAAACTCAAACGATAGATGGCAGAATTATAGAGGCTCGTGAATTCATGAAGGATGATAATTTTATAAAATATGATGAGTTCAAGAGTTTTCTTTTTAAAATTAAAAAAAAGGAACTTTCCCTACAAATGAAGCCAAGGTATTTTGATGGAGTCATTGTTGGATTGGTCAAAAAGCTACAAGAATATGACCCTACAAGTGAGAGCATCACTATTGAGGAGGCAAGTGCCATGGTAATGAGGAGTAGTATGATTTTTTTTCTAGGATGGGATCTTATTTCATCATTTTTCCTAAATCTGATGGGGACACAACCCAAGAACAGAATGGACACAATAGAAAAGGGAAATTGTATTAACTGAAAAATAAGCTAGTACATTTAGTACACAAAAAATAAACTTCAAAACATGCCCTAAGGGCTTACAATAGCATAAGTGTGCAGATAATTTCTCCTTTCAGTACCTCCTCTCAAACTCCACTCTGAGTTGCCTTTTACAATGCCATAAATCTCCTTAAATAGACCCCGGAGGGTTAAGGACTAGGAGTAGATTCTAGAAAGTGCTAGTAGGCATCCATCGACCAAATAGAAGGTTTTAGAAGCTGCATTAGAAGTCAACACAAATCTAGAATAATCCAGAAATGGTAACCGAACTTTTGGGAGGCATAACTTTTGAACCGTAGCTTCGATTGACGAACTGTTTACATTTTCGAAAAGCTCTCAAAGCGCTCTATAGCCCTATGGACCAGATTCACTCATCCCCCATTTTTTGGCCCTTTTTGAGGTCATTTAAAATGCCCCTAACCTAACATTGAAGCATTCTTAAGAGGTCTCCAAAACCTGAAAAACTGCAATAACATTCAAACCGTGGGGCCTTTTGACCTGATTCTTTTTCTGGAATGCTCTAAATTACAATTACATTCATCTAGCCAATTTACACCTCCTAGGTCACCAAAATGATGGCTCAATTACATACTCCTATTTTTTTGGGATTTAGACGAACACTGGTAGTGGAACTGTGAGAGTTGGAACTTTTATTTGACCCAAATGGGTATCCAAAAATGAAAACACATGAAACAGAAACTAAGTCTAAGTACATTTTTTGGGTGACACAAGATTTCCCTTATACCTCTGGATGCTCCTGCATTAGACACCCAAGGTAGATTGAAAAGTGGCCCTATCACTTTATGAATGGTAGAAGAAATCCCAAATGGGAAACTTCAGCTGCTGAAATCCAAGTTGAGTCCTCGATCGATCATCCTTTCCATTTGACCAAATACTCTTCATACTGCCTGTTTCTAATACTCCTACCCACGCGATGATCTAGAATGTCTTCTATCTCCTCCTTCTTAGAAGCAGGAATCGGACATGGCTCTAACATTGGCTTGTCATCTGCACCATCATCATGATACTCTGTTAAGTCTGCAATGTTGAAAATAGGAGAAATGTGAATACCATCTGGTAGCTCCACCTCATATGCATTTCCTGAGTCATGTTTCTTTAGAATTTTGCAGGGGCCAAATTTCTTCATTTTCAGCTTGTTGTAAGTACCGGCTGGAAATATTTCTTTTCGTAAGTGCACCATGACTAAATCTCCTACTTGGAATTCCTTATGTCTTCTCCTTTGATCAGCCCTAGCTTTATACTCTTGATTCATCTTGGTAATGTGTGCCTGAACCTCCTCATGTAGACGCTTGATATGTTCAGCAAATTCTTTCGCTTCAGCACTTGTCCTCTCCCTTTGCTCTATCTTCCTCAATTCTGGTGCAGTCCTTGGGCTATTCCCATATACAATTTGGAATGGTGATTTTCCAGTACTCCTATTTATAGAGTTATTGTAAGAAAAATTTTCTTGTGGTAGAATCAAATCCCATCCCTTGGGCTTATCCCCAACTAAACATCTCAGCAAATTACCCAGACTTTTGTTTACCACTTCTATTTGGCCGTCGGTCTGCGGGTGATGCGTGGAACTAAATTTTAGGTCTGTTCTCAACTTCTTCCAAAATGTCCTCCAGAAATACCCCACAAATTTAGTATCTCTGTCAGAAACTATACTCCTTGGGAGACCATGTAGTCTTACCACCTCTTTGAAAAACAAGTCTGCAATATGGACAGCATCAAGAGTTTTGTGGCATGGAATGAAATGTGCCATTTTGGAGAACCTATCAACCACCACAAATACTGAGTCATTACCCCTTTGTGTCCTTGGCAATCCAAGAACAAAATCCATACTTTTGTCCTCCCATGGCCTTGACGGAACAGGAAATGGTTGATATAGTCCAGTATTGTGGCTAAATCCCTTAGCAACTTGACAAACTTGACAACTCTGTACAAACCTTTTCACATCCTATGACATTTGAGGCCAAAAATAATGTTCTCTCATAATGGAAATGGTCTTATCTCAACCAAAATGTCCTGCCATCCCTCCATTGTGTTTCTCCTTAATCAGATTTTCCCACATGGAACTCTTTGGAATGCACAATTGACTACCCTTGAACAACATGCCATCCTGAATCAAATAGTCTAACCACTTGGTTCTATCTACAGTAATAGGCTCTTTACAAGCTTTCCATGCTTCAGAAAAATCAAGATCCTCAGGGTACAAATTCTTGAGTTCATCAAACCCAACTACTTCAACCTGCATTACTGTAAGCAACAACTGTCTCCTACTTAGTGCATTTGCAACCCTGTTAGATTTTTCACTTCTATGCTTCAACACAATTGTATAGCTCTGCAAGAACTCTACCCACTTCATATGCCTCTGATTCAATTTACCTTGGCTATTTAGGTATTGTAATGCCTGATGATCAGTATACAAAACAAATTCCTTTGGCAATAAATAATGCCTCCATTTCTTTAAGGCCTGAACTATTGCATAGAACTCTTGATCATAAACAGAATACTTCTTCTTTGCATCATTCAATTTTTCACCAAAATATGCAATAGGCTTACCTTCTTGGCTTAATACAACCCCAATAGTGCTACCACTGGCATCACAATTCACCTGGAACACTTTTCTAAAATTTGGAAGTGCCAACACAGGTTGTTCTGTCACCTTCTTCTTCAGCAATTCAAAACTTCTCGCAGTTGTTGCAATCCATTTAAACTCTTTTCTATCCCCTCTTATTGTATCAGTTAGGGGTGCACATATGCCACTAAAATTCTTAATAAACTTTGTGTAAAAACTAACCAGACCATGAAATGATCTTACCTCAATATCAGACCTTGGAGTAGGCCATTCCAAGATGGCTTTTACCTTCTCTAGATCCATTTTGAGACCTTCAGGTGATATAACAAACCCCAAATAGACTAACTCCCTTTTTGCAAAGATACACTTCTTCAGATTAATTAACAGTTTCTCTTCCCTTAGCCTTTCAAGGACACTACGAATATGCAATAAATGTTCTTCCAAAGTCTTGCTGAAAATTAAAATATCATCCAAATAAACAATAACAATTTTTTCCAAGAACTTCTTAAGTACCTCATTCATGAGCCGCATGAAGGTGCTTGGGGTGTTCGTCAATCCAAAGGGCATGACTAACCACTCATAAAGACCATCCTTGGTCTTGAAGGCTGTTTTCCACTCATCTCCTTCTCGAATCCATATCTGGTGATAACCACTCTTCAAATCTATCTTTGTGAAGTACTGAGCTCCACTCAAGCAGTCCATAAGATCATCCATCCTTGGCAAAGGAAACCGGTACTTGATGGTTATCCTATTTATAGCTCGAGAATTTGTACACATCCTCCACTCTCCATCCTTCTTTGGTGCGAGTACTATAGGTACTGCACATGGACTCATGCTCTCTCGAATCAAGCCCTTCCTCAACAACTCCTGAACCTATCTATTTAGCTCCTCTGTTTCAGTAGGAGTCATCCTGTGAGCAGCCTTGTTAGGAAAACTAGCTCCTGGAATCATATCTACCTGATGACTGATTTGCCTTACTGGTGGCAATCCATCTAGAACATTATTAAAGATAATATCTCCAAACTCTCCTAGTAAATCTGAAACTTCAAGTGGTATTTCACTACTACCTTCTTTATCTTTCCTAGGAATCAAAGCATAGCACATACGTTGATGTTTCATGCCATCTAAAAACTTCCTTCCATCAACAAGACAAATCCTAGCACTACTACATACCTTTTCACCTTCCTTTTTCATGGGCTTCAATTTGTGGCGAACTCCATCCTTTGTCAAAGAGTATGTGTTTGCATGTCCATCATGTACTACATGTCTATCAAACTGCCATGGTCTACCCAACAATAGATGGCAAACATCCATCGGAATAACATCACAGAGAACTTCATCATGGTAACTCCCAATTTTGAATTTTACTAAACATTGTTCACTTACCAGGACCTTATGATCATCTTTTACCCAAGCAATCCGATAGGGCTTGGGATGTTTCTCCCTCTTGAGCTTTAGCTTAGAGACCATCTCTTCTGATACCAAGTTATCAATGCTACCACCATCAATGATCACGTCACAACATTTATCCTCACACTTGCATCTAGTACAGAACAAACTCCTCCATTTTCCTATTCATTCTCACCACTTAGTAGGACTCTTTTATTTACCAAGGTCTCTCCTCTGTTTGCTTCCTTTGAATGTGATGATTGTGCATCCTCATCCACATGAGCAACCCTAGCTTGGCCCTCAGCTCTCCTATCTGTCCTTCCTTTTCATTGAGGGCATTCAAAGGCACGATGACCTTCTTTATTTCAATGGAAACAGGTATCATGAAAGCCTCCTCTGCCTTGTCCACATCCTCTACCTCTTCCTCTCTTATTTCCAAAGTCTGGGTCACGGGAGGGGTTGAAACCCTCATTCCTCTGGTTCCTGCTAGTACCCTCATCTTCATTTTTATTTTGGGTTTCATTATGGCCTCCAGATGACCTACCGCTTCCCCTTCCTCCTTGACCGCGCCCTCTTTGCCTTCCTTCAAACCTTTTATTTAGCTTCTCTTCAACTCGTAGGGCAAACTGGTATACCTCTTCAACACTAGTCATTCTTACCAAACTTAATTCCTCCTAGATGCTAGGTCGCAACCCACTGATATAACGAGTAACCTTCTCCTTATTTTCTTCTGCATGTCCTGCTCTAATCAAGAGTCAATAAAACTCCTCTGTATATTCTTGGACTGATCTTCCTACTTGCTTAAACAAATCAAGCTCATAGTCAAGAATGAACTGCTTCTTCAATTTGTCCACCATGTGATCCCACCTTGTGATCTTCTCCTTTCCTCTTCTGTTTCTTTCCAATTGAACCGCTTGCCACCAAATTTTGGCATGACCTTTTAGTTTGGCCTTTGCAAACTTAACCCTATCTAGGTCCCTGATATCCTCATACTCAAAGTATTCTTCCAGTTCATTGATCCAATCGATCAACTCATCTGGTTTCAGATTTCCTGAAAATACACCCACTTCAATTGTAGATCTTTTCCCAAACTTAGTAATGGCCCTAAAAAGCCTTTCCTCTGCATGATTCAAAACTTCCCCGTCAAATTCCCCTTCTGGTCCCATTTCTTTTTCTTCATTGTCATCCTCACTGTCGTCACCTGCGGGAACATTTGCTCCTCTACAGAGCTCCTCTTGCAATGCCTGTACCTACCTTTGGAGGGCTCTAACCTCCTCAATATTAATAGCTCTAGCCCTTCCACCACGCTCTCTTTGTGGAGGCATCTTCTAACTCAAACCCACAACCACACAGTCCTGGTGCAAACTGCCTCACAGTCGGCGCTCTGTCTACACACTCAGGAAAACCAACTCTAATACCACTTGATGGGAACACAACCCAAGAACAGAATGGACACAATAGAAAAGGGAAATTTTATTAACTAAAAATTAAGCTAGTACATTCAGTACAGAGAAAATAAACTTCAAAACATGCCCTAAGGGCTTACAATAGCATAAATGTGGAGATAATTTTTCCTTTCAGTACCTCCTCTCAAACTCCACTCCGAACTGCATTTTACAATGCCAAAAATCTCCTTAAATAGACCCCAGAGGGTTAAGGACTAGGAATAGATTCTAGAAAGTGCTAGTAGGCATCCACCAACCAAATAGAAGGTTCCAGAAGCTGCATTAGAAGTCGACGCAAATTTAGAAGAATTCAGAAACGGTAATCGAACTTTCGGGAGGCATAACTTTTGAACCGTAGCTCTGATTGACGAACCGTTTACATTTTCGAAAAGCTCTTGAAGTGCTCTATAGCCCAATGGACCAGCTTCGCTCATCCCCCATTTTTTGGCCCTTTTCAAGGTCATTTAATGCCCCTAACTTGACTTTGAAGCATTCTTAAGAGGTCTCCAAAACTCGAAAAACTGCAATAACTTTAAATCGTGGGGCCTTTTGACCTGATTCTTTTTTTGGAATGCTCTAAATTACAATTACGTTCATCTAGCCAATTTACACCTCCTAGTTCACCAAAATGATGGCTCAATTACATACTCCTATTTTTTTGGGATTTACACGAACACTAATAGTGGAACTGTGAGAGTTGGAACCTTTATTTGACCCAAATGGGTATCTAAAAATGAAAACACATGAAACAGAAACTAAGTCTAAGTACATTTTTTGGGTGACACAAGATTGCCCTTATACCTCTACATGCTCCTGCATCAAAATCAAATGAGAAGATAGGAAAGAACAATCTCATTTGAAGATGAGAATCAATATGGAGAATTGAGAGGGTTAGGCTACAGAATAGATGCTCAAGCAATGACAATTTGGAGTTTAGCTACTGAGCATGATAAGTCTACCCTAATGGAAATCAAAGAATCCCCTAGGTGAAATGGTATTTTCTATCATGTTCAATCTACCTCTAGTGATTAAATATTTGGGTTTCATACTTCAGTTGGATTGGTGAGCAAAAATAAGATGGATACACTTCAAGCTCAATTAGAACAAATGTATGATATCTAACAACAAAAGGGAGCCATGAAGAGGAAATGAAGAAAAAATATGTTCTGGAATAGAGAACCATCAAACTTGAAATGGACATAGTTGACTTGAGAAAAAATGTCAAAAACACTACAAAGCTCCATGGCAAGGGTGTGCAAACAGAGGGCTAGAAGTTTGAAATAGGAGAAACATTAGGCCATGCTATGGAAATTGATGAAGAGAAGCTAGAAGCTAGCAAGGATGCAGAGATCAAAGCTATGAAGAATTTGTTAATTCATAAGATCAATGCACTGAAGGTCATTTCTCAGAATGTGCATGGCAACTACCTTGCATTAAAAGGGGTAGAATACAAATGTGTAGAGGCAATTGCTCTATTATCTCCACTATTTGGCACACGGGGCCCTTATATTCAATTCTTTGATAATATAGTTATTGTACTTCCAAAGAAAAAGGACTTGCCAAAGACAACCCTTGTGAACACAAGGAAAGGAATTCATAAGGTGAGAGATGTAAATGGTTTCTTTTGATGTAAGATGCAGCTACTTCAAAACAAGATTAAGACAATTGTTTTAAGGACACCAAATTTTATACCTACAATTATGGATAATGAAGGTAAAATAAAGGACTAGGTAGAATGGTCATCATCTTTCAAAAATATTCTTCATCATCCTAGGTTTTTGTCTTTTTGTAATAATGAAGCAAGTTCTTCTTTAGTCTATGATATGATTGATATGCTTTTCTAAGGTGATTGTTAAGGTCAAATCCATAACTGATGCCAAGTGGACCAAGTGCTTAGAGGATTTAGATACGATTAGAAATGTCACCTAGCCTGTTATTGATATAGACATCACCATATGGGAATTAATAGCAGACATGAAGGCTATACCATCCTAGGAGGATGATTAGATAGAGATAACTATGAGGTTGCTTCGAGAAGACAGAAGGAGATAGAAGAGGACAAAATAGTTAAAGCAAAAGCTCTTGCCATAAATGACAACTTCTTTTTACACCCACTATCCTATCTACTTTCCAACTACAGAAGAATATATTAAGTAATCTTTCGAAGATTTTTTCCTTTTTCTTTTGAGTGGATAGTTTTTGACACCTACCCTTCCATTTGAAGCTTGTTGTAATCCTCTATATAAGGATTCCCAAGATGTGGAGTGGAGGAGTAGTCTATAGAACTTTCATGTTTTATGTCTTTTGCATTTCGTCTAGTTTTTTATAATTATATGAATGTAATCTATTTTGTATACTCCAGAATACAATGAATATCAAGTATCAATTGTCTAAGTTCTGAGGTATACTTCATTTTTTATTAGTATTGCATTCATTTTCCAAAAAAAAATCAATACAAAAGGAAAATCTTGCATACCTGTGTCTTTGAGTTTTGTCTCCTTTATATATATGTGATCTTATGATTGAAATGAACAAGTTTCTTTCAATTTAACTCAATTTTGATGAATTGTGTATCTCTTACTGATTTCTGTTAATTCAAATAATTAATAAATTACTTTCTGTAAGTGATAGGGTTTAGGGTTAATAAGAAGGATATGATAAGAATAAAATTTAGAGCTCACCGTTGACAAGATTTAGTTGCAAGTTGATTAAATAGGTCTGAGCTACTGATTTTGACTCTATATAACAATGGATAAGACACAGGTCACTAATTTTTAAATTACAAATTGATGATTCATATAGTTGTTGAACACACAAATTACAAATAATTAATTTACCATTTCATGTAATGAAGAACTAAATCTATTGTTCGTTATTTATTTGCAATATCTTCTTAGTTATAGTTAGCTACTATGATAAGGAAGTTATTGGTAAATCATAGAAGAACATTGACCACTTTCTACTATAGTGGATAGTTTTGAAGAGGCGAACATCATAGAATTAGTAATATCAATCCTTGAGGTTTGCCCGCCTTGGCTCTGCAAAGCCTAAACTGAAGGGAGTCTGAGTGTTTCTATTGAAGTTGGTCTAGAGATAAGATAAACTTGGTTGAATATAGGTTTTATTTGTTCTTTAAGCTTGGTCTTTGTCTCATGCACCTTGGTATTAGGTTCAAAGAAACCTAGTATGTTTCTCACCAATAAGAACTCCAACATCTTCCTTGTTTGGACATTTAGCTACAATGTGGCCAACTTCCTCATATGAGAAACAAATTAATAGAATCATTCCTTTGAATTTTCCTTTTCCCTTTGCTACCATTTTAGCTAGGAGAGCCTCAATAACTTCAAGGTTCTCATCTAAATCCTCTTTAGCATCATTGTCAAGTTATTCGCCTTTTGAGTTCCCTCTTTTTCTACCAAGGGTTAGTTTAGCTTTCAATGCAGATTCAAGATTGTTAGAAGAAGGAGCATAATTATCAAAATTATCCAACTCAAAAGTAGTCAATCTTCCCACAAAAGTATCTAGGGTTAGATCATGTGCAGGATTGCATCTCATCTCTTGAATAGCTCAAACTCTAATTGCATAAATAGGAAGAAGAGTTCCTAGTAAATTGTTGATTATTTTTTCATCATCAATTGTTCCACCTAAAACTTTGATTGCACTAACACTTTCTTTGATCCTTTCACTATATTGGGTGATATTCTCACTTTCTTTCATTTTCAATCAATCAAACTTTCCTCTTAAGATTTATGCCTTAACTCTTTGCACATTTTTGTCACCTCCAAAGGCTTTCTTCAGTTTTTCCCACATGTCAAATGCAATAGGATAATCCTTGACTTCATCAAATTCAAAATAGTTCAAAGAGGATGCAATATCAATCATCCTAATGTTGTGCTTTTTTGCTTCTTTGATGTTCTCTACAGACATAGGCTTCAGTGGTGCCACGTATTTTTTCTCCAAATAGAATACACCATCATCACTAATTCTTGATATATGAAGTTTTATCAACTCTTCTAATGTTGAAAAGTTTTTTTGTTAAGTTTAAGAATTTTCCTTATGTAATACATCTTGATCTTTAGCTTAGGTCCTTAAAACTTTTTTCCTGCAACAACCAATGCTCTAATACCAATTGTTGGAAAGGTATAAGGAGTAACTGGGAGGGGAGGTGTGAATCAGTTGCCATAAAAACAAATCCAAGTCCCTTAGATGTCAACACAAACTTTACTTCTTAAACCAAATACTTGTTATGCTTGGTTAGAACTACATATACACTGTAACTTGGTTAACAAAGTAATCTTAAGATATTGATGTGTATTAACCTTTAGTAACTAAGTTGTATAAACATAAAGCATTACGCAAATAACATGAACACATGAGACACCAAGATTTGACATGGAAACCCAATTTGGGAAAACCATCAATGCAACTAGTTACAATTTTTCACTCTTCTGAACTGAGCCTTGTTAGGAGCCAACCCTATTAAAGGTTATAAAAGACACCATTAAGTGTGACCCTGTTAGAGGATTTGAATCACCCTTTAGGAGTGGCCTTGTTAGAGGTCTTTAGACACTTCAATCAAGAAATTCTACCTTAAGCAAATAACATGAACACATGAGACGCCAAGATTTGATGTGGAAACCCAATTTGGAAAGAACCACCAATGCAACTAGTTACAATTTTTCACTCTTTTGAAGTGATCCCTATTAGGAGACAACACTGTTAAAGGTTACAAAACACACGGTTAAGTGTGGCCCTATTAGAGGATTTGAATCAACTTGTTAGTAGTGGTCTTGTTAGAGGACTTTAGAGACTTCAATCAAGAAATGCTACCTTGTTAGAGGATTTGCAAAATTATTGTTAAGTCAAATATGTTAAAATATTTATTTACTACTACAATGGTTTGAAAGAAATGGTAGTTTGATCTAATTGATGAAGCAACTGACTTTGTAAATTCAGATCAATGTTTTGGCTTAACCTTTGGATCCTTCTCTAATCAAATTTTTCCTTGCAACTTAATCTTCACACTTTCTACTTTGCCTTGTCTTCACTCCACATATACATCTCTTTTATTCAACTTCATACTCTCTTTTATCACTACAACTTGACCTTTCTTATATATCATAAGCTAGGAAAAGTCAGCTTGTAAACCATTTCAAAACATCAATAAATACCCATTTAGTCATCTTGTATTAACCAAATAATTAACAAAAGTAATCTATTTTTAGTCGGCTAACAATATACTAAACACACAATTAATAAGGAAATTTCTTTCCTAACTGACCAAAGTCAATTAACACTAGCTTCCTTCATTGACCGAAAAGACTCAGTTTATACTTACTTTCTTTATTGTCTGACCTAACTCAGTTTATACTATAATCTACTTGGTTGATATTGGAAACTTCCATAATGCTTGCCTGAGCTAGGTTAAAACTAGTTGTGCTCAGCTAGAGTGTGACGTTTGTATAACATCAATGACAATATATAATTGAATTATTGTTTTCAATAGTTCCTTGTAATTAAGAGAGACAAACATTTGACCCTAAACCTAGTAGAACACCAAAGTGGTTATTAGATATTGATGAGGCCATTTTGAGAACATTGGAAATGAAGAGATCACATAGAACAATTTGGTTGTGGGCTTCAAGACTATATCAATAGTTTTTTGGCAATGATACATTGGTGGAACAATGCCAATTTTTTGTGCAATTGTTAAGGATGCAAAAATTAAGACCTATGCTATCAAAATTGAAAATTGGTGTCAACAATAAAATGGAGAGAAATGTTATTATTGTGAAGAACCTTTTCAGTGCTCTCAATACCATTGGAAAAAAGAGCAAGAAAAAGGACAAGATAACTACCTATAGGGTTATTACAACTTCCTTGGTAAGTCACCATTTGAGGAAAATGAGATTTATTAGACAAACTTGTGTTGACTTAAACACAAGTCATACGACTTTTAGTAGAGCACTTGAAAGAAGAGAGAGATTTGATAATCCTCTTCAAACTAATACATGGGCTAATTATGGGAGACTTCCATGCTCTAATAAGAAACTTACAGAGGGTGTGAAGGAGAAAATTGCATAATTTTGGTACTCTAGCTCAAGAGTGTCACCAAATGCAAAGGATGTTTTGAATTTGAGAATTGGCAATAAAGACCATACCCCACATCCAAAACATTATTTGGAGGTAATTCAAACAATGGTGTTTAGACAGTTTTATGAGACTAATCCAACATTGCATATATCACAAAGGGATTTTGAATCTGTGAAGCCATTTTATTGTCTGCCTCTTAAGATGCAAAATACATGTTGTTGCAAATATCATGTAGAGTTTTCTATGCACCATGAAGTATTATGCTCCATCTATTTTGCTTTGCATACTAATAAAATGTTGGAAATTTTTGGTGCTACTTGCCTTCCAAAATCATCAAGATCATTAATAGATCAATTCTTATGTCCTTGAGATGATGGTTGTTTCTTTTATATAAATGATTGCTTAAATTAGAAGTGCTCACAATGTAGTGGTTTATCAAAATTTGTTACATGTTTCCATGAGGGGTGCGAAGAAGATATTGCAAGGACTTTAGTTAGAAAAAGGTTTATGAAATGGTGAAATACACATTGAATAATGGAGGTGAAGGTTCTAGATGTGATTTGGTTGCAAAACTAATGTGTGTGGTTGATTTTATTTTAGATTTCAAGGAAAAACACTTTTACAAGTATGCAAGGCATAGTCATAGGTCTCAATGGTTGGATCAACCATTTAGAATGTGTAAGGAAACTTTCTCCATTTACACTATTATATTAGTTGTTGACTTTGTAGAGAAATATACATTACAACCTAAAAATGATACATAATCTAAATATTACAACTCCATTCAGATTGCTATTTTTTTCCACATAACATATAGACATGCCCTTGATAATGTAGAAGATAACTAGAAGATAATCATAAGGTGCCACTTTTATATGAATGATTATAGATCTCACCCTCATAAGTTTGTCCAACAATTTTTGATAACTTTTTTGAGTTTTTACAAGAACATGATATTGTTATGGATAGATATCTCATTTGGTTAGATAATTGCACATGCCAATTCAAGAATGCTCACATTTTTATTGGTTGTGTAGAATGCATGTAAAGATGGTTGTACCTCATATTTGGAGCTTTTTGGTTTCTTGATATGGGATAGGGGAGTATGATGGAGCAGGGGCATGTGTGAAGAGAGCTCTAGTCATGGAGAAAATGAAGATTTTAGTAGTAGAACTTCTTGATGCTTGTACCATAGTTGATTGGTGTACATTTTCATTATCATAACAGTTGATTTAGTAATGTGTAGGTTCATTTGGTTGGTTGAGGAGGGCTCCTTAGGTGATAGATTGGATTTTTCTACAGTCAAAGATTCTTCAAAGATGCATTCATTTTACAGCTTTGATTGTAGTACATGGATGATTTGGACATGATAGCTAGCTTTCTTTTGTCCTAGTTGTTTTCAGTATGATTGGGATCATTGTGATTTGAGTGAGTGGGTGGATACATCAGCTCCACATTATCTTACTTCATTATCTATCATGTCCTTTATCAGAAAAGATGAGATGGTTAGTTCTATTGACCATAACCCTCTATCAGATCTTCTTTAGCCAAGACAAGTTGTTGCATTGGTTGCACCACAAAGGAATGATGAAAAATCAGATTATTGGTTAGCACATTGTGTAAGAGGTAAACAAAAGCTTTCAAAATTGATTACAGATGATGATGGACTTACATATCCTACTGGTTCTGTTGTTGTTGTAGGAACATGGTTGTGGACATACATGCTTAGAAACAATGGAATTCTTGCATTCAAAGACTATGAGATGCACAAAACAATTCTTATACATTCACATCTTATTATAGAATAAAATGTAAAGTTTTTGAAGCACCAAGGAAGACAAAAGTAAAAGAGTTTTTCACTATTAGTAATTCTAATCACAGAGACCTATTGGAGACCCTCAAGTAGAGAGATGACCCTTTAGGAACACTTCACTAGCTAATACTAACTCCCAACAAGGTTTCATATGTTCATTATATGCTTAAAATTTAGTTTCATATGTTAATTGTATGCCTACACTTATACTTAATATAAAATGTCTACAATACTTTCATTTACTATGATATTGAATTGTAGGTGTCTTCAATAGTAGCAGTGCATAAAGATAGAAATAATTTTAAGGAGAAAAATGAAGATAATTCTATGATAGTTTAGTCTCTAGGATTTTTGGTTTTTCTATACATAAAATATGGTTTTATCAATGATATACACAAGGACTTTCTAGTATGCACATCCATGTACATTGTGTACCTTTTGTTCCATATACATAACTTTGTATGGCAAAGATATGTTCAATATTTATATCATTCAATTGTAATTATGATGAAAAACTTGAAATATTAGAAATATAAACTCATTGGTTTATTATGTCTTTTTATAAGGTTCACTAATTGGTGTTTTCATATTAAATAGATTAATGATACATTCTTATAGATATCTACGTAACCACTTAGACTAGTAGTCCATATTGGTCAAAGGTTGATCAAAATGGTCAAAGTAGTCAAAGTCATTAAGTAACACAGAGGGAGCATAAAAATAATATTTCTAGTTTATTGTGGCATCCTTTCATTGGCATCATTAGCTTTGAATGGTTAGGTGAACTCTAGTGACACCACTATTTTGATCACGGGTAGCCTAGATCATTTGTGCGCACCTTGAACCAGAGTATCTCCAAGGTGCCCTAATTACATTTGGTTTGCAATCTTCTGATGCTTCCAACTCAAAAATTTTGAGTCCTTTTGAAAAACTCTCAATTTCTAGAGGACTGTGATATCAATGTCCACAATAACCTCTCTTAGTTCTGGGAGATTCAATTTTGTTTAGAATTGGCACAACCATCTTAGTCAATGCTAAACCTCACAGTATTCCTTAATGAATTGGTGCACCAGTACACAAATTTTGAACCATTCATTGTGGTATCATTTTATTGATGCCATTAGCTCTAGATTATAGGGTGAAACCTAGTGAAATTTTTCTTTCAACCACAGAGAGCCTAAAAACATTCATGAGCACCCTAAACTAGACTGTCTCCAAGGTTCCCTATGAAGGTTTGGGTTGTGATCTTCTAACACTTGTAACTCAAAACTTGTGAGGCCTATTGATGAACTATTAGATGCTAGAGGACTCTAATATTGATGTCCATAATAATCTCTCTTAATTCTAGGAGATCCAATTTTCTTTGGAGTTGGCATAGTCATCTCAATTAATGCCAAAACCTCATAATGTTCCCTAGTGAATTGGTGCACCAGTGTGCAACTTTTGAATCATTAATCATGGCATCATTTCATTGGTGTTGTTAGCCCTGGGTGGTCAGTTGAACCCTAGTAATATTGTTGTTTCAACTAGGGGGAGCCTAGAATAGTTATAAGGACCCTGAACCAAAGTTTCTCCAAGGTGCCCTAAGCACATTTGGGATGTGATCTTTTAATGCTTGTAACTCAAAAGTCTTGATGCCTATTGATGAGATATTAGATGCTAGAGGACCATAAAATTGATGTCCATAATAACCTCTCTTAGTTCTATGAGATTCAATTTCATTGAGAATTGACATAGCCATCTCGATCGATGCAAAACCTCATAGTGTTCTTCAATTAATTGGTGCACTAGTGCACAACTTTCAAACCATTCATCAATTTTGACCATGAAGAGCCTAGAACATTCGTGAGCACCCTGAACTAGAGTATCTTCAAGGTGCTCAAAGCACATTTGGGTTGTGATCTTCTGATACTTGTAACTCAAAACTTGTGAGGCCTATCAATGAGTTGTTAAATGCTAGAGGATTGTGATATCGATGTCCACAATAACCTCTCTTAATTCTAGGAGATTCAATTTTATTTGATACTAGCACAATGATCTCAGTCGATGCCAAACCTCACAATGTTCCTTAGTGAATTGGTGCACCAATGTGCAACTTTTGAATTGTTTGTTGTGGCATCATTTCATTAATGCCATTAGCTCCAGATGGTTGGGTGAACCTCAATGACACTATTTTTTTGACCATGGATATCCTAGAATATTCATGAGCACCCCAAACTGGAGTGTCTCCAAGGTTCTCTAAGCATGTTTGGGTTGCTATCTTTTGACACTTGGAACTTGTGAGGCCTATCGACGAATTGTTAGATGCTAGAGGACCATGATATCAATGTACACAATAACCTCTCTTAGTTCTAGGAGATTCAATTTCATTTGATATTGGAACTATGATCTCAGTCTATGCCAAACTTCACAATGTTCCTTAATAAATTGGTGTACTAGTGCACAACTTTCAAACCATTCATTGTGGCATCATTTGTCAACATCATTAGCTCTAGATAACTTGTTGAACCTGAGTGACACTATTAGTTTGACCATGAAGATCCTAGAACATTTGGGAGAAACCCAAACCAGAGTGTCTCCAAGGTGCCCTAAGAACATTTGGGTTGTGATCTTCTACTACTTGTACTCTAAAATTGTGCATCCTATTGACAAAATATTAGATACTAGAGGACCGTAATATTGGTGTCCATAATATCCTCTCTCAATTTTTGGAGATTCAATTTTTTTGATATTGGTACAATGATCTTGGTTGATGCCAAACCTCATAGTGTTCCTCAATGAATTGGTGCACCAGTGTGCAACTTTTAAACCATTCATCACTAGAAAGTTTGCAAACACCACACATAGAAGTGCCCACAATCTGCATTAAACACATTTGAGCAATGATATTCTAAGTTCGTAACTCAAAGCCCTTGTTATTTTTTTTGTTCATTATGTTCGTGTTTACTTAGATTTTGAAAAATTTCAAGGGCTTGTCTTCACTTCTAGCTATTTTTTCTTTAGGAGGGATTTTGGTTTTGGGGTTTCTTTCTTTGCAGGAGTTCAATTATTTTCTATCACTATGATATTGATTTCATAAACCATGAACAATATTATAATGAACAAGACAACAATGAATAAGATTTCACAAACCATATACAAGATTCCAATGAACAAGAATTTAGCTAAGAAGATTCTAATGAACATTATTAGAATAAACAAGATTATATACACTATACAAATACACGTGCACAATAATTCACAATAAAATAATATATCAAAATATATAATCATATATAAATTTGATGCAAATGTATGTCAAAATGTACATCTGTATACAAAATATGGTGCATGCCATAAGAATATATCTATAAAATCCAAGTTTATAAATAAAATATGGAATATTCCATATTAAAATATTCCCTAAGGCATCCATAAAAAAACTCTTGTATCCTAGGTTGTGGGAGGATCACCAAAATGGAGCCTCGTCAATGCACTCTCTGAACTTGCTAGATCATGTATGAACAAAAAAGATAAAATCCAAGTTAGACTAGTTTATTAAATTATTTGTAGATATTAAATATAAATTTATTTAAATTCATATTGATCAATAATGAAGCAACATCATTTACCTCTCTCTCCATCTTACTTTGTCACTCAGGAGTCCTTGCATATGCCATCAACAATGAACACACCTCACTAAGTCTGACCTAAACATGTTTGTATGGTTGTCAGATTGATATTGTACTTCAACTATAATGTTACCAATAATAAATTAATAAATTAATAACATAATCTAGAATTATAATTATAATTTACCTCAGGTGATCTTTGATCGATAAATATTGGCTAAGTGAGCAAAGATACAAAGCTCTAATGACCTCCCTTCATCACATCAGGTGTTTCCTACAACATTAAAAAAAAATTATTTTATAATGATGATAATTATTTATTTATAATCTAATAACATTAAGATAAGTAACAAATAAACCAAAAATATACATGCTATGGGGCTCTTGCTACAAATGGAAATGTCTGAGGGTCTATGATGGTGAATCTGGGTATCTACATCAGCAGAGGCCACCCCTTATAAAAAAAAATTTATAACAATATTTCATTAGTACAAACAATTAATGAGTACATATCTCTCTATATAGGCATTTAATGACTTAAAAACATATAATTATCTTCCCCTTGTCAATGGTAGGCGGTGCATCCCCCTCACACTATCCCCCGCTAACAGCTGAAACTTGCAAGAGTAAAAGAAGATGAGAAATCATTTAAAATATAATATCAAATAGGAAATTAATGAGTAATCAAATAATACATATATTATAGAGGTCTCAAGGCCAAAAGAAATGATCGAAAATGTGACAGCATCCAAATCTCTCATCTCTTCCTCTATCATTAGTTGAACATAAATGAATCACATAATGTACATAAGTATGAAGTTATAAAAATATTTTTAATAAAATATTGATTTAAAATTAATAATACTACAACAAATCAAATTTATAGAATTTCCATAATAGAAGGAGCCCATGTCTTTTTCGGCCCCTTCTTGTCTCCTACAGGAGTTGTGCCCATCTATGTAGCCATGTATGTTATGTCATCACTACCAACCTCAAACTGAGACTCAGAATTAGTAATGGGACCCAGACAAATATTCTTGCACAGGACTCAAGTATGTGGCACACAAACATGTGAGCAAGTGTATGATGTATTAGCGCCAACATCATCAACACAAGGAGGCAACAATGACCTAGTCTGGATGACTAGTAGACTAGTCAAATGATGAATGGATCTAATAGATATCATGCTAGACTCAACAATGATATTAGGATGTTGGATTGGAGGAGGGGAAGGGATATCAGGGGAGGAAAAATGTAGTGACTTTCCTTCATTTTTTCCCAGGTTTACCCTACAAAGTTCCACCTCCTACACCCATATTCAACCTCATGCTCCAATAATTAACTTTCATCCCTTTGACAAACTAAGCATTTTTTTTTCAAGAAATATACGGGAACCTCCAAATTTTTGTGTGGTGGTTTGTCAAAAACCATCCACCAGAGATCCCAAAAATGAGTTCGAATGGCCTCATTAGTACACCATTTGATTAATAGTTGTGGCTTTCTAGGATCAACTACTATACTAGTTTTGCATCAAAAAATAGGTCAGTTAATTCCTTTTCACTAATATTAAGGGTCACAGCCCCATCATAACCAAACCATCATCAAATTGGTGGTATATCTCATCACTTGAATGAAGCATTGTATTGCTCGGTAAAGGTCTTAGTATTAGCCACACTAGTATTAAGGGTGGCTAGCATGGGAGATAAACTAGGGATAGTGTTATATGATTGTTGCACAACTTCAATTGATTTAGATTTTCCTCAGTTAGGTCTTGAATTCAAGGATGGTTTTGAGGGGGTAGTGGTGCTTCTAGATTATTTTGATGATCATTGTTTGGTGGGGGATAATTTGGAGGTTGTTTAGGGTATGTCATTCTTGTTTATAATGAAAATGAACATATAATTACAATTTGAATAAATAATTTATAAATCAAACTAAGAAACTTCTATTTTCATTATACAAACTAAATTTTAAAATAATAATAAAATTAAAAAATAAATCAATTTTTAAAAACAATAAAAAAATGAAGTTACTAATAGTTGGATGCAATTGTGACTGAGAAATTAGCAAGAAGTTATCATACACCCAATTTTCTATATGATACGTGATCCTAGGGTCATGACTATTGGAAACAAATGAGAAAAATAACGCTCAGATTTCTTTTTAAATCTATGCGCAAGTTTTGGGTATCCAATATATAGGATACCCAATATGCCTAGGTGGCATTTTTTTTGCTTTGGTATTAGGAATGGGAGAAAAACTTTAGAGAAAATTCAAATCACTTTTGGACATTTTATACTAGATTTATTTCCACGTCTCTAGTTTGTGGCCCACCATGATCATGCACATACCCATTTTCTTTAATGTAAAACAAACAAAAATACTTCTCCCAACGAGAGCCAATCATTGAAAACATTGCACTAAAGAGGAGTATATTATTACATAAGAAGATCCATAGAATCTAAGGACTTCACAAAGATAAGGAAACCTTCGTAATCATTTTTTAATCTAAATCGAATCCAAGTAGTATGTGAATTAGCCTAATCCAATGCACCAAAATCTCAAATATCACTAAACTGCTTCACTCCTTTCTTGAAAAGGTAGTGTGCATATTTTGAAACTTTGATCACTAGAGGTTGTCCATGGTATTGAATATACTTGTTCCACCAAATGGAAGAAAAAACAAATTTGAACCCACACTGGAGAGAATCCTTCCAACTTTATAATTCACAAACTTTTTTTTGAGATTTCCAAATAGATTTCAAAGAAAATGAAGCCTTCAATTTAAAGGAGGAGGCCATCAAAAGATTATTAGTTTAGCCAACATCTTGCACCTTTTTTTTAATAGAAACACAAGCAATGCGATGATGAACTAATATTTTCCAAGGCTTCTCCCATTCACAACTCTAATAATCCATTGAGAAAATAAACAAACACCTTGACATTTAGTATCCAATAGCCCTAACCCACCTTTACATTTAGGTTGTACACAATGTAACCAAGAAGAACCTATAAAGTCTGGATTCCCATTCCAATTATACCATAAGAATTTCCAAAAAAATTTGTTCAAATCATTGTATCCCTTTTTAAAAGGCATCTTAAAAGATGAAAAGTATACATGAGAAGCCATCAATATACGGCTGACCACCTAGATTTTTCTAGCCGAGGAAAGAAATTTTTTTCCCCAATTAAATTAAATTTTTCTATATGGAAACTCTGAGAAGTGGAGACTTATCTCTAATAGAGATTCTTCTCCCAACTTCGCTACCAATTTCTTCTTGCATATTAGTTTCTCCTCTCTTGGGGACAAGGATGACATGCAAGAATTTTTATCATGAATTTTCTT